>CM059279.1:4849265-5274265 GCA_030347295.1 Setipinna tenuifilis
AATTAAAACAACAACAACAACAGTAAACACGTTCAGAACATTTCATGATGTGGATCAGAGGTGGACAAACCGGCTTGGGTAAAAGTAAAAGTCCCGCCATACTGTATATTCCTTCTCCCTGTGCTCTGAACACAGGCGATTTCAGTAATCAGCCTCTCACATCTACCTTGCTGTTGACTTGCACTAATTGGGATCAGCTGCTTCAGCGAGTTGGCGGGAACAAATGTGCGTGTCAGAACTTTCACTTTGTGAACACGGGGAGTGTGTGCCTCTGATATGGATGGTTAGCTGCTCAAAGACGCTGGACAACAATGGTGCTACCATTACCTTGGCTGACATTAATCTTGGTCTCTCTTAACCATCCTTTAAAGGAACACTCTATTTTTTGTGGGAAATAGGCTAATTTTCCAATTCCAAGTTTAACCGTTGAGTTTCAGTTTTTTTTTTTTAATCCATTCAGACGATCTCTGGATCTGGCAGTAGCACTTTTGCTATTAGCTTAGCATAAATCATTGAATCGGATTAGAACAGTAGCAAGCAAGCAATTACCATTGCCAGGTCCTTCTGCCAAAAACAGAGATTGGCTGGATGGGTTAAAAATAAAACGGTAAAACTCAACTGTTTCACTGTTAAGGGGCTTAGAATCTGAGCCTATTTTCCACAAAGAAGTGGAGTGTTTCTTAAAAGAGAGCTATGGTGTAGTTTAAGTGGCCATCTGTGTGTGTGTGTGTGTGTGTGTGTGTGTGTGTGTGTGTGTGTGTGTGTTTGAGTGTGTGTGTGTGTGTGACTGACTTGTCCCTGAGGGTGCGTGCGTAGCAGGGCCAGCTCTCGCGGTACTCTGCCTCCTTCTGCTCCTTCTCCCGACGGCACACCTGGCCCTGCATGAAGCCCCTCCTTCCCCGCGGACGTCGCTCCTGCTTCTTCCCCTGGTACCTGTGGGGCCGCCACACACACACACACACACACACACACACACACACACACACACACACACACACAGACACACACATACACAAAACAAGACAACACGTCACCTCAGTCACCACACACACACCAAACAAGACAACACGAGTGGGAGTTGTAAAGCTAGTTGTAAAAGCATGCTTTTACTTGTCGACCATCGTTAAATGGTGATGCCCGTGCCCTCCCATCCACCCACACCAATCACTCAGGCCATTTTCTCCGTTTGGTACTTTGTTTCCAACAGTAGTACTTCCAAGGACGCTTGAAGCGTGGCCGTCACTAAATAATCAAGGTCTGATAAATAATTGTGTGCTGCTGAGGACATGCACAGCCCACATGCCTGACGATCTTGCCAAGATGTTTGGCAGTGTTTTCGCCGAACAGCATCCAGTGGGTCTAACCCAGGCGGCAGTGTTCCAGGCCAAACAATGAATCCAGAACTGAATGTTCCAAAGTTCCAATACACCACACGTCCATTGGGGGCTGGCTGCACAAGTGACAACTCCTATAGACTCCCATGTTAAAAAAGTCTAATTGTTTTCCACAGCAACAATAAATTATTTATTTATATAAAATATTTACAGCCTGTTGCAAAAAACGTCTAAACATCAATGTCTTTCGTTGTTTTTCCAAGTCCATGACAGCTGTGTGATTTTAATTTTTAATCCATCCGTTTAATGCATGGCTGTTTCACACTGACATTGATGTAACGATTTGGCCAAGATGGAGGCGCCCAGAACCTTCAATTTTCACAGAGTGTTTGTCCAGTTTTCCTACTATATACAGTCTATAGTCTTACCTCCGTCCTAATCTGTTTTTCCCCTTTGTATTTTTCCCGTCCTGCTGTCTCCCCTTACCTCTGTTCAGTTTTCCCAATACTGTGTGTCTGTACTGTCCTTTTGTACTGTATGTATGTAATGTATGTCCCACCACTGTGTGTTTGTACTGTCTTTTGTAAAGCGTCCTTGAGTGTCATGAAAAGCGCTATATAAAATCAATGTATTATTATTATTAACGGAATGATTTGGACAAGGTGGAGGCGCCCAGAACCTTCAATTTTCATAGAGTGTTTGTCCAGTTCTCCTACTATATGTAGTCTATATAAAACAATGTATTATTATTATTATTATTATTAACCTGAGCATCTCCACCACGTCCTCCAGTAGGTACTCCTGGACCGGGTACGTGAAGCCAGGGATGTGAATCATCGGGCAGTTACCTTCAGATGAAGAGAGAGGGGAATGGAAGACAGTGGTCTTAAACACAGGTTGACTAATAAGCACACAATCATGTCTATATCACATTAGAGCCCAGCTGGCAGGACATCCTACACGGGGTCTGACTAACATGTGAATCATTTCCTAATAATGAGGGAGGGGGAGAGAGGGAGAGAGAGGGAGAGAGAGGGAGAGAGAGAGAGAGAGAGAGAGAGAGAGAGAGAGAGAGAGAGAGAGAGAGAGAGAGAGAGAGAGAGAGAGAGAGAGAGAGAGAGAGAGAGAGAGAGAGAGAGAGAGAGAGAGAGAGAGAGAGAGAGAGAGAGAGAGAGAGAGAGATAGATAGATAGATAGATAGATAGATAGATAGATAGATAGATAGAGGCAGATTACTGAACAGGAGCTTTTAAATGAGAGCTTTTAAAAAATCAGAACAACAAAAGTTGTGCCTGCTTTTTAAGGAGGGAGAAATCTCATGTCTGGAAACAAAACTCAAATCTCCTTTGAGGCTAAATCAATCAGTGGCAACAGTGGGAACAAAAAGAACTCTCTTAACCGCTGTCTTCCAAAACGGAGACACATCTGAGTTACTACACGATGTGAGACTGAGTGCATTAAACTGTCAGGAGATGTGACACTCTCCATTCTTAGGGAACGACACGTTCCATTAGGAGGATATTTTATTCTGCAGCTTATTCTTACACTGAATGCCTCACATTCACACACCGTCATGTGTGCAATCATACCATTAATATATCCATCATACTTTAGCAAGTACATTCTATGTATGGTGTTATACAAGCAAAATGACAAATCCTTTTCATTTTATAAATGGAATAAAATTTCAATCTCTTGTGAAAGTATGGAGATGTTCTTAAATCTTAGACCACTCTCTCCTGAAGCGCAAGCAAACACAACATTATGCAAATTAGATATGACACCTTTTGGCTGTAAACGACCAGCAAGAAATTATGTTTTCAGTCAAATTTCTCTCCAAAGTGCTCTCCAAAACAGGCTTCTAGGTTATCATCTGAAAACAGCAGTAAGATTTTGAAGTAAGAAGTAAGGCACTCCTAAACGAAAAAGCCAGGGTTTGCGAAGGATGCCATGTAAGGTGCCAAACAGCTCATCGGGAACAGGACGGGGTTCAGTATCTCGCTCAAGGACACGCAGAAGCAGAGAGAAGGTGGAATCGACCCTTCAGTTGCTGTACGACGACTCTACCTACTAAGCCACTGTTGCCCCAATACCACATTAGATGCCCTCACCAAAGTACTTGCTGAGCCACTGTTGCCCCAATACCACATTAGATGCCCTCACCAAAGTACCTACTGAGCCACTGTTGCCCCAGTAACACGTTAGAGACCCTCACCAAAGTACTTGCTGAGTCACTGTTGCCCCAATACCACATTAGATGCCCTCACCAAAGTACCTACTGAGCTAACGTTGCCCCAACAATCCGTTACAGGCCCTCACCAAAGTACTTGCTATTGAGCCACTGTTGCCCCAATACCATGTTAGAGGCCCTCACCAAAGTACTTGCTGAGTCACTGTTGCCCCAATACCACGTTAGAGGCCCTCACCAAAGTACTTGCTGAGTCACTGTTGCCCCCAATACCACATTAGAGGCCCTCACCAAAGTACTTGCTGAACTTTTCCGCATTGAGGGTGGCGCTCATGAGAACCACCTTCAGGTCATCTCGAACGGCGAGCAGATCCTTCACGATGACCAGGAGAACATCGGACTGCAGGTTCCTCTCGTGGATCTCATCCAGAACCAGGTGACTAATGCTGGACAGGTGTCTTTAAAAAATAAAAAAAAGATGAAAGCACAGGAATGAGACGGATGGATGGATATTTTTAAGAGCTCAAGCAAAAGATAATTATAGTCATATTCTGCATTCGATTTCAGATTACTCACAGATAGTTATTACTACTGTTAGCTACATTATTAATTTAAATTCATTTTTATCTTTACTAATGATGGTTACTAGTTAGGTGCAGTCAATCTGAAGGTGTATTTGTGTGTGTGTGAAAGGGAGAGGGTGAGGGTGGGAGAAAGAGACGGAGAAAGAGAGAAAGATGTTATGAGTGGAAACTATGACAGAGAGAGAGAGACAGACAGAGAGAGAGATATTCTGAGTGGAAACTATGGCCAAAAGGCACATACAGCTGTAGCCTTGATTTCTAATTCCTCCTTTTCCGTTTCTCAGCTCAACTAGGAAGCCATGGCTTTTACAGAAACAACATAATACAGCAAAAAGATTACTTCTGCTCATACTGTATAAAAACCTGGCACAGGAAATAGTTTCTTACTCTGCCGTCTTGTTTGAATGCTTTTATGTCTGTGTGTAGAGCCGGGGACACGGCAGAATACGGCAGTATCATCTCTGGGCAGGTTGCAGGAACACAAAAGCAACGACAGACCTTGGGCTTTCTCTCAGTGTGCTTAGACTCTATATAGACCTGCCCTGCCCTGATAAAACCTGAGCCTCATCAATGACGCCAGAGAGAGAGACGGACAGACAGAGAAAGAGAGAGAGACAGAGAGAGACAGAGAGATAGAGAGAAAGAGAGAGAAAGAGAGAGAGAGAGAGAAAGAGAGAGAGAGAGAGAAAGAGAGAGAGAGAGAGCGAGCGAGGGAGAGAGAGAGAGAGAAAGACAGACAGAGAGAAAGAGAGACAGAATGACAAGGCTGAGTGAAAAGAGGGGAGGAAGAAGAGAGAGGGGGACAGAGTAGGAGAGAGAGAGAATGACAAAGCTGACTGAAAAGAGGGGAGGAAGAAGAGAGAGAGAGAGAGAGAGAGAGAGAGAAAGAGAGAGAGAGAGAGAGAGGAAGAAAGAGAGCGCAGGGTAGAGTGTAGGAGGGATGAATGGGAGGAGGACACTCACGGATCGGAGCGAAGCCACTGAAGAATAATGCCCGTCGTACAATACAAAACAGAGCCTTGTTTCCGTGGTAACCGGCTGAAAAGGAGAGCCAAGGGAGAAAGTGGGGGGGGGGGGGAAGGTGGGGGGAAATAGTAATACGAAGAACAGGACAAAAAAAGTTAGTGAACACAATTACGTCAGGTTTATATATTTTTTTAAATCTTGACCATGAACTCTATTGATCAAAAAAATAAACCATTGAAATCATTTTCATGCGTCTGTGCAACTGCTTCCCTTCCATTTGCAAGCTGAGGAGTATGGATCTGCTCAAAATGACAGGTGGTGAATAAGGAAAGAAAAGAAAGTTGTCAGAGAGAGTAGACAGAGAGAGAAAGACAGAACAGGAAACAAAGAAAGAGAGAGAGAGACAATCAGAGAGAGAGAGAGATAACGAGAGTGAAGGAAAGAGAGACAGTCAGAGCGACAAAGGGTGAGAGAGACAGAGAGAGAGACAGAGAATGACAGACAGGGGAGAAAGGTACTATAAGGACAGGGCCGACACAAGCCCTCCAGGTCTCGCACACATCCCCATCCCCCTGTCATCATCTATTATTAACCTCCAGTACCTTCCAACCCCCTACCCCCAGCCCAGCTCCTACAGTACCCTCACCCCCCTACCCCCAGCCCAGCTCCTACACTACCCTCACCCCCCTACACCCAGCCCAGCTCCCACACTACCCTCACCCCATCTACCTGTTTGCCCTCCACCACTACGGATTAACACGGTGTCATTCACACCATCACACACACTCTCTCTCAGTCACTCTCTCCCTCTCTCGGTCTCTCAGTCATTTTCTGTCTTATTCCGTCATTCTCTCGCTCATTCTTTCTCTCACAGCCTCTCGTGATCTATGCCCTCTCCACATTGATCCCTCCCGCCCCTCACCTCCTCGAGTGCAGTTATTGCTCTGTCCCTCTCAGGATAAATGCGGTCACAGGGGACTGGAGCCTGTGATGTTCAACTGCCTCCTGCCTCTCCCTGCTTCTCTCTGGAGCCAGTTAGTTACCCTTTTCAGACCAGCCAAAACTGCATAATGCCCACCTGCCCCAGATAGAAACATCCACAAAAGTTGCCTTTTGACAAAAACAATCTTCAGTAATGAAAGACAGTGTGACGGCCTTAAACTCTTAGTCTCTGCTACAGGTTTGCAGTTGTCGGCGTGTTGGTTGATCACCTAATTGGCAGCACCGGCGCGCTCACGCAAGAGCCAACATCAGCAGGGCATTGTGCTGCTGTGACATTGCATTGTTAAAACACCACGCCACTCCATTATTGCATTCAATTACTCCGATGCCATTGGACTGCAAGAAATGCTGTTTTGTTTGTGACCTTGCCAAACTGTAAAGCACTTTGAGCTGCATCTTGTATGTATGAACTGTGCTATACAAGTAAAGGTTATTATTATTATTATAAGAAGCGCCCCCTGACGTCACCACAGTCTCTTGGCACTCTTGGCTCTCGCTCACTTTTGGCTTGTCGTCGCATCGTCTAGGCGCTGCTCTTTTTCTTTTGTCTTCTAATATTGTTTGTAACATCCAACATGCACTCACGCCATCACCAACAACCAACACCCGTTTACACTACACCACTGACTGCTGATTGATTCCCACAAACTATTTAGTCTAGCTTTGTTATTCGGATCTTTGTCAAAATAAATACTTTTTTATTGTGCGCACGTCTACGTCCCCCTTATTGCCAAGGTTTCCCCTAGGCCTTGACAGACAGCAAAAGCTGAAATATCTTCAGTAATGAAAACAGCAAAAGTTGAACTAAGATTGAATAATGGTGGGAATATAACAATAGTAATTTTGAGTTCAAAAAGCCGTTATTGACTCATGAAGGCTGAGGATTAACCCAAGTTAGGAGTGAGGCTTTTGGAGGTATTTTAGGGCACACTGTAGAAGTGCCTAGCTCTCAAACAGAGGTTAAACACAGAAGGGCACACCTAGGTGCGCCTCCTCCAATCCTGGCAGCAGACTGTTTCCTAATCAAACACAAGACGCCACACACAGACTGCTCGCCGAGGCCGCCAACCTGAGAAACCATAGGGTGATTATAGAGGTTGAGGACAGAGATTGATTTTGGCGATGTGTGTGCATCTGATGAAGAGATGACGCCAGTCGGTGGAAGATTGTGACTGCCATAGCTCAATATCCTGGATAATTTTAGACGATTTAGACGATCACTAATTTCACTGTATGTCCTACTCTACCCAGTATGTCTATGCAAGTGACAATCCTTGTATCCTTGTATAACAGAGGTTCCTGGCCACAGTAGGAGGAAGATGGCAAAGGAGGTGAAGAGCAATTATGGGGCAAGACACTCACAGGGAGCTAAGGTGGAGATCCCTGCTTCAGAAAGTAAAAACTGTCACATATTTTATCAAATCATTTTCTGAAACAGCTGATGCTAATGAGCGTACAAATAGTACAGTAAATCAGTTAATCACCTGTGTTAAGTCCACAGGCAGATGGAATACATGGTAGGGTTTTTACTTTCTAAAGCCAGCTTCTCCACCGCTGCACATTGCGTTGTTGTGACATTGTATCGTTGTGTCACGCCAGAGCCCACATTAACGGGTCATTGCGTCATTATGTCACTGCGCCATTTCATTATTGTGTTCAACTGCTCCGATGCCGTTGAACTGCAAGAAATGTTGTCTTGTTGTGACCTTGCCAAACTGTAAAGCACTTTGAGCTGCATCTTGTATGCATGAACTGTGCTACACAAGTAAATGTTATTATTATTATTATAGAGGGCCATATAAATGACACACTCACACCTGCTGTTAAAAGAGACAAACATCTGACACAGACCACTGGGCAGGACACAGACACAGACTGGAGAGCGGCCTTGGTTAAAGTGGCTGTCTCGCAGGTCAAGAGGGCTGCACTCCTAATCAGCAGCCACTCCACAGGCGCGCGCACACACACACACACACACACACACACACACACACACACACACACACACACACACACACACACACACACACACACACACACACACACACACACACACACACACACACACACACACACACACACACACACACACACACACACACACACACACACACACACACCAGCTCTCCGCACCACAGGCTCTGATCAGCTCCCTTCATCACCACACCATAATCAAGCTGCCTCATACACACAGTCTAGACAAGAATGAAATCACAATTCTGGGAGGTGCTGAGCAAAATAATAATAATAAAAAAAAACAAAACACAGAAAAGAAGGAATATTTAAATGGCAGTAAATTAACACCAGCCACAAGCCATCTATATAAACAAGCTTAACATAATCTGCAGATATCCTGTTTAACAATGGCAAATATTTCTTGGGTTTCATACTCAGCACTGTAACCAAATAGCATCATGCGGGCCATCATACGGATAATATATCTATATCATACTATAGCAAGTACATTCAATGTATGGTGCTATACAAGTAAAATTACAACTATTTTTCTTTCATAAATAAAATAAATGTTTTATCTTTTGTGAAAGATAGTTCTTAGACCACTCTCTCCTGAAGCTTAAGTAAACCCAACATTATGCAAATTAGATATGACACGTTTTGGCTAGAAATTATATATATATATATATTATATATTATAACCAGCAAGAAATTATATTTTCAGTGAAAATTTAGAGCGCTCTCCAAAACAGGCTTCTACGATATCATTTGAAAACAGCAGTAAGATTTAGGCACTCCTAATTATTCAAACTTGGCAACAAGTGCACTAATCTTCCTGATTTCTTTTTTTTCAAAAGCAAAATCAAATTAGATTGGATTAGGATTGGAATGTTGGAATGTGTCACATCATGCACAAAAAAACTTCACAGCGATGCATTCTAAGCATCTTTAATGCCTTTACAGCTTTAGTAGCTCTTAGTGTAAATAAGAACAACTTTAAAGGAACACTCCACTTCACTCTAGATCTGGAAGTACAATCTCCACATTTGGCAGAAGCACTTTAGCTATTAGCTTGGCATAAATGATGTGCTACTGCCACATCTGGAGATTGGTTAAATGAATTCAAAAACAGTAATATTCAACTGTTTTAACTCGTTAAACTTGTCAGTAAAATTCAACTATTTTTATTAGAAAATAAGCCTATTTCCCCCTCCAAAAAAGTGGAGTGTTCCTTTAAGGCACCAAGCAGTCTTCGTTACCTCCATGTTCACAAATTCAAACAAAAGGCAACTCACCTTTGAAGCCGGATCTGGTAGCCACAAGATTTCCCATTGCCCACGCTCTCAGCCCTCTCCGCAGACACCCTCTCCGCCACCTGCAAGGAGAAACAGCTCTTAGAGATACCAAAACTGGCCCGCAGGCAGGCATTAGCTACACCTGTGCTTCCCAAACAGCACACCTGTGTGCCGAGAGGCCTGTACAGGGGCAGTGCAAGGAAAAGGCATATTGAGTTTTGTCATGAATATTAAGATGTTATGAATATTCACTGCCTAGCACTGTAGACTACTGAAATCACATACCATATCAAGACATCACTTCTGAAACAACGGCTCTTAGAGATAGCAAAGCTGGCCCCGCAGGTAGACATTAGCACAGTGGTTCTTAACCTTGTTGGAGGTACCGAACCCCACCAGTTTCATATGCTCATTCACCGAACCCTTCTTTAGTAAAAAATAAAATATGATTTTTTTTTACTGGTGCACAAAATGAACCGTGCATTAATATCACCTTGTTCAAAGAGGCTCCACCGAACCCCTGAGACCGACTCACCGAAGCCCTAGGGTTCGATCGAACCCAGGTTAAGAACCACTGCATTAGCATTAGCTACACCTGTGTTTCCCAAACTGTGTGCCGCAACATACCGGCCTGCTGCGAGGCCTGGACAGGGGCAGTGCAGGGAGAATACATATTGAGTTTGTCTATGTCATGAATATTCACTGCCTAGCACTGTAGGCTACTGAAATCACATACTGTATCATGACATTACTGATGAAACTTACAGACAAGGCTACTCTGTATACAGCTCTGAACGTTCTGAACAACCAACTGACAGTCTGTGATGCCTCAGATACGACACAACAAACAAATAACTTCTGCATTCAAAAAAAGTCACAACGTTGTCCACTACTAGTGTCTTATGCCTCTGCCCGGCCAAACGCAAGGCATAATTAGGGACAGACACACAAATAAAAGACCTGTCCATGAATCTGGTCCAGCCAATATTATCACCCTGAACAAAAAAAATAAATAAAAAGTGAGCAGACAGACAGACAGACAGAAAGCAATCAATACTAAAGCTATGGCTTTCACACACAGTCTGGCAGCTTTTTGCACCAAAATAGTTCTCAGTGGTCTGATGCAGGAGCCAATAATAAAACAACAGACCTGTTATTGTAGGACTATTGATTTGATCGATTTACTCAGAGTAAACAGTGCACTGGAAGAGAGGAAAAAGTCTAAGTAACACTCATCTAAGACCATGTTTTAACTCGAAAAGTCAGTCTGAGCCACAACCATCCCCTTACTCAGTTCCTCAGTTCCCAGGGTCAAAACAGGTTTAGTGATTAACTCCTGTTCGTGTTGCTCTGCAGACAGAGAGGGTAAACACTTGGACCTAAAGCCTACCGAGATGGCGCTGATGCGGCGTGGCTGGGTTGCTCTGCAGACAGACAGGGTAAACACTTGGACCTAAAGCCTACCGAGATGGCGCTGATGCGGCGTGGCTGGGTTGGTCTGCAGACAGAGAGGGTAAACACTGGGACCTAAAGCCTACCGAGATGGCGCTGATGCGGCGTGGCTGGGTGCACACCACCCTGCAAAGGGAGCCCATGCCTCTCTCGATGTAGTCGTCCAGGATGAACTGCGTGACCTGAGTGGTCTTGCCACAGCCGGTCTCTCCGCTCACCACGACCACCTGGTTGGACTGGATCAGCTCGACCAGCTCCTGAACAGGGGAGAACACAGGGGTCCATTAGCTGGAACTCTAAAGGCCGATTTATCAAGTGTCACTTTTATTTATCAAATATGATGTTAAAGAGGATAAATTTCTGTCTACTGGGGTGAATGCACTTGATCCAATTTCTTCACCTATCTGCACTTCATGTAAACCACACGCACACACACACACACACATATATATATATATATATATATATATATTACATTACAATACATCTGCTTGTATTTTTCATGTGTATTAATATCTAATTATTTCCTCCTACTGCCCTATTTATTTGTACTACAAACTACACAGTACTATACTGTATATTGTACCACTGTATATAATATATATCTCGCACTTGCTGCTCTTGGCACTTCTGATTAGATGCTAAACCACATTTTGTTACCCTGTACCTGTGTAATAACAATAAAGTTGAATCTAAACTAAAGAATCTAATCTAAGCTCATAGAGCTTATCGCAAAAGTCAAAAAAATTAAAACTGAGCAGCTGTCACATACTCTTACCAGAATGCAACTGAAAGCTCATGCATGTTGAAACAGTAACCACATGTTTTGTTTTATTGATTCTGAGGGTTTTTTGTTGCTGATGCAGGACTATAAAGTCCTCCAGTGCCGTAACACCTATCAACAACACAGTCAAGCGACACTGGTAGCCTGGCCTGTGAAATGGCCTTAGCTGAGCTGTCAGAAACTCAACTAATGATCTTTACCAGCCTTACCTTTCTCATCCCGTATGAAGGAAGCTTTTCTCTGAATTTCTGGTGGGAAAAAAAATAGACTAAATGTCAGTTTCTGTTGCAGACAATAAGACAATAAATCTGTAATATACTGTATGTCACAAAAGTGAGTACACCCCTCACATTTTGTACATTTTTATTATATCTTTCCATATGAGAAGTCTGGTTGTTCTCACCAACATGTCCAAAAACTTAGAATCTGTTCTTTTCATCTGCAAGTCTTTCTTGAGTTCTTGGTCGAGATCTGGTTTGCGAACTATGTCCTGAAACAGGTACTCCAGGTCTTTGCTGTCAATCATCTCAACTTCTTGCTTGACTTCTTTAATCTCAGATTTTATCTTAGGTACTTCCTTGGGAGGTTCATCTCCATCAAAGTAACTGAGAAGATACAAACACAGTTAATAAACGTTTTTTTTTCAGTTGTTCACATTAGGCCATATGAGTTCCTTCATGTTGGGATAAGAGATTGATATAGACCTAGTGATGATTGACATTGTAAATGTTATGGCATGCAAGTCAGTGCCCTTCAAAAACATCATGATTTCTGCTATACGATGCATTAACATTTCAAAGCGAAATGACACATGAGATGAGTGCTAAGGGGCTGGCTTCTTACCTGTGGCCGCTCTCCTGAGGTTTGGATCTCCAGCTCTGTGATGTGGAAGCATCCGTGTCCATGTCCGCTCCAGGCGGTGCCCGCTGAACTGAGTTTAACAGTTCAGTGATGTGCTGCTCCCTTGACCGATCCATGTGAACCACGGCCCTCTGCAAATGTCAAGCATAACAAAACCTTTGTTCAACTGCATACAGCTCAAATATAAAGGTAATTTGTCAGGAATGAGCGGATACTCACCGATTTTCTCTCCTGTTCGGATCTCTTAACGCCACCCCATTTGGCGTACCACAAGCCTATCTCTCTGCCTTTTAGATGAGGGGGGTGTTTACCCCGTCCACCGCCACCGCCACCGCCACCACCGCCTCCACGGCCCTGCTCGTCCCGTGATTCCCAACCGGAGTTCCTCTGATAACCTCTGCTACTTGCCCCTGCACCGCGCTCCCATCTCTCCTCATCATCATTCCCATCGCCAAACCTGCGACCTCCTCCTCCTCCTCCTCTTCCTCTTCGGCCTCTCCTGCCACCATATCCATAACTCATGCCGACCTCTACAATGCAAGAGGCCCCTTGCCTTTCACTAAGTATCTGTGAGTTGCACTAAGCATGAATTTTCTTCTGGATTCTGTAAACAGCCTGCCAGCTGAAATATGGCAAGACAGTCGAGCCCACAGTTACTATGCACGCCTGTTTCAACTGCTAACGCAGTTCAGTAGCTTGCTAACGAGATGGAAGCTTACCAGAAATGTACATACGTGACACACCGCATAGACTTGAACTGAAAACAAAGAGTATCTTAAAGTACTAGTTGTTTCTGAATGAAATAATGTATTTCAATAACTTAATTCAAAAGTAAAGGCAGAATCCCGGCTAAGTTCCAGCTAGGTCTTTGCAAGAGACAGCAGAATCATCGCACAGTGATGACATCATTTGCTTTTCAGTTGCGTCGTCGAAGGGTGTCAAAATAAAAGCTGCACATATTCCATTTATGTGAAAGCAAAAAAAAAAAAAAAACTATTTCAAAATAATATAGGCTACCTTTCAGCGTCGAGCTAGACTGGCGCAGCAGCCTTTTATGTAAATGAATAAGAGAACAACTCCACGATCGCCATTAAAATGAATAATATATTTCTTTAGAAAAGTGATAGAAGCACAGTTTCCCAAA
This sequence comes from Setipinna tenuifilis, assembly GCA_030347295.1. Lineage (NCBI taxonomy): Eukaryota > Metazoa > Chordata > Actinopteri > Clupeiformes > Engraulidae > Setipinna > Setipinna tenuifilis. The sequence continues at coordinate 4,862,832 of CM059279.1, forward strand.
TAATCTTTTTTATTTGAAGAACGTATCATTCTCAATGGGCTATAGGTCCATAGCCTATATGACCACTATGGTGAGACCATGTACAAGTGTAAATATATATCTGTATATATCTAATGAAATATCCTCAAAACAAAATACAGTATTCTCTTTATGACCCCACCCTCAGACTAAATGACAGTACATTATATAAATCAAATAGTTATTATTGAATATAAAAATATTAGTGCACTTGATATTTGAGCTCTGTCAACCCCTGATCTTAGCTGGATGTGCAATGCAGTGGCTACAATAAGGGCAGAAAGTGTCACACCATCCTTCTGGTTAGCCATCTCTTTTGAGGATTAACCAATAAAGCAGCATTTCTCCTCCTCTACTTTACTCTGTCACTTCTGGTGAGTCTCTTACATGCTGCACCAATAGGTGTGCTAAAACGGACACTTTCTTCAGGTATTTTTGCCAGTCAAGTGAAGGTCGAAACACTGCCCTTGGCTTGAGGGGAGCCTCTTTTGCCACAGGCACTGCACAGGCATTGGTCAGCATCACAAGGCCCTCTGCTGCTGCTGGACTAATAGTGTTAGTCTGCCCTTTCAAGGCCTCCCTCTGCTTAAACCAATCAAACATGTCCTTCTCTGTTTCTCTAGAATATCTCTCTCTCTCTCTCTCTATCTCTCTCTCTCTCGCTCCACCTACCACCCCCCCCCTCTCTATCTATCTCTGTCTCTCTCTCTTTCTCTCTCTCTCTCTCTCTCTCTCTCTCTCTCTCTCTCTTTGCGAATGCACCCAGGTCTTCCACATCTTCAGCTGTTATGAAAGTCATCAAAAACATCAAGCTAGGACAGGAGTAAACAAGGACCATATCCAGTGTGCAAGAAGAAAAACAAGTAGGAAGGATAGACAGATGGATAGAGGAAAGAAAGAAAAGAAGAAGAGGAAGGAGATGAGAGGCTTGATGTTCGCTGAGGGCAGAGTGCTGACGACATGAGGCTTACACACCCTCTCTCTTTTCCTCTTCTGCTCTTTCAGCTGCTCTTTCACTTCCGTGGTCAGCCTCACTCGCTTTTCAAAGTGTACAACCAACCAGCTGTGTTTTGATGGACACTCCTGTCAGGTACTTGTGTCAGTCCTTGCCTTGCCTTGCCTTACGTGGAGCCCTTTTCCCCAGCGGCTTTGTACTAGCCTTGTCAAATTTAATACACTCCACCACAGATTTAGACTAAGGACTACCATCCTGTCTCCTCCTGTCAGCCATCTTCTTTCTCAGGCACTTAGCCTCATTCCTCTGCTTTGTTCTCTGCCTCAGCATCAGCCGTTACCTCCTTGGCCACAGAATCTTAATCAGACAGGCTGCAGGTCGCTGCAGGCCCCTTTCAGGCCTGACAGACTCAAAACGTCAGTAGTGGAAAGGAAGCACAGATGCCTTTCTGGGATTTTACGTCAGTGTTTTTTGTCCCAGAGGATTTTTTTTCTCTTTTGAGAACTGTCTTTATTTTGTCTTTTAGCAACAAATAAGATTTTTAATTAAGCAGATTTTATGTTTTTTTCTGTCTTAGGAGGATTTTAGGAGAAACAGTTTAGAACTTAATAAGATCTGTGTCATACTTTCTTAATTAAACTCCTGAGAAACAGCATCCGGTGAAGTCTGGTATAAATCCAGTTTAAGTTCATCTTAAGATCAAAAATAGTGGTTCTTTTTTATTTAGGAGAGAAAGATAAAAAATTAATAAGATTATATATTTTTCTGAAAGACAGAGATGAGACTGCTGTAAGAAGTATTTCCTTCTGGGTACAGCGTTTGTGCATATGAAATGTATGTGAGGTCTACGTTAACATAAAGGTGTCTTATCTTCATCCAAGCCAAAATACATATGGACTGCCACACCAGGTGCTTTCATCTTAACATGTAAGAAAATGTGTTTAACATTTCTATTTCAGGATAACCTTGATGTAATGTGTTGTAAACGAAACGCAAAAGATTACAGTCTCTTCGCTTGCTATGTTCTCCTCTTTGAAGACTCATCAGCTGTAGTTTCAGCCTATAAGTGTGAGAGGAGCTGTCTGCAGTAATAATGTCTGAAGCAGTGAAGAAGTGGGCTTACGAAAGAGCCATGCTCCAGCTCAGCTGCATCCAATTCCTCAGAGTGTCAAGTCATGGGCCCCGTATCCCAACGAATGCTGTGGATTTAATTGGACTGTGTTCAGGTTGCCGTCACCTTCTTGTCTCTTGTCAGTGGGGCAGAGTCAGGCATTAATAAGGTGGTATAGACTAGACTTGAGCAACAACTTTGAGAGAATTTAAAGAGCAGAGGTCAGTAATTAAGACCTCGGCACAAACAGAAGAGCAGTGTGTGCAGAGCACTGTGCAGTTGGCCATGTCTTATTCAAACAGCAAAGTAAAGCAAAGACCCTTTTATGACAGATGTGTTCCCATACAAAGCCCCCTCACCCAGCAAACACATCAGCTGACAAACATGTGCTTGTGCATGTGCTTGTGCTAACCCAAACACACACATACACACACACACACACACACACACACACACACACACACACACACACACATGCACACCACATAGACTTTGTACTGAACATTCCCTGAACATTCCCTGAACATTCCCTAAATAAATCTTTAAGGGATTATATGTCCTCAACCTCTTAGGCTACCGCAATTTCAAACCGTGCAAATGAAAGCTCATTCAGTTCTCTTTCCATTGATATCACAGTTCTTGACCATACAGTCAATGGCAAAGAAAACTAGCCAAGAAAAAATGTTGCCACTGAAGATGAGTAAAAAAGGCAAAAGTGGTTCATCTTCTGCTGAAGAGTTGATAAGGGGATGAAAAAATAATGAGTGAATATTTTACCTGTTATTTATTGGATGTAGTGGTCATCCCCTTTGCTTTCATTATCATAAACCATGATATCACTGAAAATGTAAAGAATAAAGCTTTAATTCATAACATAAGGTCATTTTAATTAGCCTCAAAGATTGAGGAAATATAGGCCATTTGAAAAATGTGTTCCAGTTTTTTTTACGGCGCACCGTATGCATTGGGCCATAGTACCAGTATCATTCATTTCTACTGGAGCCTGCAGTGGTGGAGACCTATTTGATGTTTCTGGCCCGGAAGCTTTGCTCAGGCTATATTGCCTGCTGTTGACATGCTTCTCTTCCCAGCTTGTCGGGATCAAACAGACGTCTATTCACTCCTCGTCTGACCTGTGAGTGCTGCACTCGCTCTCAGATCCATCTTCTCACGGAACAGATGGGGGATGCTGTGACAGCCTCGCAATGTTTGCCAACTGAACAGGACCTGAAAACCTCCGGTTCTCTCTCTCTCTCTCTCTCTCTCTCTCTCCCCTCTCTCTCTTTCTTTCCCTCTCTCATTTCCTCTCCCCACCACCACCTCTCTCTCTCTCGCTCTCTCTCTCGCTCTCTTTCTCCCCTCTCTCTCTGCCCCCCCCCAGCCCTCTCTCCCCTCTCTCTCTCCCTCGCCCCTTTTTATCTCTCTCTCTTTCCCTCCCTTGCCCCTTTTTATTTGTGTATCTGACTGACAGATACACAGATTCTACAGAGGGACATAGATGGCAGGGACAAAGTTTACATTGCTCTACTCATTCTTGATCCTCCCTCTTTTGCTTCTTATCCTCCTTTCAAAGCTGTCATATTTTCTTCCTCATGTTCTTCTTCTATGGCCAACCAGCCATAGCAAGCACAACTTGCTCGGAGACGTTCATTAAAGCTGTGTGCAATTAGAGATTTTCTCAAAGAGGACCAGACCAGAGGTAGGGGGCAAAGAATAAGAGAGCGAGAATGGAGAAGGAGATTGTGCAGAATTCTGATAATGCTCAGGTAGGATTAAAGCCTTCATGTCAGTGACTATTAATCCTGTTATCTCATTGCCTCCTGGCTATAGCAGTGACTATTAGTCCTGTTATCTCATTGGCTCCAGGCTATAGCACCTCTGGGTTGAGTAGCTGTTGATGCCTCAACTGTCAACAGGAAACAATGTAAGCAGGAAACAATGTCAATAAGCAAAGCCTTCAGTATCATCAAAGATTGACTATTCCAAATAGGTTCACATTACTGTAATACTACTAGTACACATTACTATTACTATCACTATTATTATTATTATTATTATTATTATTATTATTATTATTATTGATGATGATAATAGCAACAGCAACCACAATAATGATTGTTTTATTATTTGTATAATGAGAGAGAGATAGAGAGAGAGGGAGAGAGAGAGAGAGAGAGAGAGAGAGAGAGAGAGACGAAGAGAGAATGCCCATACCAATATGAGATCATGCATTGATAATCCTTGTTGGGGGCTAGTCTGCCATTCTCCTGGTGTGAACTCCAGGGTGAGTGGGGAAGCACTAATGTGCATGAGTCACTTGTTACTGTGATTCTCTTTCAACTCAAGCAAAAAGGATGGACAACTTCCAGTTGAGTGCTCTGAAGTCCAAAAATATATGAAATGCTGGCTGAATTTTGAGTGTTACATGAATATAGAGGACCGTTGCATTTCCCCCTCTCTGTGCATATGTGCATGTACTACACAAACACCACAGAGACTGTTGTCTGTAAATAAATCTTTAATGAATATAATTCATTATAATACATTCAAATGAAGGACAAACATATTATCACAACTTATCTTGGCTATTCTTGGCTCTGCAGAAAGACACAGTTATCGGACTATGACCTGCCTTTCACCTTTTTCGATTACCGTGAAAATATACTCGTGTAACAGATTTATAGAATATTTAAATAGATTGTACATATACATCTTAAAAATAACAGGGAGGTAGTGCACACTAAATTTAAAGTTTGTTTGTTGAATACCCTGTCTGTTTTACTGCTTGTACCGTATAATGTGGTGTGTGTGTGTGTGTGTGTGTGTGTGTGTGTGTGTGTGTGTGTGTGTGTGTGTAAGTGTGTGTGTGTGTGTGGGTGTGTGTGGTGTTTTTGTATTTGTACAGTTCTAAATTTGTATGCTTTATGTGTGCTTAGAGAAGATTAAATAGAATTCTAAACAGAATCATATCTCAAATGTCACATTCATTTATTCATTTACCATTGCTTTCATTGACTTTCATTTTTTTAAACTGCATCTCTCCATCTACAAATATTCCATTTACGGTGCTAAATTTATTCAGTTATTAAATGCAACTGAATTGCCTAGCCTAGCTCACTTTCCAGATTGCAAATGCAGTGAGTTGAAAACGAATGGAGAGAGAGAGAGAGAGAGAGAGAGAGAGAGAGAGAGAGAGAGAGAGAGAAGAAAGGACTCAGAAGTGGCTATAAAACCAACATTCATCTGTGTCCTCATTAGAAGCTAAAATATGCACATTGTCACTCCAGCAAACTGTATTTATGGAATGCCAATGAGACGGAGGAAGGCTTCGCCCATCGCTGTCTCCTCACTCAACAGACCACACATGTATAGAGGCTGATAGAAGCAATAGAAGTGCTGTAACTTTGGATATTTTCTGACTGGTGAAACAAAAAGCACACATACATACAGTACACAACACATTTGGGCACGCACAAACATGCGTCATTGGCACACAAGACAAAGTACTTACACATTACACACTACACGGATGAGTGTGTACATTTACACTCTATACGGTTATGCTTAAGTCACCAACATGATGTGATTGACCTGGACTGGTGAACCTGGACACACACACACACACACACACACACACACACACACGTATAAGCATATAAATAACATATTGAGGAATGAAAAGAGACAAACACGTTTAGACTACAACAACAGAGACACTAAAGGACTTTGGGGAATAATTTGCCTTTTGGATGCAGAGCTATGCTGAGTGATTGTGCTAATCAGTAGACTGCCCACTTTATGTCTGCACTGCACCATGATTACTTGAACTGCCATATAGCATGGCCCTGCACAAAAATACAAACCCATTTCCTTTCTTTTTTTGCACCCCTTGTCACAAAATGATGATTTCTTTTTTTCAGGGCACCCTCCCCACACCCCCCCCACCCCCCCCAATGTGTTAATGGCTTGTGAGTTCTATATTTAGTTCTATTCATAGATTCAAATTCCCATGTGACTCTCGATGCTTCTCCCCATGAAAACTGTGGAGACTTTGATCATCACCCAGAGATGCCAGATAGCATTATGTGCATCCATGGCCTTTGGCTGTGAATACAGCCCTTCGATTCTTTTCTGTCCTGTGATGCTGACCTGTCCAGTTTCAAAGGCACATTCATCTATCCCCTATGTAAATATACTTGGTTAAGGGCTACGGTTGCTATTGCCATCCCTTGGTGGCCAACCAGCATATGATAATTTTACGAGTGTTGGAGCTCCCCTCTGTAAAGTCAAAAGTCAAAGTCAAAATTATTTGTATAGCGCATTTCATACATAAATGCACTTCAATGCGCTTTACACAAATTTTAAAATAAAATACAATTAAAGATTTAAAAAGTAAAATACAATTTAAAATAAAGCAAAACCATTAAAATAATAATAATAATAAGAAGAAGAAGAATGAAAATAAAATAAAAAAATAAAACATACTGTACAGATGTTGTATGGTGTACTTGGTATACTTGTTGGGATCCCATGATATGTCCATACAAGGGCTGTAGGCAGGAGGAGAAAAAATATAATGATTGTAAGGGCCAGGCATTGACAAGGGGCCCTTTGAGCAGACTAGCAATATAATTATGAATAACAACGGGACCAAATATTTTATGCTTCTATGGTGCTCAAAATTTTCAGCCGCCCCCCCCCCTGTCCCGCTATGATAAACCTGAGCTTTCGGCCATCTCCCCCAGAAGACGCTCTTCCAGCAGTCACTGTCTCTCTCTACTGTCATCATCTCCATCTATTCTCAGGGCCCGTCACCTGTCGTCCCGTTTCCCCGGCTGCCACTCTGCCTCCTGTAGGCGTCGTTGAGCAGCTGGATCTCCTCGCGGTAGCCGCCGCTCTCCTGCGTCTGCCGCATGCTGTTCTGCCTGTGGGCCTCCACCGTGTCGGGGATGTGGATGTTGATGCTGTCCGCGTCCGGGTTGATGGTGGGGATGAGCAGCGAGTAGGACGCCGTCTCGCCCAGGTCGCATGACACGAAGCGGTTCTCGCGGCGCGAGTAGCGCAGCGAGGGCGAGCGGGCATGCGTGGACGACTGGCTGATGTTGGAGATGATGGACACGCTGTCCATCGCCTCCTCGTTGTCGCATATCTCCAGCACCTCCAGGTGGATCTTCACACTGGTGTCGCCCACGCCACCACCGCCGACACTGACACTGATGCCGCCTCCCGCCCCACCGCTGCCTGAGCTGTCAGAGTGGGGTTCATCCGCGCTGGGCTCGTGGCCCACGGACTTCGAGCGGTACACCTCCACCTTCTTGGTGGTGGGGGAGATCTTGAGGCCGTCGCTGCTCACCTCATAGGTGGAGAGGGAGAGGGTCTTGCCCGTGGGAGACTGCAGGGAGACGGTGCCCTGGAAGGCACACAGGGGAATGGACAAGCCTCCGCTGGATCTCTAAGGGGGACAACCGAGGAACACAGAAATATACCACAATTACCAGTGGAACAGAACACATTATCAGTAGCGGTTTTAGGCACGGGCGAACCGGGCAGCCGCACGGGGTGCCATTTCGTGGGGTGCGCCACGAACGCTTGGGGAATTTTTTTTTAAATAAAATAAAAAGCTCCGTGTGTCATATCGCTGCAATCGGCACATTGGCGCCCCCCTGGTGAACTGCTGAACTGCAGGCGGCGCTGAGAGGTGGTCTCGCCCGAGGCGTAAAACACTATAGAACCGCCACTGCACATTATAATGGTGTCACTGACAAGGAAACTACTAGTGGTGGGAAACCTGGATTCAGTTTCAAGTTGCAATCTAGTATTACATATTCCAAATCACCTGGTTTTACCTGTGTTCTCTGTTGCAGGTGATTTCAACAATTAACTTCTTTAATGGGCTGAAGAGTTGTGCTAATTAGAATCAGCTGGCTAAGTAACTGATGTAGCTGGAACAAAAATGTGTGGTCCTGGATTGCAGCTTCTGAAACCAGGTTGCCCATCACTTCAAACTACCAATCTGCACTTGTAATCTGAACAACTATGTTAAAATCCTCCTTCTTAACAAGACACTGTTGAAACCATACAAACAAAAACAGGCTTCAGAAAAATGAAAAGATTAAAACAAGAAAGCAAGACTTCCGTGGTATGAATTATTCATAGGCTTTGTTCACATCTTAACCACTGTGTGGTCCAGAATATAGAGAAGTTTTACCCCACCACTTTCTATGTCTATTGAACTGCTCAAGAAATCAACCCGTCAGCAGCCGTTTTTTGTGCCTCGTGAGTCGTGAGTGCTCCTTAAAATGCACCTCATCAAATGAAGCTCTGTGATGAAGGTTTCCCCAGAGCAACAGGATGCCTGAGGACCAACCAGGAAGTAGATTAGGTGGAGAGTGAGGTCATGGTGTTCCTTCCTGCTGTGAATGTATTTGTATTCCTTCTGCTGTCAACTTAAATTCTCCACTTTTCCCTGTTCTTGTATTTCCATCTGATTAATGATCAGTATGCTGCTCTTTTGTCTGTTTTTTTTTCTTCTCCATCCTATCTGTCCTCTTCCACCACTTGTCCAGAGTTAGCCCAGTTAGCAGCCTTCATCAAATCTGACAACAAAAGTCAGACATCTTGTCAAAGTAGCCTAATAACACTCAGTTACAAGTTGAGAAGTGAACACTTTTGCCGCAGTAAAATGGATAAAAATGCAGAGATATATGCATATGAGGTATATCGAGTGATTTACAACAGCTTTGTCAGGGACCAGCCTATTATGTCAAGGTGCCTGAACTATCTATTTTATAATATGAATGCACCGGGTCGGAGTTAGACACACTAATGTAGGCGCTGAAAGGATCCCATGCCAATGGCAAAATAAAGAGATGCACATTGGGTCTTGATTACCATGATATTTACAGCTATATTTAGCACATAATGTCATCTAATGCGATGCTTAGTGCAGTTAATAACTACATTTATCAGGGTGTCTGTCTACTTGCAGCTGAGCTGTACACAGAGAAGAAATAAGCACTACACGGGCTCTTCCCCTGACCCCTACTGGGATTCATAAAGATAATTAACACTTTCACAATATTCCAGCAACACATTTATATAAAAAAAAGAAACAAGGACAGATGGGGAGACACGGTTACTTAAACATTAGGCAACCGCTGCTGCTAAGATGTCTGAGGAAGAGGAAAGGGGAAAAAAATGTGGCATTAAAAACTAAGAGCTACACTCCAGTGCTTCCCGTCGCTATGCCGACTGCATGCCAGAGGCAATTCCCATTTTGGCTGCATGTACACAACACAACGGAGGCCAATTATTTGTTTTTCTGCCCCATAAAACATCCAAGCTTTATTTCTGGGCAATTAGTGTAGTATCTGACAATAACAGGATGTATATACGGCATATAATGTGTGCAAGTCGATGTGCAACGTAGCTCGAGGGCTATACCTCTCTATAGGATGCTCAACCTGGGATTGCAACCTACATTTCCCTCTGGCCAAACTCTTGACCTCCCAACTTACAGTCAATATCTGAGGTACTGCAGCACCATCGCTGCAGGGTAGAGAAAACAACCCTCCCACCCCAGCCAGCTTACAGGCCTCTGCAGTTGCCTGCATGGTACTCAGACGTGGAGATCCCTGCTTCAGAAAGTAAAAACATATTTAATCTAACCATTTTCTTAACCAGCTGCTGATCCCAATGAGCACACACGTTCTCAAGCAGGTAGAAATCACCTATGTTCTGTGTACAGGCGACACAAAAGGCAAATATGTCAGTGTTTTTACTTCTTGAAGCTGGGATCTCTAGCTGTTATAGTATCTTTTCTAAGCTCCACAGGGACAAAGAAGACCCAATGGGAATAATGGGACTGTAGTTAATGTTGCGATCCACAGAGAATCATCCAGGACCTATTGGTTTTACCAGTTTTCACAGCTCTAGATTAGTGTCTGCTTCAAAGGGAGCAAAAGCTTGCCACCTCAAGAACCTGCCGCAACATCAAACATTTTGTCTTTCTTTTGTTTTGTCTTTTTTTGCATGACAGTTTTTCTACTTTGTCAGACAAGGTAAAAACAGGAAATGAGACAAGTCATAAACTGGAAATTCTAATCTAAAACCAACAACAAGCAGCCTCTTGTATGAGAACATTAATGAACAGATTCAAAGGCAAAAAATAGCACAGGGTTTCCTTATTATATTTTTAACTCAAAAACATAATGGAACCATTCACTACACCACAGGTCTCACAGCTTACAACCGAGGTAAATTATCATCACCAGAGGGAAATTAACATCTGTATATCTGTAAAAAAAAAAAAAAACACAAACACACTGACTATTGGTCTAGAATAGGTTGGTCTTTTCCTGAGGGAGGAAAAGAAACAAGTTAAAAATTTAATCACACTGTTGTCACACATCCACGCCTGGCAAACATGTCATTTCCTACTTAGACTGGCTGCAATAAGGGCTCGGCAGTGACTCATGAGGTTAACGCAGGCAAACAGCAGAGCAGAGTCAAGAGAGCTCATCATCTGTACCGGTCAGGAACACATCCGCTGGTTAATGGTTAACTACACTAACGTGTCTCATGAATGTGTTAAAATATGTTGTATTTTAACTATGAATAATTTTATGATTTTTTACTACCATATGTAGAATATTTTTTATTGTTTTTAAGCGGATGAGTACACTATAAACACTACTGAACACACTTTACAGTAATAGCAATAAAGGGAGCTTTATAGTCCCACATTATAGAGCAGGGAGCACTGGGAGCTTGTCTGACATATGGGATAATTACAGTACAAACAGTGAGTAATGGCAGTGTATCTGTGAAGTACGAGTGAGAGAGGGCACACATGCAAAAATAAAAATCATACAGGTGCCAGACAGAGACAGCAGACTAGAAAACATAGAAGGGGTGCAGGCTGTACAGTTTGTCACAAAAGTGAGTACACCCCTCACATTTTTGTACATTTTTTATTATATCTTTCCATGTGAGAAGTCTGAAGCTATAACACTTTGATACGATGTAAAGTAGGTGTAAACTGTACACTGCCTACTTTACATTGGGGTTTACTCACTTTTGTGACATACTGTATATGCCCCGAAATATATGAAATTGAGAAAAACATCTCCCTATCTCACTGAAGGAATATTTTATATACTTTTCTGAACCAATGCGGTAGGTACCTGTCTCGGCGTCCTTTCTGACTTGCTTCTGCACCATTCCCAGTCAGTAAGTTCAATTTTACGGCACTCCTCGTGTGACAGTCTTCTTTCGGGCCCGTCGAACACGGAGGAGTCAAGTTTTAGCTCCCGTTCTCCGCTGAAGGATGGAGGCGGTGAGCCCAGGCACAAGCCGTCGTGGTCGGAGATGTGGCGTTGACTCGCCGGCCTTTCCTCCCGGCTAAGGGCCGTGTCTAGTAACACTTCACTGTGTAGGGAACTGTCCTCCCCGAGGGTGGTTCTGAACTCGCTATTGGCAAGGGTTTTTATCTGACCGCTGTCCAGCACTGCGACTCGACTTTCACCCAAGTCGCAGTTAAACAGATTGCTGTAGGAGGGTTTTTCTATTGATGGGGACTTCGTGTGGGAAATTTTGTAAAAGCCATAGCCGTGCTGGAGAGACATGTTGAAGTCAAATCTTCGTTTATTTACTGCGAACAAAAGGAAAGCACACATTAAGTGGCATACTTTTTCTTTGCTGTGTCATGTGACCCTTCAGTGTGGGACAGCAAACATGGGAAACGGCAAACATGTCTTGGCAACGGCCTCTTTACTCGTCACTGGCATTGTTTTGAGTAGGGACTAGAAATACTCTCCGACATGAACCATTGGGCCTATGCCAATGCCAGGCCAAGGGCACAAACGCTCCCACAAAACATCGACTCTTCTTATATATCATATGACTTTAACCAAATATCGTATTATTATTATTATTGTTATTATTATTATTATTATTATTATTATTATTAGTAGTAGTAGTAGTAGTAGTAGTAGTATTAGTATTACTAGTATTACTGTTATTATTATTTACAAAATCTCTGCAATTGTTACACAGGACTGAATGAGTGATCAGTAGTCAATACACAAGTATCCTGAAGCAAAATAGTTGTTGGTGTCAGTCATTGATTGTTGAAAAGTCCTTAGCAATTACTCAGAGTAGGCTACTTCATTTTCCTAATTTCCTCACTTCCTACACAAGTTCCTCTGCCCGCTCCAGATGTGGCACTTACCAGTGGAGGGATCTTTGGTTGCGCCTAAACGACAGTTGATGAAACAACCACAAGGGAGGTGGATCCAGCGCTCAGACAGGACGAACATAGGTGTGACTGCAGCCGACAGCAAAGTTAGGAAGAAACTCAGGGTCTCGATGGAAGTGCTCCGAACGTGAACTATATGGCTCACTGCAATTTGCGTCTGAAAAGTAACAGCACAACTCTGTGTGAGTCACAATTACCTTTCATTTTCAATTACATTCATTTAGTTTTTCATTATGCTAATCTTTTTTTCGTTTTTTCAGTTTTTCACAGTTATTTAGTCTATAGTGAATCAGCATTATTAGGTGAATAGAGTAACCGACAAGTAAAGATAGGGTAGTATAGGCTACAGGCTACATATAAAGCCCAACTTTATTTTTGGCTATATTTAGTATTCGTTAATGTTTACTCACCATCATTGGCATCCACAACACTGTGCGTGCTATGGCCAGAATCACCGAGAAGCGCTTCTGAGCGAAGATCACCGGGGAGTACCTCGGGTGCTGGTCTTCATCATTACGCAAGCGATCCATGGTGCTGGAGCGGGAAACTGTGACCACGTTGCTTTGTAAATACGGTGAACCTGAGCTAAATTCATTGTAAACACTTAGACTTTTCTCCAAGCTAACTCGGGACAAGGATGGCATTTCACATAAGGGTCTGGCTCCTTCTGAAACCAGGGGTCCAGCAATCTCAAAGTAACTGGGGAAAAAGGTCTTCTGGTGCTCTGTAGAGCACAAAAGCCGATATATGAGAGGAGAAGAGAAAAACACTAAGCCACAAACACACAGTGAGTATATAGCAAAAAGCAGTAAGACATAAAAACTATTGCTGTCGGGCAGACAGCCAAGCGGGGCGGAGGAAAATCGACCCCAGCCACACAGAGGCAGTATACTGACGGTTAGACTGATGATCCACACCGCGGCTATAGCCCACAGCATTCTCAGGGGCCGACTGTTGGACTGGTAAACTCCAAAGCGTTTGGTGATGTAAAAAGTGTAGGCAACTATGAGAAAAGCTTTCATATTACAAGACAAGCCCTGAAAAACGTACAGAAGTCCAGACAGGGTGCATATGGTTCCTGACTTGTCATGGTCGTCTTTCTTCCACTGCAAGAACATGAACAGCGACAGAGGCACCAAGCTAACAAGGTCGTCAATTGACATGGATGCCACAATTAGGCAAAGAGAAGTCTTGAGTTTTTTTCTTAGTAAGGTTATAAGAGAGTATATGCCTCCCACACACGTCACGATGGCAATGGACAAACACAGGGCAAACAGAAAGATGTCAGTTTGGGTGTCACTGTCCAAGCTATCCATTTTTTCATAGCTCTCCACAAAAAGGTTGCTTTTGTTTGATGATGGTGTGCTGCCCGTGTAGGACATGTTCTTTCAACTTTATCCACTTGTCTTGCCTCATTCCAGTTCGGGGGATAAAATGTTATCTCCTACTGTAGATCCAGGAAGTTTGATTTACCACCGGTCTACTTTTCTATCCAGATGTACCTCTGCCCGTCCCCCATACATTCCAGCTTGTGGGATATCAAAGCTATCCATTGAAAGTGAATAATATGAGTCTTTTGCCTCTCCATCACTTGCGCTCGCCGATTCGTTCTCAGTTGGTCTGAGAGGAAGCTTCTGGTCAATGTCTGTCCATGTTAACAGCGCATGTTGTTTGGTGTCCGACAGGTGTGTCGTTGGCGATTTGTTCAAAGAGCGGGGAGAAAAGAGGACAGCCAGCCTTCTGCCTCCTCCGCGCCGCCGAGAGTCAAAGCATGAATGAGCAGCGCGTCTCAATCTTTAGAGGGGGTAGTAGAGAGGGAGGAGCGTCCTTTCTCCACCTTCGCTGCCTTCGACGCATCTCAATGGGCTCAACATGGAGGAGCACTAACAACGATATTTGCTATGTCTGAAGACACACAAATGTCTTGTATTCATTGGACAGGCTCTGGGCTAGGTAGACTTTAGTATTCTGGCAAAATATGAAAAATTAACCCTAAAATACGTTTTAGATTAATTATTTTCAACTAGTTTAATTAACCCCTTCATAACCCAATTATGTTCCAAGAACAGAAGGAAAAAAGAAAAGTGGATTTCCACATGCAAATTAGTTGAATGATTTTTTTGTCCAATCTGACAAATGGGAGGTCTGTGAGACATCACCTTATGGAAAAATAGCAATGTACAATCTTAAGAGGCCATTTTTAAAAATACAAACAAATGAGCATTTTTATTGGTTGGTTCAATGTCATCAATTAATAATCTGGTGCTTTAACAAATACCAAATACCTAATATGATTGTAACCAAATATATCAATAACTGGATTAATAAATAGTACAGAAAACTAATTTTACAAAGTGTGTTCATAGTCTCCTGGGATGTATGCATAGTAAACATAAAAATATAATGATTATTAGCCAGAGGAGCTGAGCCAAACTGCAAACTGCCAAATTTCTGTATGTGGCCAACTCCCTCACCTGCTTCACTGTCGGCCATGTTTGCTGAAAAGCACACGTAGCTCCAGAGTACTCAGTACTCTACTTTAGATTTATACAGTAGGCTACTTACCGTGTTCATTAGCCTATAGACATACAATCAAAAACATGTGCATTTGAGTGGAGTAAAATAATAAATAACATAGGTAATGTAAAACCATTACATCCATTGGAGTGGATGAGGGTTCTGAAAGGGTTCATTTTGAATGGTCATTTCCTACAGTTTCTTTTCCTTTAGTGTGTGTGTGTGTGTGTGTGTGTGTGTGTGTGTGTTGGGAGTCGCCATATCTGGAGAAGACGGTGCTGTGTGTACCCATAATAACTCTTTGCTTTGGACAATGTACTTGATCAGTGTGGTCATCAATTGCCTGAATCATGATTGAGTGTTACTGCAACTGTTAAATTTGTGCCTGTGTATGATGATTTGAAATGGTAGGCACAAATAAATTAGTAAAATGTGTGTGTGTGTGTGTGTGTATGTGTGTGTGTGTGTGTGTGTGTGTGTGTGTGTGTGTGTGTGTGTGTGTGTGTGTGTGTGCATACACAGTACACGGAGCATGGGGTCCTTATCTGTAGGGAACCTTTCCATGTTGCCTGTCACCTATAACAACATTTATGACTGTTCTAAGTCAATACTGAACTGATTTTAAACCTGCACCGCCTACACACACACACACACACACACACACACACACATTTCAGCTGACATCCTAGTGCAGTGTTATGAGTTCAGTAAAGGATTAGCTTTGTGTAATATGTAATTACAGCAGTGCAGCCACCTACCTTTAGTGTACTGAACCAGTCGATACAAAGTGAAGCCCACAACAGCTGCTGTAGGCAAAGTTGATTGGCAAGATCAATAGGACTCTCTTTCTCCAGCAACAGATTGCATATTGTGTGTATAACAGAAGCCCTTTTGTTTGTGAATCACAAGAAATCAAGCTTGCACATGTAATGTTTTACTTCAGTTCTGGAAGTCAATTGCATAATTGCATTTCCAGTGGTCCTGGACACATACAGACACACACAGACAAACACCCACCCACCCACACACACACACACACACACACACACACACACACACACACAAACACACACACACACACACACACACACACACACACACACGTTTTTCACATCAGTGGATACCTCCTGACTGCAACAATGCAAACATTTCAAAATTGAAGTCAATAAAAATTGGCAACATTGATCGCTGCCTTAGTTGAATCAGAGCAGTAGAGCTGGAATCAGTGGAGCTTACAGATGCCAGCATAGGACATGTCATAAGTCATAATGGTAAGCCAGCACTCAGGAGAAATATAGACGGACAGAAGAATTGTGTCAACATATGAACATTTTTTTTAATCATTTCCAGAATGTAATGTTCACTATCTAAATCACTAGCTAAAATCACTATCAATAACTAAAGTACAGTTGTAAATGGGGTTGTGGTTCAAAACAAAGTGTATTTCTGTACTGGAATATTTCAGTTGAAATTGGTTTTTGATATTCAAAATCAAATATTGTAACATAGTGATGCGTGCACACTCATGTAGCCTGTCACCTATAACAACATTTATGACTGTTCTAAGTCAATACTGAACTGATTTTGAACCCACACACACACACACACACACACACACACACACACACACACACACACACACACACACACACACACACACAAACAAAACAACAACAAAAAGAGCTTTGACTATCCTTTACTGGCTATGCTAGGCTATCTGAGGACAAGTACGGTAAATGTTGTATGGGTTTGATGGAGAGAGAGAGAGAGAGAGTGTGAGAGAGAGGGGGGGGGAGGGAAAGAGAGAGAGAGAGAGAGAGAAAAAGAGAGAGAGAGTGTGGCCTTGCAGTAGCCTTCCTTGTCATGCCCAAGGACTCTGAGGTAGAAAATAGAGCTCTCTGCCTCAAGGCCTAATATATATAACTGGAGAGAAACATGCTTCTTTAGTGCTCTCATTCATCACACACTGCTTGAGGTCTCTGATTGGCTGTTCAGGATAAATGCTCGACAAAATCACAATCACAGTCACAAAGAAATAAAAGGCATTTTTTTTACAAGAATGTGTTAAGCAGTCCCATATGAAAAATATATAGGCATAGGTGAATTGTACAAAAAATTTGTACACATTTTATCTGAAGCTGGAAAGTAAAATATATGACAGTAAACTGCATACATGATATAAAACATATAAGTCTTGTTCTTTTGTTGTATGGGAAAAACGTCAAAATTGTCCATAATCTTAAGTAAGTCATATAAGAGCTAGTGAACATTCTTGTATAGTTTTCTCGTTCTTTTTTCTTTTCTTTCTTTTTATTTTTACTTGTCATACTATAGGCATTACCAGTCCTATGTGTGACCATATAACGTCCCCCACTGGGACATGTCACCTTGCTGCCAGCACATGTGCTTACCCTTGAGTGGCTCTGATTTATTCACATTAAATTGAGTTTAGATTTAGATAATTGACTTTGGAGGGAGCGGGTGATTGGAGTCCCCACAGTGTGACAGAGGACAGGCAGGACAGGAGTGTAGCGGTGTAGCACGGTGATCACATGGGCACACACACACACACACACACACACACACGTACTACTGCTACTGGCGAAGCACACACACATACGTACTACTGCTACTGGAGACACACACATACACATGGCCGTCAGAGGACATGCAGCAGTGGCGGTGTAGCAAGTGGCAGTGATCACATGGGCTACTGGAGAAGCACACACACACTGCCGCCTGACCTTCAGATGTATGACACGAGGAAGTGAATGAGCAGAAAAGAAAATCAATTCAGGCAGACAGAAGTAGGACGGGATGAAAAGTCCTGTAATGCACCTTTGATGGGTACTGCTTTGTGTGTGTGTGTGTGAGAGAGAGAGAGTGTGTGTGTGTGTGTGTATGTGTGTGTGTGAGAGAGAGAGTGTGTGTGTTTGTGAGAGAGACAGTGAGAGGGAAAGAGAGAGAGAGAGAGAGAGAGAGGGAAAATTAAAAGAAAGAAAGAAAGAGTGAAAGGGAGAGACAGAGATTCATGTATCTTGAATTTGTTTAATATACAGTACATATTCCAATTAAAATCTATACATTAGCACTACACTAGCAACATGCATAGTTGTATTTTTTATTTCATTGTTCTTTTCATTAGTTTTTCATTAAAGAAATATCCATCTCCTAGATGTATTTTTGCAATCCTTTCTCATTATATTAGATTCAGTGGAAATGCAAATGCATGCTTTCTGATGGATCTGCAATGCCACACTGTGTCTGTATAGAATATTAATATAACTGGGGTAGAAAAATAACACTCACGACAGGCAGGTTAGGTATAAGAACTGCAGTTTATTAACGGCATCGGAGAAATGTTGCAAAGAACCCCCAAAGTGTTCCGGACAACAGGTCTGAAATCATACAGTCCACATATTCACCTTATACACCTATTAAGACTAACAATCACCAATTTCACTGCATGTCCTACTCTACACAGTGTGTCTGTGCATGTGACAATAAACCATCCTTGTATCCTTGTATCCCTGTATGCTCGTCCCCACCCACATTCAGTGAAGTAAATCATCAACTGCACTTTGGTGTTTGTTTGCACTGTAGTGGTCCTGATGTTATAGTCCTGTGAGAAATAACAGAGGTGGCAATAACACCTGGTCAGAGATAAGGGCTTTGGGGATGGGAAGTGTGAGGGAACGATACTTCTCTGGAATGTTGCTTCAGGGCTGTTCCCAACACCCAGGTTTGTGATCTTTATGAGCAACCACTTATCTCTGGTGTTCACTCTATGGCCTTTGGTTTAACTCTTGGGCCATCATATAATGATTACACGTCTGGGTATACTCTAACTAAGAAAAAACCCCAACATGCTTATAATCTAAAATTTCCACTACATTTCCTTCTTATGGTGATGCCAAGAGGGTTCACCTCTGCTGCTGATAATGGTACTATTCATGAAAGGCCGTATATTTTTACTTTTTTTTTTTGCATGGCATACAAGCACGTGTACAATTGTTGTTTTATGAATGAGATGGTCCCAATCAAGCATGCTAACCTTTGTGGGTCACCAATCCCCTGCTCTTTCAGACTCGTCATGCACCGAAACAGCCTCATACCTCATACATCTCTTCCTGCCATTCCAGACAAAAGGCATCAAGCTCCATATCTTCTCTTCTACACATTTTCTGTTTGCGTCTTTCATTCCACTGTTCGATATATTTTGGCTACTGTATCATTTTAAACATAAGTTGCAAATATGATTTTTTAAAAATTAAACATTACACTAGCCTGGGCACGCCCATACTTCCTGTGCCGCTGCATTTGAATTTCGCTTGCAAAGTCAGTCTGGCCAAGCTCCCATTCTACACCGTTTCTACATTAACAGAGAAACTGGACCAATGAAAATCTAGCATTTCAAAAAGGCAATGACGCGGTAGTTTAGCGACCGGAAATCTACCTCAGTCACTGTCAACATGGCGAACGTGGAGCAACGGCAAGATTTCAATGCAGCTGTAGCTGCTGTTTTGGAATATGGATGAACATGTTAGCCAACGAAGTCTACAAAGAAAATCTCCTTGGCATTGTTGTCGACGAGGTTCATCTGACTTATAAATGGTAAGTGTTGCCAAGTCAACCCAGTTTACAGTATGTAAATAACAGAACAACACAGTAATATCTTGCAAAGTTGTGGAGCTATTTCACTGACAAAATAGCTGCACGTTACATTGTCAGCGATAGCATATGGAATTTCGAGCTTTTCTGCAGTTACGTTTTTGTTTACTCATATGCACGTTACTATTCTCTGTCTTATACATGGACACTAATGTGATTGGTCGAAGCTTCGTCCAGTAGCAAACACAGGCATTTCACACACGTGGGTTAGGCCCGCCCTCTGAGAAATGGGTTTACAACACAGCTTGGCCAGACCAATGTTCGCAGAGCATTGATAAGTCGCGTTAGCCAGGCTACATTACACAGCCAGCAGCCATAATCTTTACAGACGAATGTAGAGAGCAATATCCCCACACCTTTGAATTACTATGTCTGAGGAACTCCAAAGAAAAATGTGAAGAAACTGCACAGTCATTATGCCAATTTATTTTCCATTAAATATTTGGTAGCAGGCCACAAAGGATTGGCTAACGACAGTAATGGAAGCCATTTCATAACTTTCATAACACTCTATGCTGCCAACTCTCCGACTTTCTCCATGGTTTCTTCCAAACTTCTTTATTATTAATTAAATCGGTATGTTATGACAGTTATGCTGCTGAAATCTCCCCAATTTGGCTACTCAACTGTTGGCAAGTATGCTTTGTGCATGTCAAATTCACACACATCCACGTAGTCAAAATGAGTGATGTTGTTGTGGCACAGGCTTTCGCTAGATGTCTGGCAGTGAATGGTCAAATCCAGCCCCACAACACCATTCATTCACTTCGAAACTTACTATGGACGAAGTCTGTGAGATTAAAGAAGTCTCTCAAGTGACCAAATTTTATATTTCAGTTTACAGTCTACAAACTGTGATGGATTAGACCACCCAATGGGAGTCCAGAGTTTTGTGCATGACTGTAATGTAGGCTTTAAAGGGGTCCCATCGTTATTTTTATTCATATTTCTGTGTCGCCACTATGGTTGAATGCATTGTGCATCATTTCTGTGAAAAATTACGTCCTAGTTCTCTTGTTTGATGCTGTTTTCTGTAAGCTAGAACAGGTCTAGTGGTTGAACGACTGGCGTTTCCGGTGTCCCACGTGAATATCCATGACGTGTCAATAAGGCACCTCTGATTGGGCAAATTCGCTGTCTTTCGCTCACCTAGCTTCTGTCCACTGTTCTTCCTCTGGGACGTGAGCGTGCCATACATGGGTCTGGGCGGGGATTACAACCTAGTGACGTAGATAGGTTTAGCATGCTCTGATCCGCTCGTTTTGGTTAGCTTAACCCTTCAATGACCAGTAAAACCATGAGGATCGAATTTCACGTCTTGGAATGCTGCGTGCATATACTGCTTGTTGTGACCCACCACATTGTAAACAGAGCTACTAAAAGTGTTTTTTGACGGAAGGACCCCTTTAAACGAGACCACAACCACACATCACCACAGCAGGAAACTGTAAATAATTCCTTCAATTTACTCTCAAACAAGGTGAGGTCACGTTCAAAAATACAACATTGTTCTAATGGAGATCATGCATGTACACACACGCACACACACACACCTACACACACACACACACACACACACACGCACACACACACACACACACACAGCTGCTTGCCTCAGCCAGTCTCCTGAGTGCCTTATCCTGTATGCAGGTACATTTGGAATTCCACATGGCAGAGTGGTGGAGCCATCACCCCCCCCAAATCCCAGCCCCCCCGCAACCCCCCTCCCTACCCACCGCCACTCTCCTAGTCCTCAACATGAAATATTAACCTACCCACAAGCCTCTCTGCTTCCGCCAAACGACACACGACAAACGACTGCAGCCAGTCTGAAGTCACCCCCCCCCCCCCCCACACACACACACTCCCGCCCCTGTTAGTGTCACATATACTCCTCCACAGACACCTACTTACTCACAATACATGCCCACTCACATATAAATGCACATGGTGTCAAAAGACATTAGCATGCAACATTACCGTAACATAGACATAACTGGTAATGAAAAACACAGCGGTAACAAAGATAAGTGATAATAACACACTACGATTGAGGATGAAACTGTTAGCTATAACTGTTATCTATTTCCGTGCACATATTTGCTCAGCTGTGTGTGTTTGGATAAGGATGAGACGGTGAGATGAGTATGTATTCAATTCAGTGAGGCATACTCGGAAGCACAGCGTATGCAGATCTAAATCTTATTACACACACACACACACACACAGGGAGGGCGCAGAGCAGGCATGATGTCTGACGTCAGAGTCGCTGGTGTGCGTCACCGCCTCAACAGCTTGGCTGATCGGGATGCCTTTTTAACCGACACTGGTGCTCCATATGGTCTCACAGGTCACTGTGTGTGTGTGTGTGTGTGTGTGTGTGTGTGTGTGTGCGTGTGTGTTTGTGTGTGTGTGTGTGTGTGTGTGTGTGTGTGTGTGTGTGTGTGTGTGTATGTGTGTGTGTGTGTGTGTGTGTGTGTGTGTGTGTGTGTGTGTGTGTGTGTTTGTGTCTGTGTCTGTGCCCGCGTATGTGGGCCCTCGAGTACATTGTGTGAAGATGTGTGTGGGTGGGCATTAGCAAAAAAATGCTGTGGTATGGTATGGTGCATGACTATGTGTCTGTTCAGCAGGCACTGACATGGTCAACCAACAAGCATGATCAAATCACATGCATGGGAGACACAAGACATAAGAGATTTAAGAATAAATTATAAATGTGAAAATGCTTGACAAAGACTGTGCCTGTACATCTTTACAGCTACAAATAAAAATGAACAAAACACTTGTGGACATGCACGCGCATCCTTAAAATAGCATAGTACTATTACTACTATCTGATATGCTAAAATGGTTCCCCCCTCCCTCCATTCCATTTCCTCACTAATAGTGGTCTGTTTTTTTGTAATTGATTTGACTGTGTTGTATTTATGTTCTCCGTCTGTGAAGAGAGTGCAATTGAGGGTAGGGGGGGAGGTCTGGTTCAGGGGTGTTTGTATCTGTGACATAGTAAGACTGCTTCATGGAGTAACAGCAGTCTAACATACAGTAAGGCAGTGTGCTTTTCTGATGACAGTGGACTGTGACAAGCCTTAGCAATCCCAAAGGCGTTAGTCAGTCCACATGGGTATCTGTAGCCTTATCACAAAAATACCACAAACCCTTCTATGGTCACACACTTTACAATTGTGTTTTATGTGTTATTACAGATTCCTGTTAAACACGTGGTCATGTCCTATATTTTGTGCCCATTTCTGTTGTCAGAAATGCATAACCTCCATTTACGCACTGTTTTTAAGACGGTACCATAGAGATTACAATCATCCCTGACAGGTCTACAATTTTGGTGAGTTAGATCTTTTTCACACACATACCCTTTTATGTCTCGTATAACGTGTACTATGTATAAGTTATGACAAAAGTCTTTGTACGCGCATTTACACTGCTCCATAAATAGAGAGACAAATAATGAAACAATGAATTATATGTGCGGTGCTGTTGCACAGAAATGAAATCTCTTCTCTTGGTTATTCTGAAGTGTGTGCATGCAAGATAATACGTAAATCTGTAACCCCCCCTTTCTCTCTCCCCCTGTCCCTTGCTCTCTTTCTCATACACTCAGTCACACACACACACACACACACACACACACACACACACACACACACACCGGATGATCACTGATGATCTGTTACCACAGAGACTGAAAAGGTCACCAAATAAAATCCCGGGGTGCCCCATACCGCTGTGTGCTGTGTGCAGTGTGCTGTGTGTTGTGTGCTGTGTGCAGTGTGGTGTGTGCTGTGTGTTATGTGCTGTGTGTTGTGTGTTGTGTTTCTGTGTGCAGTGTGGTGTGTGCTGTGTGTTGTGTGCTGTGTGTTGTGTGCAGTGTGCTGTGTGCAGCGTGCTATGTGTTGTGTGCTGTGTGCAATGTACTGTGTGCAGTGTGCTTTGCAGTTTGCAGTGTGCAGTCTGTTGTGTGCCGTGTGCAGTGTGTTGTGTGCAGTGTGCAGTGGTCAGTGTGCTTTGTGCAGTGTTCAGTGTGTAGTGTGTTGTGTGCTGTGATCAGTGTGCAGTGTGCTATGTGCTGTGTGCTATCAACATGCCTGCTAGAGTGATGTGGAGTGCTGCTTCTCTGAGCAGTGAGATAGATACAGTATGCACACTTTTTGCAGAGGCCAATTCATTTCACTACATGCGTCATGAAAGTGACTCTATGTCTGTGACCAATAAAGTATCCTTGTATCCTTGTATGCTGCACCATACAAATCTGCAATGAAAATAGAGAGTCAAAATCAGCATCTCTGAACCTTGTTGCTGAAATGTAAAAAAAAGTAAATGTTGCGTAATTATTTTAGTGTGAATTCAACTTCAGTTAGACTAAAGTGATTTTAGCTTTAGCATCACAACACCATTTTGAGTAAATATGACACTGAGGGTTTTAGCACAGCTTTATGTCAATTAGGCCAACTGTAATTTAAAGCACTAGTGTTTAATGTACATGACAGCACAAGGGTACTTCAGCCATGGATGAGGGTGCAGGAGAGCACTAGTTGTTCACTCCCCCACCCCCATTCTTCCTACTGGAATGGGATTTGAACCTGCAACACTCCGATCCCAATATCAACTCTATAACCACTATGTCACAGCTGTCAGGGGCACTATAGGATGGTTTAAATCATTGTCAAAAAGATGATCAATAATGGGTATATCAATGGCATAGTTTTTAAGCTGTAGTTGAAAATAGTAAAACAAACAAAAAAAAAACACTTGTTACATCCTTATCAATATATTTACAACAGGGCATAAGATAATAAGTCTTATAAGAGCCTAGTCCACTAAAATGTACAAGATAACGCTTGACAGTTTGATGTTGCATGTAAAAGTACCTGTAGATTAATATATTACTAATAAATAGCTCGCAGTCTAGCTCGCATTGCCGTTTCGTTTACCTGGCTGGCTGTACAAATTCAAAGGTAAAACACAGTTTTTACGCAAAAACCGCTAGAGGGAACTGTCTGACCAGGGTTCCATACGTCGCCCCCTCTAGAGCCACTGAGAGCCCGCAGATGTTCATCCTGTCTGACATCTGACGTTTCCAGCGATGAATAAAATTGTGTTCCTGCTAATTGCTAGTATTTGGCAGTAAAGCGGGATATCATATTTTGCATGATTGCTGCAGGTGTTGAAATGTCACGATCACGTGCTAAATGTTGGTAAGTTATTGGATCATTTGTATTCGGAATCCGTCATCACCTCGCGCACACGGATGGAGGGACTAGACTAGGCCTACAAATGTACAGACTCACAATTCATGGATTTCCCTCGGGTGCCCGTCTCATCATTTTTAAAATATTCCAGACGTGTGAGGCTTCTCGTGTTCTCGGTTAAATTGATAAAATCTCAAGGACAACAACAATCAGCGTGTACCACAAAATGTTAATCAATGTTTAAAGAGTGCAGAGCCGCCACGACTGAGTAATCAGCTGTAATAAAGACTATAAACAAACAAAGGCGTACCAAATTAGCCGTGCGTAAATACAGGTTCACCCGCAATGTCCATGCGCTAACTGGAATGATACAGGTCTACAGGCCTACCTTCTGTTACTCTTCGAATATTTCAAGCATTACAGTTACGTGCGTGTCTGTATTCTAGCCTGGGACTTACTTTTGTAAAACAGCAACATAAGAGACCATGCTAGAATATAAAACTGCTGTACTGGCAAGCCATTTCAGAGGCAGTTTGCCTTTGGTTGTTTGTTTGTTGGTTGTTTAGCAGGCTACATTCCTTACACCAGTTTGACATCAGCACTAAGGACAGGGCAAAACTGTGTTACCTCGAAAACACAAGTGCATCCCACAGCATGGACCCGTGGGGAGGCCCATGGGGAGGCATTTATTTATCTACAGATGAACACCATGTTTAAATCCCTTAACCCCCATAACCACTTAAACGTGCAATTAGTGAGTGATTAGGGAGTGCAGCGGAGCCCCTGGGTGATTTGTTGACTGCGGCAGTACTCCTGTGGCGTAATGAGCCTATATTTGTGTGCCGACATGAGCAGACAGCCATATGCTGAAGTGTGTCTCCAGAGAAAAACATCTTTCATACATTCCTTTCTGGCCCTATATTTTTTAAACCGCCCCTACAAATGTCATCTGAACGACTAGAAGAGTGTATTGTTGGTTGCTGGAAAAAGATGGACTTAGAGCTGATGTGACAAAAGTCAGTTTAGGTAAAGGTAAAAGGTAAAGGTAATGACCAGCGACATTGCCTATTGCCAGCTATGAGCAACGATAGTATATTGGCTATTGCCATGGATGGATTATTGCATTTGCTTGAATTTGCTCATGTGTGTGCTTATAGTAAAATGTCTTAGGAGACACTTTTGTCCAACACAACTAATTCTGAATTACAACTAAAAACCGAATAAATCATAGAAGAGAGGCGACACACCCCTACCTTTACAGTGCTCTGAGAAATAAAAGTTGTTATGGGGGCATTCTGGCCCCTGCGTGTTTGTTCCTAGTTTACGTAGTCTGTGCTGCTTTTTTTATCTTACAGCAGACTAGAGCTAGCTGATCACGAGAAGACATTAACATTAAATATAAAAAGTGTCTTCACAAAACCTATGAGATTGTGGAATGCACCTTCAATACTCGACAGTGGCTGTGGTTGGTAACATGGTGGTTGGTAACATGGTGGAGCTCATTTTGGAGAAGGGTTGATGCACAAGAGCTGCACAGTACAGTGATAAAAACCTGTCTGTGGCATGTTGCTTTTTTTAACACGAAACTGTTTTTTGTATACTCATAGAAATGCAATGGCAAAAGAACACACACACACACACACACACACACACACAGATCTAGTGTTTCATCAGTCATCGATCCAGTTGCTGTAATGTTTTTTTTTTTGCCTCTAGCCAAGTGGTTACTGAATTAATGAAGCACTCTCATAATCATGTATGCACTAGTTTGTCTTTGACAGACAAGTCTTAACCACAGCTTTCTGTTTTTGCCAAACAGGAACAAACATTGGCATTGTTAGATCAAACAAAAAAGGCCAGTAAATAGCAAGACATGACAAGGAACTTTTTTTCTGGCAGTTATTATGAGATGCGGTATTGTTTTAACATAGAAAACATTTTGTTTCAACAGCCGCCATTCCATTTCTTTTAATCACAAGTTTGGACAGATGAAAATAAATGGACTCCATTGCACTTGAATGGCGTGTGTTTCTATGCCCAACCCATGGTGCAATGGAGGATGGAGAGAGAAGAAAAATGCAGTGAGGTGGTAGCTCCTTTAATAAGGATTTTTATGCCATGTTATGACTAAACCATAACAGAATGAAACATCAAGGTTTAATTTAGGACTTCAGTTAAGAGAGGAAAGCAAACATACCACCCACAAAAATATCGTGAAGCAGAACTAAATCCTCATCCAACAGGTCTTTAGTTCAAGAAAATAACCTTTTAAGGTCTAAGTTTCAGTCTTTTTTTTAATCCATAAAATGAGAACAAAGTGTCTCCCATGTATCCACACAGAGGAACACCGGAATTTTAAAATTTGCCTGAGTGACACCTCTGACAAGAAGGAGAAGCCTCTGCTGTCCTTTGATCTATTGCTCTGCGCTAAAAAGTGCTCCTTATATAGAACATAATCGGCAATAGTATTATATTTTGTTTATATATTGTTTACACATTGTTTATACAGTATACATGCTGTATTAAATATCTACCAGTGTCCCTGAGGATGAGGACCTCAGTCCTTGACTGAGTACAGTAGGCTTTTGGAGCCCCTGGAGACACATCCTAAAACTTAAAGGCCTATATACAGTATTTACATTACATTATTACATCATCACATTACGTTACATTACATTACTGTACATTACGTTATTACATTATTACATTACATTACATTACACTTAGCAGACGCTTTTATCCAAAGCGGCTTACAACAGGAGGACACAATGAGCTAACAGAAGTGTAGCGCAGGTAATGAATCGCAGGTAATGAATCTAAAGCCAGTAAGAAGTCCAGTAATTCCAGCGAGATGTATCAAACCTATATGCAAACCATCAAATATGTTTAAACTACCTCTCTTGTACCAACAGTATGAAGACACAGCCTCCAGTTGTGCATAAAAAGTGGAGGTAATGATCAAATGAAAATGCTTGGATGATGTTAAGCGAGGCACCTTCCCATGACACCTGTTATTTACTTGCACTGTGTCTGACTGAAAGCTAAAGCATGCATTCACAGTATGATTAAACTTCAGAATCATAAAATCATAGTCAGATTGTAGTATTTCTTTTCTTTACTGGAGTTGAAGTCAAGCCAAGATGTACCCTAATGTACACACATGAGTAACAGAGACATAGGGCTCAGGAAACAGGACTTGACAGGTTCTTTTATGAAACTGTGCATAAATTTGTTTTTTTAATCAGGCTCTCTGAAGACTCTCCTAATGAACTCCTACTGAACCCCCAGATGATTGACAGAGCTAAAATAAACACTTAAGGAATTCTTCAGCAGAGCAATGTTTTCCCCATGTTATCCTTGTGTCCCAGTGGAAACCAAACGACAATACAATATTGTTTTCACAGTAAGTGTGGTACGTATTGAATGTCACAGGATTGTATTTATGATGGATTGCCTTGATTTTAATGTGTTGTCTTTTATTACATCATAAACAATACTCACCTCTTGCAGATACAGACACGCACACTACAGTCTGGTCATGATATAACCATAACCTTTACAGTGCCAAATATTGCTTAGGTTTTCTCTCAACATTCGCTGTCATGAGCATACTGACTAAACAGTCAACAACTTCTTAAATGTGTAGGTGCCAACACAATTGTCAATTCAGAAGTAGTTATATCCAAAGATGCTCTAAGGGTAGATAATGCTATCTTCACTAAAGGTGTGGTTATTGACACTGGCAGAAAAAAAAACTGGAAGGAGTTGAACAGCCAATCAAATTCTTTTCACCTTCCAGCGAACTCTCATTGTTTCCCTCATTGTGTGACTGGTGTGTTTATTGGTCTGAGCCACTTTTCTTACTGCTCATGTACTGTATAGGGACAGGACAGTGCACAAACATCAATGATTATTCAACCAAATATGCTGGTCAGACAGCTAAAGGATAGGAAAATAAAGACAATTTTGTTTTGTGCGTTGGACAACTGCTTCACATGCACATCATGCTTATTATTGATTATTTGTATTACTTGTACTATTGTTTGTATATACTCTCTTCTTCTTTGCTTCTTTTGTACTTGACAGTTTGACACTTTCTTCTTGCACCTTTGTGGCCTTGCTGTTGTAGTTTCGGTGTACAGGGTACTGCACAATGACAATAAGACTTAAATCCTTGAATACTTGAACACTTAAATGTGTATACTTTTATACTTATATTATCCCACAGAGCAACTTTGTTCAAAAGAACCTGTTTAACATCCACAACCAACTCCGTTTCTGTAGATACAGTATGCCTTGTAAGCCTCAAGTCTCGTATTTAAATATGCATTTTAATATAATATAATCACTACAAATCTCTGCAATCTATCTTCTATTTACAACACAAGTGGAGCGAGTCCCCTAACAATCAGTCAGTGTCAGTTATCATTCAGTGAGTCAACTGGTCTTAAAGATGCACGCACATACTTTTAACACATTACACATCGGATACATCACTGCTAAAGATTAACAACCCAAAGAGGGAAAGATTGTATGACATCCCTGCAAATCCCTTCAAAAGGGGGACAGGGACAGCAGGGGCGTAGCTAGAAATGATAAAATGGGTGGGCCCAGAAAAAAAATCAGGTGGGCCTATATGCCAAAAGACATAGGTTATTTTTATTACTAAAACAGTCAATCAGACTCATATAGCCTTCTGATTGGATGGGCCTAATTGACAAATGGGTGGGGGGGGCACAGGCCCACCCCAGCCCACCCGTGACAGGGACAGTGACAGGGGTAGGGGTGGGTTGGGAGCATACTGTATAGGTTGGGAGTAGGGGGCGGCAGTTATGCTACATGACTAGAGTGGATCTAATTGAGTACTGAACTGGAGGGAATGGCTGGGTGGGGTGGTTGTGGAACCTTAAAGGCTTTTTGGAGCTTATGTGTCATTCACTTACACACACACACACACACACACACACACACACACACACACACACACACACACACAAGGTAAATTGTTTTTTTTATTTTTTATTGTGAAGTTGTATTTGTTTTCAGACAATGCAGGGTACATAAAAGAGTGCTGTGTGAGCCTGAAGTTGTCTCTCTAACACAAAGAGTGTTTCATTCCTTATTCTGTTCCCCTGTTCAACCTCGTGCCCGATACCAGAACACGTCATATTTATGATTTTTATTCTTCACAGTCATTAATTATAATAAAGCCTCATCTGGCTTCAGCACTTTATGACACGATAATACATCTGAAAAATCAACTGCTTTTGGGTTCGTTTTTGAAAGTGTTGATATGAATCTTTATTAAGGCTGACTGTCCTCCCGATACCTGTCTATCAAATTAACTAAAAGCATACATCTTTCTCTTTTAAAGCACATCAGTTATGAGGTCCACTTTCACAAACTGTGATTTACGGCACTCAAACTTTTTTTTTTAAATGTAAAGCACTTGAAGGATTCCATAACACATTTGATTTTTAATTTCCAAATGTACCCATTTGAGGGAAACAAAATCCAAGTCTGGTATTGTAGTTTGTCTGGAGAAATACTCATTATTCACTAAAATAAACAGTTCCCCTGCCTTGTTTATGTTCGACCTTCTAGCCTGCCAAAGGCTAGTATTGCTTTTAAAAATCCAATGATCTGGAAACCACAGAAAAACATTAAACCGTAGAAAAATGGAATTTCAATTTAAGTTTTAGACAGGCACTGTATGTTGCTTTTTAAACCTAACACTTACCATAACTCTAAAACGCCAAGAGAGACACTATACATGGATTGATATGTAACATTTCTGGTGGTATGTTTGCCTTTTGTGTTATTTAAACTACCACCTATCCACCAAAAAAAAAAAAAAAATCATCGACACGGTTTGACTTGTTGGCACCCTTCAGCATACCATGTAATTGGAGGTTATCGTTCATGTATTTAGTATTTCATAAAGGGTTACACTCTTAGCCAACGGAATTGGTTCCAGCCACCATACCCTGGCCTATGGGAATTTCACTGACCTGATAAATTCATCTTTTATCCGAGATTGTTGCTTTACACATTTATGTGTCTGAACCGACAACATGTACCAACATGTTACAACTAATACATGGGAAACCATATAAAAAACACTTGATTATTGCACACATAATTGCTATTTTGTTAGCCTGGTATCGCGCAAGGGGCAATTCCACACCTCTTGTCTACAAACAGCAACGCTCTCGCTGAATGTTGAGGCAGCTCTGTTCCGTTGACAGGATTACTTCCAAATACCGCCTTTCGGGGGGAGGCGACATCAGCCACCGGGAGAACTTAAATACTTCCCTGCGAGGGCACCTCTCCACTTATCGTTCGACGTAGTTATGCTCTGTTTACAATATTGAAGCGGCGACACTGTGATTAGAGGGTAGGGATGTTGTCACGCTGTTAACAGGTAGGAGAATACCCGTCCCTCGTTGTGCGCTGAGCAGAACGCAGTGTATTTCTTCAACCACGGGGACCCAGACTGTTCTGTTAGCGTTACCAATTCACTTTTTGTTACATGCCAAGTGGTCTTACGAAGCATTCTCTTTATCGATTTAATGGACGTTTGACTGTTTTGTGATGCCCATTTACATCATCGACAGAAAATTTCCAGAAACACCTGGTAAGTCCGCGTACACCCCGAATCATTCGCATGTAATTAATGACAACGTTGCATGCTCGCTGCAGGTGTAGCAGATGTGTGCCGTGTTGACAATTGCCGAACACACTGTAATTACAGTCGAGTGCTGCATATAAGCTACGTCTATCGGAGACTGGCGTGTCTGTCACAAAATATACAGCGACAAAGCCTAACTGTTCTTTACATGTGCTACGACCAGTTCAAAAATTAACACCGTCGGGTTATTCGTTGTTTCATGTCAATTTTAAGTATTTGAACTTTTTGTATAGACTCAGAGAAGTGGTTCAGACGCTGCAGGCTATAGGAATAGTTTTTAATGTAAAGTATGTGTGTTTCTAAATCCCACTGAAAGTAAGCCTTTAGATAGTGTTACACCTCTGTGCCACAAACAAACTGTAATAGCAAAGGCATCGGCCATACCAGCCACAAGTGTTTAGACTACCTCTGGTTAAGGACTGACCTGTAATGAAACCGCTTGTCCTCAGCTCAGTATTCTCATGTGTATTCTCATCCATGACATGTGTCCACCCAGTAATTCTACATGATAGTGAGTCAAAGAGACCGTTTAATGAGTTAATGAAAGACCTTTCTAGGCCAACTTGCTGAAAGGCCTTTCAAACATACATAAGGCGTCACCTAAGCAATGGATTCTTGGAACTGATGAGTAGGTTAGGATTATGCTTTGGGGCTTTGTGATGCTATTGCCTCATTTCCACACAAATACACACACACACAGGCCCGCAGCCATGTGGGCTTACGCGCACACACGCACGCACACACACACACACACACACACACACACACACACACACACACACACACACACACACACACAGGCTGTCCATAATCACATAACCACATAAACTTAATCATGTATGAAAACATTATTAGAAGAGGTGGGGAAAAAAAGGTAACTTGCTCCTTTAAGATATCTGAACTTTTCACACTAGTGATGAATGTCATGAATGTTTTGTCATAAGAAGATGTAAGATAATACAAGATAGGTTTCACAAAGACAAGAGCAGTGAGGTGTATTCATTGTCCAGTTAGTAGTTAAAATGGCTTTGTTCCTCTCTGCAAGGACAATGTAGCAGGTACAGGAGCAGAGAGGAGACATGTAGAAGTACAGCTGTCAGTTCTTACATATTCATTATTTTTACTAAATTGATAATACCACTTTGCAGACTGTCCTAATCATTATACTTCAGCTGTAGAATTGATGGGAGGAAGATCGCTGGACGTGTGGTCAAATATGTGTAACTTTGTCATGTGTGTACATTTTTTGGTCAAAAAGACTGGAGTTTGTGGTTTGTGTGTGTGTGTGTGTGTGTGTGTGTGTGTGTTTAGAGATAGATTAAGAGTGTGTGTGAGAGAGAGGGGGCTTGTTGCTCACTGGGTGATTTCATACTGTGAACAGCTGTCAGTGCTGGGTTGTGAGCTGCAGTTAGGCCGAGGTGTTTTTTAACACAGGCCCACGGGGCTCCCACAGCACTCAGTGCAGAAAATACCCTTCAAATATCTCATCAGTGTTTTCGCATTTAGTACAAACCCCCGACACCTGTACGTTCAATAAACTACGGAAAACACAGGGAGATAGATAGATAGATAGATAGATAGATAGATAGATAGATAGATAGATAGATACATACATACATACATGCATACATACATACATACATACATACATACATACATACATACATACATACATACATACATACAGTACATACATACATACATACATACATACATACATACATACATTCACAACCATAACACTAATATTGTTTAACATAAATTATGGGTTGTAGTCATAGACTATTTACACATGCTTTCAGTTCACCTTGACAACCAACATTTCTTAAAACGCCTTAAACACCTCAACACCTTAAATGCTTCAGAGACGTGAAACTCATAGTGGTCAGTGGTGTTTGATGATATAATGACCCAAAAATGTAGCAAATTGTGGTTTCTATCAGGTTTTATCAGTAATTGTGTCTATCCTCATTGACTTGTACAGGATGCCAATTGAGGTGTTTGTGAGGGGATTACCCTGCCACAAGGAACAGAAAAGTTACATCACATTACATTACATTACATTACACTTTGCAGACGCTTTTATCCAAAGCGACTTACAAAAAGGAGGACATACGCTAACAGCTCAGTTGTTATATGTTTTCAACATGTTTGTGGCCTTTTGTTACTCAGGCAAAATGCCTTTTGAACCTGACCCCTGATCCACTGCTCCTTTTCTTCTGCTTCTCTTGTGTGCTCCCTATTACATGTCAATAGTTTAAAGGTAGACCAATGAACAAAAAGGTGCATTGTTACCATCAAGTGTGCTGGTGTGTGTATGGTTCAGACTATCAAGTGAAAGTTCACTTCTGGGTGTGAGTGATTTTATAGTTCCTCAAGTGCAAATGAATAAAAAAGAGTGAAAGCCATTGTTTAAGGTGTATTTAAAAAGATGGTCCCAGTGCAGCTTAATAGCCATTATATCGCAAACAATCATAAAAAATGAGGCTATAATGCCACAATTATCCTTTAAGAGTGACACTAAGATGTGCACTTGAAGTGTCTGCTGTCAAGATAGCCCAACACATTAACACTCTTAGCTGTAGCCGTATGTATCTACACACCGTATAAGAAGAATAAAAAAGAGTCTTTGAAACCCATTGTTTAAGGTGTATTTAGGATTAGGTTGTCCCAATGCAGCTTAACAGCCATTGTATCGCAAACAACCAGGTGAGGTAGCCCTGCTGACATATTCATGCAGTTCATGCAAGTTTTCGCCCTTG
The DNA here is from genome assembly GCA_030347295.1 of Setipinna tenuifilis. Taxonomy (NCBI): domain Eukaryota; kingdom Metazoa; phylum Chordata; class Actinopteri; order Clupeiformes; family Engraulidae; genus Setipinna; species Setipinna tenuifilis. Next base: position 4,897,022 of record CM059279.1, read on the forward strand.
GTAGTAGATGGATTGTGTTGGAGTGAGATAGCTTTTGGCTTAATTCACCAGAAATCCTAAAAAGTCAGGCTATAATGCGACAATTATCCTTTAAGAGTGACCTTAAGACATGCACTTGAAGTGTCTGCTGTCAAGATAACCCAACACATTAACACTCTCAGCTGTAGCCGTATGTACTGAATCTACACACCGTATAAGAAAAGAGCTTAGATAGGATAGCCAGGGGGCCAGAAGGCCTTTTGTAGATTTTTTGCACAGCATGGATAATGAGGGATGTCCATTACGCTGGGTAGGCTGCTGCTCCCCTTCAAAGGACATTCTCCACAGTTTCGCCCACAGTAGGCAACCTGGAACATGCCTTACTCAAAAGACAGACTGTCAGACTTTGCCCTCAGGTTGGGGTCTTCATGTCTCAGCCAAAACTCAGCAAGACCTGTCCGTCTGCAAGTGCTGTGTCAGCACAACGGCTTCACAAAGTGCCTAAGTATGTGAGGGGGAAAGAAGGGAAGGGAAGGGAGAGGGAGAGGGCCTGTGTGCCTGTGTCACTGACTCGGCATGGCACATTCAAGGATTAATAGCCCGTGGAGATCAGCTTGAAGCAAACAGCAAGAGTTTTTTTTTGCTTTTCTCTAAGTTTGAAACAAACTAGCTTTGTCATTAGAGAAGGGAGGCATCTCGAGATTGTTATTTATAGCTTTTAATATAGTTTGTCTAATTCTCAAAATCATTTGTCTGTGTTCTGGCGTTCTGTGATTGACAGATTAATCCATCCATCCATGAAGCTGAACAAGCCACCTCACTCAAACTACATCCAGTCTTCTTTACATATAGTATTGTGCTCTGGGTCAGAAACGGTGGCTGGCAAAGGGAATTCAGAAGTGTCTTTCACCCTGTTACAAGTTGATGAATCACGGACTACTTAGCAACTACTTAGTGTTGCTTTAAGTTTGTTGCTATTTTTAAGTAAATCTTGATGCCTCATGAAAGTATCTCTCTCTCTCCCCCTGCCTCTCTCTCTCTTGCTATCTCTCTCCCTCTCTGTCTCTGTCTCTCTCTCTCTCCCTCCCTCCCTCTCTCTCTCTCTCTCTCTCTGTCTCTTTCCCCCTCGTTCTCTCTCTCTGTCTCTCTCTGTTTTTCTGTCTGTCTGTCTGTCTGTCTGTCTCTCTCTCCCTCCCCTCCCTTCCTCCCTCTCTCTCTCACTCTCCCTCTCGCTCCCTCCTTCCTTCCCCCTTTTCTCTGTCGCAGGTGAATTGGGACAGGCATCACCTGACGGGCAGCTGATGATGGCGGAGAACACGCCCCCTAAGTCGCTGCGAAAGCCCCGCTGGACGTCACTGGAGATTGGCCTCATCACAATTGTATGTCTGCTCTTCATCATTGTCATTGCCCTTAGCATCCTGTTTGCCACACAAAGCGATGGTGAGTCAAAAGCAAAACAACAACAACAACAGGGACAACAACAATAACAATAACAGGGACAGCATCACTATTGTCTGTTTGGTTTGTGTCAGGGGAACATGTGCAGACCCGCAATAAGTCATAGCCATGTTAACTACCAGTGCTATACAGCCATTTTCTGAGTACTGATGTAGTTTCTGATGTAGTAATGTGTGTTTGCCATTGTGGGGACATTTTGTGATGTATGGCCTATTTTATTGCATGAAAGGGTCATTCATCAAAAAGGAACTGAACACCTCGTCATGGGTGGCATTTCTGTGAATCATCTGTTTTCCAGTTAATAAGTGCTGTGTTAGTAGTCTGTGGACCTGTGACAGAAGGGCTTCTCAAATGTTTCACCCTCCTGCCATATATTGTCAATTGTTACGTTTTAAACAACTATTTTGTTTTTTTTTGTTTAAATCAAAGTGTCCGCAGGATGGCTAGCAAAGCATAAGTCTGTTACTTACTGTTAAAATGGGGTGTAACATTTGAAAATGTCTCATTTTTCTGACGGGTCTGTGCTTTGCAACTCTTGCAATACTGACCTTTAATTTTGCTTGTCTAGTACCTCATCAGCAGTTTCCACCCTGAATTAATATTTGAACAGCTTTACCAGGCAGAATGTAAAGAGGCAAAAAAAAAAAAAAAATCCTGCATGGTCATTTGCTTTTGGCAGCTGGAGGAGTTGTGTGTTGAAACCCCCCCAAAAAGACCAAAAGTATATTTTTCCTAAATCATTCTTAAAGGTACATAAAGGTTTGATACCTCTTACCAGTGTTGCAATTACCAATGTTGTTGCTCTGAACATCGTTGTGAAGTGCAACCAACTCTTGCCAAATCACTCCGATTAACCACTAGCTAAGTCAGATAAACAACCGTTTCCAATACACTAAAGCATAAAATAGGAGCATTTGCTATGAATACAGAAAATCTAAAAGGTAGAAAGGTATCTGACATGGCATCGTTCAGAGTTATTATGCTCAATATTAAAGTAAAGTGACAATGACAAAAGCAAATCGTAACCGAGTTTAATGATTACCTTGTGATGCCTGCTGTCAGAGACCGCTTTATCTTCATTTACCCCCCGTCTGACTTGGAATTTGCCAAATACTGCCAAATGTCAAAGGCTTCTGGAAACAATTAAACGGGCAAAAAGGATCATGCAAAACACTGATAAACATACAATCACTTGCACCAACAGTATAGTGAACATTTTTATGACTGACAGGTTGACAGAGAATGGGCACCTGCCACAAAACAGTCCTATACACCTGACCCAGAGCCCAGTCAAATATACAGCACTAGAGCGTCGACGAGGCTGTACAGTCTTGTGCTAGGAAGTAGCAGGGAGGCCTTTGAGCTACCTAGACCCCTGCTTGGTCATGGCCGTCTTTATCACAGTCACAATCCTGAACTCCCAGAAGATTAAGATAGACCTCCATAGAGCACATTTGCTCCGGAATGGCCCTAACTGACCCATAATAGGCCTGTCACACATCAGAGGCTGATCACAAGTCACCTCCAGCCCAGGAGAATTTGAGCAGTGACCAGTATGACCCTAGTCTGGTAAACCAGCCCCTTGTACTTCACTCTGTTTTGTACAGACGTTCTGGCTGTGCTGTATTGAGAAATGTTTCTCTTCTTGGAGATTAATGAATCCTCCTAAAACTTAAAAAGATTGGATCTATCTTTACCCAAACATTTAACGTGAAGGATGTTACGAAGCTTTCCGGAAATTCGTTCTGTGCACTGATTTGGCTAGGAAGGATTCTGACTACAACCAGCCATTTCAATGAGACCGGCGCCAGACCCTCTCTACAAAACAAAGTGAAGTTGTAAAGTACGAGGGGCTCGCTTACCATGCTAGTGCCACCAGTGCCAGAAAAATGCCAGGAATGTTGCTAAAAAATCGGTACAAGAAACTGTAATTTCCAATTAAATAACTACAGTGCCATGTGGGGCATCTGAGAGCCATGTCATGAGAGTGTGTTGTCATGATTCGCATGTTTCAGCATTTTTTGATGTTTGTTTTTCAGATGGCATATGCACCACTGCAGATTGCACCCGTTCTGGTAAGACTTACTCCTTTGCCTGCTCCTTTTTGACCTTTGAACCCTGCAGAGCCTTAATGTTGTTATTGTAGTGCAGTACCGTGGCCATATAAAAGGATTATGATGAAAAATTGAAGTGAATGCGGTTCGCTAGAATTTGGGCCCTCTCCACCGGCACAGATGTGACTAAACTACAACAGATTTAAGTGCCATTTCCAACTCTAATCTAAACAACATTTGGCCCTCTTAAAATGCCCTGGCCCTGAATGAAATCCTAGGCGTTTCAACAGTTAGGTTACATATTTACAATGTGAAATATATTTAACTAGAAAAGCACTCCTCTGCCAAGCAGTTCAACCCCCGCCCCCCCTCCTCCTTTTTTAATGTCGTGACGGAGATTTCCCATGTTAACTTTCCAAATGTTTTTATGAGGTAACCAATGGGCCAATTTTCACCAATAAAGCAACACCTTAAAGTAGTGACAATAACGATATACTACCAAGATTTCAGAATGATACATTCATGACCTTTTCAGTTATTTTACTAACAAACAGACAGACAGATAAACACCAGCAAAAACATAATCTCCTTGGCGGAGGTAATAATTACAAATTCTACCAGACTCTTGACTACACATTATTGGAAAAAAATCTTGCTACTAAAGATAAGGTGTATGTGGGGAGTGCTGTTACGCACCACGTAGAGCACCCGTACCATAAATGGGCAAGTGCCCATGGGGACCCAGGTTTGAATCCGGCCTGGGTCATTTCCAGACCCTACCCCATCTCTCTCTCTCCCACTCGTTTCCTGTCACCATCTTCACTGTCCTGTCACAATAAAGGCAAAAAATATACTTTAAAAAAGATAAGGTGTACGGTTAGTAGTATGTCCTTAGTGCTTAAGACATACAGTACATGATCTTCATTACCTTACTGTTACCTTAGTTCTAAAGAAACACACACACACACATACGTTCACAGTAAAAACAACATATCCTTGTTGCTTGTTACATGATATTTATTGCCCTGAATGTAATGCCCATGCCCTGACTTTTGTGTTCTCCGCTGGCATTGACCCCTGCAGCTGCTCGCCTCATAGAGAACATGGATGCCAAAGTGGACCCTTGTGAAAACTTTTACGACTATGCCTGTGGCGGCTGGCTGAAGAAGAACATCATCCCCGAGACCAGCTCGAGATATAGCACCTTTGACATCCTGCGCCACGAGCTCGCTGTGGTGCTGAAAGGTAACGAGCAGAAGAAAATGAATGTTTACATTACATTGCATTGCATTTGGCAGACGCTTTTATCCAAAGCGACTTATGAAAAAAGGAGGACATAAGCAAACAGAGGTGTAAAGGGACACAGAGTAGAGACACAACAGACATATGTACTTCTGCACAGAGACAGAGGGAGAGAGAGTTGGTTTAGTGATTGTATTGTCCAGTACATATTCAGTCCCTCTAACAACCTGGTCTTGGATGCCCATATAGTGTAGTTTAGATCCTGTTAGTTCTCACTGAAACATGTCTGACTCTAAGCTGGTTGTTGTAAATGGCATTTTGAAGGAGTACAGTATGTTTCGAAACTGCCAGGCCTTTGTAATGCAGGCCTGTGTAGCTCGGGTCTGTAGCTTTGTTTGTTCTGCCTGTTTGTCTGTGTGTGCAGCACTACAAATGTGTTTTTTACTGAATAACTGTGTCCCTTTGGCTATTTAGAACCCACGTAAGGGGTTATTCTATTCTATTCTATTCTATTGTAAGGGGTTATATTTCTATTTGGTCAACATCTCCCTGACATCAAAGATGGCCACCATAACTTAACTAACTAAAAAATGCAGATCGTCTGGCCACCCAACGGAAAATCATTTTGGGAAAGCAAAAAGGAGGGCTTGGCGTCAGGACAGATGTGCTAACACGCCTCACACGGACCCACTGCTGCACCTGGACGCTATTGGAGGCGTAGGAAGGAGGGAGCTCCCGGGAGCCAGGGTCAGGAAAGAGTAGCGCTCGTTAGCCACTAACCCTGGCCCTGACACGCTGATTTACGGGGATAGGGTCCGGTTGCACCCCAGGGAAAGGTGGGGGGGGGGGGGTCGGATTGGCTTTGAAAGGCTAGCATTTGCTGTGTGGTACTGGGTGGGATGGCCACTCCTCAAGGCTCCGAGGCTTGCTGCAGGGAGAGGGAGGGGCAGGACAGCAGAGCAACGTGTAGCACATACCGACCGAGTAAGCAGCGATGAGCTCATACCAGTGTGGGGTTCGGTACTGAGGAGCGGGGGGGTGGGGGGGTGGGGGTGGTGGAGATGGTGGTGGTGGGAAGGGGGGGTAGGTGGGAGGCATGCTGCAAGGCGTTAAGCTTTTCCTCAGCTCTTGCTGCTGGCGCCAGAGCTATCACTGGTGGACCTGAGGAGCCATTGTAAAAGCACTGGAGTGCAAAGGGCAAGACCCTCCACACCGTCCTCTCTCTTCTAATTTCCCCATGTCAGCTGTTGCACCTACAAAACAACCTCTTTTGTTCTCCGAGACTTTTGGCATGTAATTGCACCTTGCTGTTCTCATCTGTCACCTTTTGGCTCTGCTTCTCGACAGCAGACTGCATTTCAATCGAAGAACAAGTAGTCGATTCAGTTTCTTCCTTCCTTCTCTTCTTTTCTCAATGAAAGACACTGTTTTGCTGTCCAACAGCAATTGTTTACACAGTTACTGAACTGAAAAGCTTATTGCTTATAGAGTAATTCGATTTCGAGCCCAGCTAATTGACTGCAGTGATAGTTGTTGACTGAGCAAAGGAAAGTACCAAGGTATTATTATAGCCATGAAATTAAACTCTGCTGGAACCATGTTAGATAAACATTGATTTTTCTCATTAGTGCTTTTTGTGTACTCAAGGTAATTGGGCGGTAATCTGCTTTACTCTGCTCATCAGTTTACAAAAGCCATCACCACTGTTTACCACTTAAGTTTCTCCTTATTAGGACTGACATACATAGTCGTGTTACAACAGATGCCAGATCCTGTTGTTACTTAGTACATTGCGATGATGGCCAACAGCATAAAAAATATCAGGTTGCCCTCGCAACTAATTATCACGACAACATTTTGGATGTCGTAAAAGAAAGTTACTGAGGTACAACTTTGACCAAAGAATACAACCCATTGTTGCCCCATCCCCCTTGGGCCTGGCCCACTCCACACTCGTTTGCCTGGAGACTGTGTGCCTTTTAATTGCTGGTTCACAGTAAGAAAGGGAGGGGATGGAGGTTCTGATATTTTTGGCTCTATTTTCTGTTTTGCTAACATGTTTCCAAACCTTTGGATAAGAAAGAATATCTGTTAAATGCCAGGAATGTTGTGGTTGATCTCAGGGAAAGTGTAGGGTGTTTGTGTGTGTGTGAGAGAGAGACAGAGAGAGAGAGAGAGAGAGAGAGAAAGAGAGAGAGAGACAGAGCAAGAGGGGGGGGGGGGCAGAGAGAAAGATAGAGAGGGACAGAGAGAGACAGGGCGAGAGAGAGATAGAGAGAGAGAGAAATGAAATTTATCTCTCTCTGAAACTGTACTTGTGGGTGCAATCATATTCCCTGTTTGTTCATTTGAAGAAAAGGTCTAAGTCTGTCATATCATTTGGAGTGCACACGGTCAAGTGTGGATGGAGTGTTCTATGATTATTGTACCGTATATTTAAGTTTTCAATTCAAGTGCTCGAGTCTTTTATTGTCAGTGTGCAGTTGCCTGTACAACGAAACTAAAACAGCAAGGCCACAGACGTGCAAGAAGAAAGTATCAAAGTGTCAAGTGCAAAGTGTCAAAGTACAGACAGAGCATTTACAAGTAATACAAATAGTAGTACAAGTAATACAAACAAGTTAGTTAGTTAGTTAGAGCATTATTGATCCCCATGGGGCAATAGTATTTGCAGTACAGTCGCTGGCACAAGACATGAGACACAGACAGGCATATCGACAACAAAAGAACACATACACAGCAAAAAAAAAAATAAAAATAAATAAATAATAAATACAGTAATAAGTGGTGGGAGAGTTATATATAGATTAGTGCGGTAGCAGTAGAAATGTACTGTGAGGTAGGTGTTGCATATACATCTGTGGGTATTGCACAGTTTGAACATAAACAGCAGCAGCAGTGAGGTAACAGATCCCAGTTACACACACGCAGTCTTGCGCACACACACACACACACACACACACACACACACACATACACACTCTCTCCCTCTCTCTCTTTCTGTCTCTCTCTCACACACACACACACACACACACACGCACGCACGCAGGCACGCATACACACACACACACACACACACACACATACACACACACACACACACAAGCACACACACAAGCACACACACACACACACACAGGAGGTTAATGGTGTGATGTAAAAGATTAAATGGCAACAAAAGCCTTAATGTCACCAGCAAGGAGTGGGTGTTATTTGATACAGTGCAACACTGATGAATAAAAATGAGCCCAGTTGTCCAAATAGTCGAGTGCCGCTGGATAAAAGCTGACTGTTTGTTAGGCTGTACAGACCTATTTCATCACAGACAGATTCAGCACATCGCTGTTAAAATACCAATCCTATCCGACACTGACAAGTGCGATCATGGCATGTAGATTATGTATAAATATGTAAATATCAACATGTACTGTAGATATACATATCATGCACACTATACTTTTATTTGTTTGCTTTCACAGTGTGTTCATCAGGACATTAGTGTCCGAAAGTGGAAGATAGAGTAGGCGTAAAAAAATTATGTCGAAAGACAAAGTAATATCTCTTATCTCCTCTCATTTTTCCGCCCCATCTCTGTAAAGAGCATGCGGGGGCCCTGCGAAGAGGATGGATGAACTCCCCTGCCAGATCAAATAGTAATATTAATGTGGAATGCACTCAGTAGTGTGCCAAGGGCACGATGATACGGTTTGAAAGGCTTTTGCATATGCATAGAGGAGATGCCGAGAGAAAGAAAGAAAGAATGGGTTTCCTGTCCGCTCTCGAAACACAGAGGGAGCCTGGAGGGTCAGTGGAGGACACAACATGTGGGCTGCAGGTTTGTGTATCATGTTACCCAAGAAGTGAAGATGCTGGACCCTGAAAGCCGAGGGTATGAAAGAGAGTTGCTGAGGCGAGGGCGGGGAGGGGGAAAAAAAGCTGTTGTATTCCCAGTTGGTGAAGGTTTTGAGAGGTGGCCTGGCCTGCATGATCAGGGCCTGCCTGCTTTGCTTTCAGTGGCCACTTGAATGAGGCCTTTAACATTAAAATAAAAGCTTGTCCTTCAGTCTCGCCCCACCGTCTCTATTTCTGCCTAGATGTGAGGCCTGCAGTGTTCGCTCAATGGAACACGTTACCTCAAGTGGAATTTAGACAAAATCAGGATCTATTCAGTCTTTCTGACACAGAAAGGAAAAACATGAGGATCAAAATGGATGTCGGGCAGGTATCATAGTGATGTCAGTTGTTTGCTCACTTACCTCCGTAGCGTCCTGTCCTGTGGCCATTGTAAGGGGAGGTTCTAATGGTGGAGCATATCCAGACTTGACTTAGTTTTCACAGCATAACAGACTCACTTTCTCAGGGTTTTGTTTTACCACCTCCGATGCGATGCCTTCCTCTTCGTCTACACTACATTGTTCAATCCAGACTCATAACACAGGCTCGGATAAGATTTCACACTTTGTTTTAAAACAGAGTTTTTCTGTATCGTTCTGTCTACAACCCTGTGTTTTGTAACTATAGAGAAAGCACCAGTATCCTTATCTACCAATAACAAATCCCATATTTGGGGTACGTCAGACAGAAACCCTGGCAGTACGGTAATGTAGGAATTAGGTAAGAGCCAGAGCCACAGGCTCCAAAATGCTGTTCCATACGGTTTCCAAGAGCAAGATAACGCAGACGTACAATATGTGGTAAATGGAAACTTGGAGGCAAAGACTATTGGCCCGGATGGAGTGCTATGGCTGCACCATGATTAAAGGCATAGTTTCTTTCTCTCTCTCTCTCTCTCTCTCTCTCTCTCTCTCTCTCTCTCTCTCTCTCTTCTCTCTCTCTCTCTCTCTCTCTCTCTCTCTCTCTTTCTCTCTCTCTCTCTCTCTCTCTCTCTCTCTCTCTCTCTCTCTCTCTCTCTCTCACACACACACACACACACACACACACACACACACACACACTCACACACACAGCCGAGGCAGAGGTCTGCATCAGAGGGGATACTAATACAAAGGCATAGAGTCAAAAGCTGAGGAGAATTGATTGAGACACTGTGGCTGTAATCATAGACTGTAATCATGCTCAGCCATAGCTATTTATTCTATTACTCCATCATAGAGTTCTATGCTAACTACTACTCTCTTGCTTTGAAAAAGGACCCAAACAACAGTCTGGGGCTGTTTTGACACCATGTTCCGTGTTCCATGTTCTATGTTCCATGTTCATGGTTCTGAAATTCTAAATTAGTGGTCCCCCTTTAGATCATGGTCCATGTCATCTACACTTCGTCCGTGTTTCATCATTCATATGAATTACATTTTAAAGATGCTTTTATGTAAAGCAATTTACAAGAAAGGAACAACATTCAAGCTACAGAATCGACATGGGATTAGGTAGAATACATGTTCTTTTTCTGTGCCCTGATTTTGGTGTCCTCCCCTTTCTCACAACAAAGTTAGTGCAAGTGCACAAGAACACTACTTACTGCACAGCCATAAAGATTCTGGATTACATGATATGACATCATCTTTTACAGTAGGCTACTCGCAAAAAAAAATAGTCAAAGACAAAATGAATCAGAAACACCATCCATCTATGTCAAAAAGACCCCAAGATGGGGATGGGGATCATGGGACTGCTTTTTTAACCAGGGAGGTTCATGCTGAGTTGGCCATATGCTTACACACTGTACTACCAGAAGCCTTCCCTCTTTGGCTCCTGCTTGGGCTGGTTTGCCAGTTCTATCAGGGTGCTTTGATATTAAATTTGAAGAAAGTAATGGCATCGTTCCCCTGTTTCAGCACTGTTTCGTACTGTTTCAGTACTGCTCAACTCGACTTAAATCTACTTGATTTTTACATTTTTTTTGTTTGTTTTTTGATTAGGGGTTGTACCTGGTTCCTGGTGCTCTTCTTTAGTACCTGCTATGGCAAGGTGTGAAGCACATATTCGCCTTTGACAAAACAACTGTTTATCATCCCGCTGATTTGCCATAGTCTTTGAGTATGAATCCCGTAGTCGACTTGTTCAAGCTGTGATTTGCGTGGCAAACTGAGGTACTTAAGACAAGTATATTTGGAGACTGGGAAAAGGGAACTTACAAATATTCTCAGCTATTCATTCAGTGTTCGATTTCAGCGCTTGCTATCAACAAAAGCTTGACTTGATATCAACAGGCTGTTGTGGTGGTTTGAAGATGGTACCACTAAAAGAAGGATTGACCTAATCTTATGTCAACCATAACATCCTACTGTCTTTGCATTTTTACAGTCAGTATTGTTGGAAAGGTTAAACCTAATTTTCTTAGCAATCCATATGATGTATGATCTGTTTTACCTCATTTGAGTTACAGCCTCTGGTTTATGAAAATGTACTAACTGAAATGAAATAGCAGCAAGCTATTAATCTTAAAGATTTGTTTTCAAAGCAAGCTATGATTAAACTGTTGTTATATTTCTATATAATTAAAATGGATGGAAATGAGTGCTTGCCTGCTGGTATGCAACAGTTATTGCATTTCTGTGGGAAGGTTTGTGGGGTCGTTACATTGAAAAAGTACACGTGTGTTATGTTTGTGGGTATAACACACACACACACACACACACGCACACACACGCACACACACACACACACACACACACGCACACACACACACACACACACACACACACACGACTACTAGATGTAAAGGCTGCTGTATGTAAGACTACACACCACTGTTTATCTCTATGAAGCATTCTCAGGGTTTTAGATTTGGGGAGGTCAACTTTCTGACACTACAGTATACTGTAAGTCACCCTTACTCACCTAGATAGAGTTTAAATACAGTGCTACGGGGTCACACTTCTGCATTTTTGAATCATTATAAGCCTTATTGGAAGCCTCGTTGGTCCGTATTGGAAGTCATGAGGGCACTCTGGAGCCGTTATGCTAACCACTGTGTGTAGGCGTTTATTTGCCTCCCTGGCTGTCCTTAGTGAAGCACAGGCAGGCAGTAAAAACTAAGGGCCATATACTTGTGGCAGTGTTAAATCAATATTGTAAGGGTTGCCTGTGTGTGTGTTTGTATGTGTCTGTGTGTGTGTATGTGTGTGTGTGTGTGTCTGTGTGTGTATGTGTGTGTGTGTGTCCACTGGGCGGTCGGTAATCCAATCACACACACACATGATGTGTGCCCTTTTACAGGAAGACCCCTCACCCCTGCCCTTGCCCCCGCCCCCAATTAACACTAAATGAGAGCATAAACACCGCCGCCCTGGAGCGTCAATGCAAATGCTCACTGTGCACGCATGCGCTAGGTTATGAGTGCATGAGGGACGCATATGGTTCATTTGTCTGTTTCAAGACAAGGATACAAGGATGTTTTATTGTCACTTGCATAGACTTACTGGGTAGAGTAGAACATGCAGTGAAAGTAGTGACAACGAGAACATTACGGCAATGAATGCAGTATCTTTAAAAAAAAAAAAACTATGCAAGATACAAGACGGGTTTAAAAAAAAGAACTTGCATTCTTAATTTGCAGAAACTCCCAAGTGCCCAGTTTGTAACTGCTATGTTTACATTAAAGCAATGAATCATTTTTACACTTGCTGTCTCTCTCTGCATTCTGCATTATGCAAGAACGAGAAACAGACGACTCCATCCATAATGAGTATGTACACGGGTGTCCTTCTGAAACACATTTTGTGATGGTTTCTTTCAGTTAAAGGAAACATCTGTGTTTACCACGGCTGTTTATGAATGCTGTATGTCTCCCTACGCTAATATTAACAAGTATTTTTTACAAGTTTGTACAAGTTTTACAAGTATACAAGTTTGTGTCAGACATGGGGCATGGATAGTATGAGTAAACTATTCTGCATGCTTTGCTTTATACGTTACCAATTATGTATCTCTGAACTCTACTGAGAGCGCCAGTACCAACTCTTAACAGGTAGAGTGAGCATAGGGTGTCACCTTATACTGTCTGTTAATTCCAGAAATATAAGCTTTTATTTAAAGAGGCAAATTCTATAGAAGGAATATGGCTCTATAGCTTGAATGATCCCCATGCAAACAAGCACTTGAGGCGTTCACATAGTCACCAAAAGACTGTGGCTAAGATTGTCTCAAGCTACAACTTGAAGCACCAACCTATATAAACTGGCATGACATTACCTTCTTTACCTTCATTACCTACACTACCAGCTGTACTTGTTTTCAGAAACTAAGTTCACAATGACTTTGATATGTTGTGAACGTTTCTGTTTACAGGTAACCACAGGTTCTATCATACCAGTCGTATTGCTAACACTTTATTTTAATGGTCCCTTTCACAGTGGATCTACTGGTAACAACATGTAACATTATGTACTTACACTGCAAATACCTAACACTAACCCTAATCCTAATCCTAATTTTAGCCTTAACCCTAATGTATTACGCGTTGCTGTACTCAATAAAGTAGGTACAACATAACTGGGACCATAAAATGAAGTGTAATCCAGTCTAATAATTCTGTGTGGATTTACACATCTTGTTGTGTCAATAGAGGGTTCATAGAGTATCAGGAGTCTTGCTGTTATTTAGCAGTTGTTAACAATATTCTAGCTCACATAGTTATTTGGAAGTTAGATTACTATGTTAAGTGATGCACAATATTAAATTGTGCCGCATGAATGGCATAATGCATAGCATTACCAAACAGTTTAAACTGCTCTTCTTCATTTTCACTGTTATTTTTATTTATGCTTTTTTTCTCTAAATGAAGGTGTTCTGGAGAGACAAGACACGGGCAACAGCAGCAGTGCCTTGGCCAGAGCTAAAGTCCTCTACAGGTCCTGCACCAATGAGAGTAAGTGGACACTGAACACATGGACACTGAGCTACTGTACACTGAACTGTGGCCATCTGCATGTTTGTTATGGTCAACATGTAGTTTAATGCTGTACCTGTCCCAATCTCGATTCTCAGCTTTGTATGTAATATGAATTCCAGCCAATTATGGATTGATTGATTGATTGATTGATTGATTGATTGATTGATTGATTGATTGATTGATTTTATTTATGGACGTAGAAGACACATTAAAGACCCAATGGATATTGTAAAAGGGAGAACACTTGTTACCAACATGGTCTCTGGTTGTAAAACCATGTGTGTTTTGATCGTGAGCTGTGTTCCTGCTGAATCCATGAGAACTAATGTGTCTAGACTTAAAAGGGAGATTAAATAGGGAAGATTTTTGCATCTGATTTGTTTCGTGCATTTTTCTGACAGGTCTTATTGAGCAGAGAGCCGGGTCACCTCTGCTGTCCGTGCTGCCAGATGTTCTTGACTGGCCAATAGCAACAGACAATTGGGACACCACATACGGTACCCTGGATGTCTTGTTTGTGTTTGTGTTTATGTTTATGATATATTATATTTGCCAAACACTTTCACCCGCAAAGTCCTGTTACTCATTAACTGTTAGCAGTTGTCCTGTTTATCATTAGAGAGGATATTTAATATTTTACTCTCTCCCTTAGGGACACAGTGGAGGGCAGAGGACACTATTGCTAAACTCACAGAGAAATACTTGAAAACAGTGCTCATCTACTTTTTTGTCAGCACTGACGACAGAGACTCCAATTCCCACATTATTCACGTAGGTATCTGATGGAACCATAGTAATCTATCTATCTATCTATCGATCGATCGATCGATCGATCGATCGATCGGCCTGTCTGTCTGTCTGTCTGTCTGTCTCGCTGCATGCCTGCCTGCCTGTCTGTCTGTCTGTCTGTCTGCCTGTCTGTCCTGTGTGCTTTAGTCCCTTTTTCATCCCTTTCTCTCCCTGAATGTCTATCTGTCTGTCTGTCTCCTTGTCTGTCTGCCTGCCTGTCTGTCTGTCTGTCTGTCTGTCTGCCCTCTGTGCTTTAGTCCCTTTTTCATCCCTTTCTCTCTCCCTGACTGTTTATCTGTCTGTCTGTCTGTCTGTGTTCTTTCTCATTCAAAACAAACAACTTGTAAACAACTTGCACAGACACAGAATAGAGGAGGGGAGAGAGAGAGAAAATCTTTTAAGATGACCCTGTGGAAAATTTTCAGCCAAGAATAAAATAACTTTGTTATTCTAGAAAGAGAGCGTATTTGCTGCTTCAGGGTACTTATCCTGCATTAACATCACAGACTCCTTTTGATCATGCTGTTTGCATGCATGCACAACATTCTGCTCTTGCAGTGAATAGATGGTTGTGTGAGTTGATTTATTTGTTTTTTTTTTGTGCCAGATTGACCAACCAAGTTTAGGTCTACAGTCCAGAGACTACTATGGATGTTCAGGACCATACAAAGAGGTATGTTTGCAATACCAGACATGAACACTGAGAAATAATAGGTGTATAAAGCTCATATTCTCTTAGATGTGCTTGTAGGTTGTGACAAAAAAAAAACAAATCTACTTGCATATATTTCTCCCATGAACATGATGATTCTGTAACTTTTTTGTAAGTCACTTTGGATAAAAGCGTCTGCCAAATGCAATGTAATGTAACTTTTCTGAACAGTTCATATTTGCTAAACTAAAATCAGTTTCAGAGGTTAAATGGGATGCTGGTTGCCATGGCGGAGGTATGGCATGGGATGTGTCAGAGGGTGAATTGTGGGTCTCCATTGCCTCCTCCCCTCCACATTAGCAACAGGAAATTCTTCCACAGCTTGTGGCCCTGATTCTGTACCAGCAGTTTCAGGTTTCCTCATTAGGAACGAGGCCACTATGGCCACATGTTAAAGGCCCCTAGCTGAGACCAAAGATTGAGATAGCAGGCCATAGAGCTGCCTGATTCATGCTCCCGCGTTAGTAACTTGACCCCCACATGTGATGGCACAGTTTATCAGAACTAAACAGAACATACTATTTGTATTTACAACATTCACATTAGGATATTAGGATATTATCTAGCCCTGATTTCCAAGAAGAGGAAAAGAAAAAGAAACTCGAACCAGATGGAGGTGCTTCCCAGCCCACCTTCGCATCCTTCTGGTCTCACTTTAGATAGGGTGCACAAGCACATTAATATGCAGAGAGAGATATGGTCTTCCCTGTGTCGCTGTCTCTGGGGGGGACTATAGGGGGATGGTTTAGTGAGGGGGGGTGGAAGGGGGTGGGGGGGGGGTCGATTAATGCACCACCCCCCAGTGTGCTTCCAGTAATATTGCCTGAAGAACCCAGACGTCTCTATGGAAGCTGCAGTTCATTATTAAGCATGCAGTCTTTAGTCTGTCATTATTTAGTCTGTCATTCATGATTATCCTAATCAGAGCCCACCGCTATTTTGTGCACATCATATTATTAATAATAAAATGAAAGACCCCTCTGTCAGTGCTTGGCCCTTAGAATGATCCTAACTCACCCTTAACCCTGGTCGTTATGATAGTGATGGAGGAGTGCACGGTGCACGGGAAAATCGGGCATTATCACAAAATGCAGAAACTGAGAAAATGTAATTTATAAGTTAGATTTTTTATTTGATTTTTTTGTTAAGTGCTATTTTAAAATGTTTTTAGCTTGACACTGTGCTCATTTATTTTTTAGGATTACTTTTGAAAAAGCTGGGGTTTCAGTACAACTACTGTACTGATGGGGGGGAAAGGGGGAGTAACTTGAAAAATCTGATTTTGACTATTATCAAGATGGTAATACATATATACATATACATATAAAACGGTATACTGTATATCTGTCCCACAGGTCTGCGATGCTTACGAGACGTTCATGTTTGATGTGGCCAAGCTGATGAGGTCAGAAAGAGGTCTGGACATCAATGAGACGGCCATTAGGGAGGAGGTCAACTATATTCTACAGCTGGAACAAGATATAGCCAATGTAAGTAGCCATTGTCCTGGATGCATGTTTGTGTGTGTGTGTGTGTGTGTTTGTCTTTGTGTGTGTGTGTGTGTGTTTGTGTGTGTGTGTGTGTGTGTGTCTGTGTGTCTGTGTGTCTGTGTCTGTGTCTGTGTATCTGTCTGTCTATGTGTGCGTCTTCCTTTACACCTCTGTCAGTTTATGTCCTCCTTTTTGTAAGTTGCTTTGGGTAAAAGCGTCTGCCAAATGCAATGTAATGCAATGTAATGTAATGTGTGTGTGTGTTGAGTTTCTTGTTTTGTACAACTGTTTGGCCTGTCTCCATGCCAGGCAACAGACACGTCAGAGGAGAGGAACAATCCCATGCTCATCTACAACAAGATGACACTCGGCGCCTTGAAGGCCAACTTCACTTTGGAGTTTAAATCTGGTGTAGGTAGTGCTGTAGGAATACATTTTATTTTTATGTTTATGTTTGTGATGCTTAGCAGATGTTTTTTTTTCAAAGCAATGTACAATACTTAAAACATCACATTATAAAACAAAAAAACCTGGCTAACATTTTTAAACATAACAAGAATGTATATAAGCATAACTAGCATAGGCTAGTAATATACTCAAGTAATATACTCCTCTGCACAATAAATGACTAAGCATTGTTTTCACACAATGAATTAATATTTGTGTTTAAGTAACATTCAGTATTTGAATCATTTTAGCCATACTGTCTTCCTTCCCCAGGTGTTCAACTGGACATACTTTACCAACAAAATCATGGAAACGGCAAACCTCAGTGTGACAGATGCTGAAGACATCGTTGTGTACGCACCAAACTACCTCAGGAAGCTCAGCACTATTCTTGATAAGTACTCCACCAGGTGAGCTGTTGGGCACTGACACAATGAATATGAATATTGCGTTAGTGTCAAGGTCAAAGGTCAAGCAAAGTCGCTAAATTACGGAGGAATCGGAATGGTGATTGCTAAGCTGTTGGGAACTGATGCAATGGCTCAGTACAGAGGATTGGTCCCTGACACAGAAACACGTAGTGACAAGTAGTGTCTACAGTACTTGTATTGACACTGCTGGTTAAATGGCACCATTTGAGCTTTATCACGTCCTATTTGTATTATATACAAGCTTTATTGTACTTTTTCCTATGTTTATATTATGTTTTGTCATCATGTTTCATTGTCTGGTTTATAAGACGTTTAATGTTTACTCTGGGCCTAGGGAGCGCTGCAATTTCAAATTCTGTGTGTGCTACCTGTACACATGCGTTTTGACAATATAGGTGTCTTTGACTTTGACTTTGACTTTGACTTTGACTTTGATGTCTGCCTTGTCCCTCAGACAAATCCAGAACTACATGGTGTGGCGTTTGTCTGGTTTATAAGACGTTTAATGTTTACTGTGGGCAATTTCAAATTCTGTATGTGCAACCTGTACATATGGTTTTTCACAATATAGCTGACTTTGACTTTCACTTTGACTTTCACTTTGATGTCTGCCTTGTCCCTCAGACAAATCCATAACTACATGGTGTGGCGTTTGTCTGGTTTATAAGACGTTTAATGTTTACTGTGGGCAATTTCAAATTCTGTATGTGCAACCTGTACATATGGTTTTTCACAATATAGCTGACTTTGACTTTCACTTTGACTTTGACTTTGATGTCTGCCTTGTCCCTCAGACAAATCCAGAACTACATGGTGTGGCGTTTCGTGATGAGCATGGTGGGCGGGCTCAGTAAATCATACCGGGACACCAGGAAGCCACTGCAGAAGGTAAGCAGCCTGACCTCGGCTGAATCCGAAATGTTCCCTCGTTCACTATACAGTATACTATATAGGGAACAAAAAGGTGGAGCAGTCTGACCTCGGCTGAATCCGAAATGTTCACTGGTTCACTATATACTGTAGTAGAGTGCACTATGTAACGAACAAAACAGTGCAACTCGCAGCCTATAGAATACACTATATAGTGAATGACTGAACATTTCTTCTCCTCTTCTCTCCTCTCCTCTGCTCTCCTCTACACACCCCTCTCCTCTGCTCTCCTCTCTTCCCTTTTCCTCTTTTCTTCTCTCCTGTCTTCTCTTCTCCTCTCCTCTCTTCCCTTCTCTTCCCTTCTCTTCTCTTCTCTTCTCTTCTCTTCTCTTCTCTTCTCTTCTTCTCTCCTACCTTTCCTCTCCTCTCCTCTACACACCCCTCTTCTCCTCTCCTTTCCTCTCCTGTGCACACCCCTCTTTTATTCTCCTCTCCTCTGATCTACTCTACACACCCCTCTTCTCCTCTCCTCTCCTCTTCTCTCCTCTCCTCTCTTCTCCTCTCCCCTCCTCTCCTCTCTTCTCCTCTTCTCCTCTCCTCTCCTCTCCTCTCCTCTCTTATCCTCTGCTCACTTCTCCTCTCCTCTCCGCTCCTCTCCGCTTCTCTCCTCTCCTCTTTTCTTATCTCTCCTCTCCCCCCCTCTACACACCCCTCTTCTCTCCTCTCCTTTCCTCTTTTCTCCTCTCTTTTCCTCTCCTCTCCTCTACACTATACCTCCCTCTTCTCTACTCACCCTCCTCTCCTCTCTTCTCCTCTCTTCTACACATCCCTCCTTCTCCTCTCCTTTTCTCTCCTCTCCTCTACACACTCCTCTCCTCTGCTCTCCTCTCCTCTCCTCTCTTCTCCTCTCTTTTCCTCTCCTCTCCTCTTCCTCCACTACCCTGGCAGGCCATCTACGGGACCACAACAGAGGCGGCCATCTGGCAGCAGTGTGCCAGTTATGTCAACACCCACATGGACGAGGCGGTGGGCAGACTGTATGTGGAGGAGGCCTTCTCCACCGACAGCAAGAGCATGGTAAGCTGAGCTGAGCTGTGCTCGCCTGTCATGTCAACCATGTGCCGCTGATTTATATGTTTGTGTTTATGTGTGGATGCCTGCCTGCCTGCCTGCCTGCCTGCCTGCCTGCCTCTACACACACATGCACACACACACACACACACACACACACACACACACACACACACACACGCACACACACACACACACACACACACACACAGGGGATCGCAGGGATGTCTATGGCACCTGTCACGGTAGATCTATTGCTCATCTCTCTGGTAGCTCATGCTGCATGCTGACCCTCTGCACGGCTGCTGTGTGTTCGTGTGTGTGTGTGTGTGTGTGTGTGCGGGTGTGTGTGTGTGTGTGTATGTGTGACTCTGCACGTGTTTGTGTGTGTGTGCATGTGTCTGCGTACATGTGTGTGTGCGTGTGTGTGTGTGTGTGTGCGCATGTGTTTGCATGTGCGTGTGTGTGTGTGTTTGTTTGTTTGTGTGTGTGCATGGTTATTTATTTCTGTGTGTGTGTGTGTGTACACATGTGTTTGACATTGTGCTAAAAATAATGTGTTTTAACAATAGGTTGTCAAATATATATATTGCTCTTTACATTACATGTGCCGGTGTGTGTCACACTCTGTGACTGTAGTGTGTTCAAGCATGTTTGAAGTCACATGGAGCTCATTTTAACTGTACTCTACACATACTATACTGTGTGTCAAGTGGCATATCGTCTCTCTCATGCACAAGTCTATTTTCAGCCCCTGGTGACAGATGGGGAAAGCCTTAATCCGTGCTCTAAACTTAAACATCCATTCATTTCCCACAAATTACAATGTCTTAACCATCCTGCAGACAACAAGCTGTTACAAAAAAATTGGCTGCTAAGTCAATCTGAAATTATGTCTTCATCTAAGAAAGTCTTTAGTTTATAGTTTATGTGTACATGTGCACTGGGCTATAGCATTTAACTGTGGGGCCCTATACACAAGCGGTCTCTGTGGGCCCCCCCTTCTTTCCTTAATTCCTTATGTGTGTGTGTGTGTGTGTGTGTGTGTGTGTTTTTGGCCACTGCCCCCTACTGCCAATGGGACCGTCAGGAGTCAGTCCCCCTTCGCCCACCCCCGACTTAGACCTACATGCACATGTGACCCGAGGTCTAGGCCAAGGTCCAGGCCAATTTTGGTAGAAAATATCAAATTTTATTGTATGTCATATTTAAAAACGACTGTATCTTGACAAGGGTTGAAGGTGTGTCTCTAACCATGCAATCATTTTGAAGTGTATATCGTCTTACATTTTTGGTCGTTGTGACTCTTTTAACCAGATGTGGTCACACAATGTATGTAGCCACGCTGTGTGGTATAGTATATATGTATGTTGTGTACTGCATATGCTGCAGCTAGAGACGAACAAGGAGCAGGGAACCAAAACAGAGATCTGAACCATTACATTACATTACATTACACTTAGCAGACGCTTTTATCCAAAGCGTCTTACAAAAAGGAGGGCATAAGGTGACAGAGGTGTAGAGGAACACGGAGTAAGTACACTACCTTTACACATACAAGGAGATATAGTATGTGCCTAAGTAAACTTCCCAGAGCAGGGACACTACAGACACACATGCTTCCTACATGAGGGCAGAATAAGAGAGAGTTGGTTTAGTAATTGTTAGTTTTGTTAGGAAGGGAAGCAGTGAGTTGACATGCAGTGAGTTGACATGTATTTTTTGTGTCTCAGATGGATGAGATGATTGCTGAGATTAGGGAAGTTTTCATTCGCAATCTCGATGACCTCACGTGGATGGATGCTGAGACCAAGAAGGAAGCTGCAAAAAAGGTGAGACCGAGATCTTCCCCCAAACTGTATTTCTGCTCTGTATGGCAGCATTCTGTTCAAGGCCAAGTGGTTATCCACAGGTGTAGGAACTGAAGATAACATTTTAATGAGGGAGCTGGTGGAAAGTTACTGAATCTTTTTCTCTGAAGCTGTCTTTTCTTTGTGTACAATAAAAGGGCTGTGTCCGAGTTGTTAGATTAGAGACCGCAAACCGAGAAGACAACTGTTTGTCTCGTTGAGCACTCTCTCCTCTGGCGCTGGAGCAGTTTTAGAACTGAACACTTGTCTTGTGTCCGTTTGTTGATAACGCACTGAGTCAGGAAATCAACTAATTTTCTTGACAATTTCTTCAGTTTGTCATGTTATTTTTTTCCAAAGAGATGCATATTGACCCTCCTCTGGTTACTTTTCCATATCGACTCATATTTCTATCCATTTCCTGTAGGCTCAAGCCATCAGTGAAAAGATTGGCTATTCACAAAACATCATGGATGACAACTTCCTGAATAAGGAATATGAAGATGTAAGTTGCCCGTTCCAAGATGCAAACAGCTCTCTTTTTAGCGACTTTTTTTTTTTTTTTTAACATCAGATTGGGTGATTTATGTGAATTGGGCATATCGTATAGGAATTGCTGATATTTCTAGCCATCAGTAATTCTTGTCAAGTAATTTCTTTTCAAAAAAAGCTGTGAGATGTGGTTGTCTGCTGCTGCTGGATAGGCTGTCAGTGTTATTGGCACCGACACCCACCCCACAGTATGCCATTAAAAGTACACTCTTCTCAGGTTGTTTCATTTTTTCACCCTCATAATTTCCTCTCCACTTAACCAAACTGAGAGTTAAGCCTATTTATACTGTACTGTATGTCTGTTAAGGTCTTTAGATCCTTCCTAGTTTCTATTTTTTGACTTCAAAAGCTTGTTCCTTCCTTTACATTCCTGCTGTTATGTTCGGAGGCATTGAGGATCATTTGCACAAATTGGGGGAAGCTAACATGCTGTTTTTTTTGTGCTATTTTTGCTCTCACATACAAACAAGCAGTATCTTACTTAACAGAAGTTTTGATGCAAGTCTAGTTTAAGGCCTGAGAAATAGTCAAATCTGTATTCCATAAATATAAACTATACATGAAATGGAGTAGCTTGAATGAAACAAAAATGGTATAAGGGACTTTGCATTCAGCTTTTTGGTTTTCTTACACAATTTGTTTGGAACAGTTGAACTACAGTGCAGAGGAATACTTTGAGAACACACTGAAGATCTCAGAGATGACACAGAAAAAACGTCTGAAGAAGCTTCGAGCGAAAGTCAACAAAGACGAGTAAGGCCCCTCATTACCGGACGCACCCACTACTGAATGGGAGGACTATCTGTGAAAGTGGTCCTTTAACATTTCGTTAGCCTCATAGCATAATTGCCTAAGTCATTTTTTGGCCATATCTACCTAACTTTACTCTCCTACCACTGCTGCATCATCCTGCATAACCGCCTATTGAACATTGAAATATGACTTTGGCAATTATGCTATGAGGCTAACGATTTACAGTATTATCTGGTGGGCATTTAGCTTTTAGCTGGTCAGTGAGCTATTGCACTTGTTTAATGTAAGGCCAATGTGGCTTTCAAAACTTTTTTTTAAATCCTGGTTTATCAGGCATTTTTGGATGTAAAATGTCTTTTCATCATATTTAGTAGGCTTTTAAAAAAAACAAGTTCTTTTTCAACAATTAAAAGGAATGTATCGTAACATAATAGTAATAGTTATTAAACGACCTTCCATTGTCTTATGCATTTCTCCTAAGGTGGATTACAGGACCAGCTGTTGTGAATGCCTTTTATTCTTCAAGCAGAAACCAAATAGGTAACAGAATAACAGAATATTAACTAGCCATTTGTGAAAATGCGCCAATATTATACCTCATGCAGTAAAATGATCATTTCAGACACAGAGGTTATTTCTAATTCAGTATGAAGGTTTATAAGTGGGTTATAACTCACTCATTCACTAATTGTCCCCTGTGGGTCTAATGTGTTGTGTTTGTGATTGGTCCCTGTGACCTGTGTGAAGTGTTTTTAAGCCTTGACCTAAGTCAAAGGTAGCTGTTGAAGAGGAACACCTGTTCAGTGACTTATTACGCTCTGTTTTATTGCGTTAGTGTTTCCTGCAGCTATTCTTCAACCCCCCTTCTTCGGCAAAGGTCAAGCAAGGTCGCTAAATTACGGAGGAATCGGGATGGTGATTGGGCACGAGATCACACACGGCTTTGATGATAGTGGTAAGAGGGTAAATTACACCCTATTAATCTACAGAAGCTCACATCTGAACTTGTTCTCCTAGTGTGCTGTGACTGTTCACTTATCTTGAAAAGTCATTTTGGGCAGATGAAAGGCAATGCAGGAACATCAAGAGAAATAGCATATAAATTCACACATGCATGCATACATAATTGCTTACAGATGTTGCACTTTATATTAAGAATATTGCACTGGGGGGGTGCTGTGGCGCATACCATGAATGGGCAAGTGTCCATGTGGACCCAGGTTTGAATCTGCCCTGGTCTTTGCTGTCCTATTGCAAAAAATCCCAAAAATATGCTTAAAAAAGAATATTGCACCGTTAGAATACTGCACATTTATCAGGGGGGTATATAAGACATAAACCTGTTTCACAGGTAGTAGTGGTCCACATTGCACATGACAGGTGAAGGGAGGCAGTGTGGGGTTATTATTGCACATGTTCAGTAAGTCTGACTGTGGCAGGCAAGAAGCTGTGAAAAACTGTGTTCTATGAGTGATCATGCTGTGTGCTCTGTTGTGTCTCAGACTGTGTATATAATGTTTGTGTCTGAGCAGAGAGTGTGCTGGGTGGAGGGAGTCTTAGATGATTCCCAGTACTGTTTTCCCAACAGCGCTGCATGTACATAGATATCCATGGAAGGAAGTGTTGCTATGATCCTCTCCGCAGCCTTTATGACTCTTTGCAGAACCTTCCTCTCTGGCTGTATGTGTGGTGTTACCATACCAGAGTGATACCGGTGGTGAGGATGCTCTCTGTCAGTCTTCTGTAGGCCTCGGTGAGAGAGTGATGGTTCGGACCAGATTTCCTGAGCAGCCTGATGAAATAAAGCCCATGCTGGGCTTGTTTTTTGCTGTGGCTGTGGTGTTAAGGCTCCAGCTCAGGTCAGATGTGACCCGCAGTGCCAGGAATGTGTAGCTGTTGGCCCTCTCTACCTCAGTCCCTTTGGTGATGAGAGGCTGCAGAGGGGGAGGATTCCAGAATTATTCCAGAATTCCAGAATTATTATTATAAAGTCACTCTTGTCTTCATGCACAATGATGTTGTTTAGCAGGGGTCTCCCCCTCCCCTCTGTACCCCCAGAATCCAGTTGCAGGTGGGAGTTGACATGGTGAGGTCTGTCAGTTTCTCGATCAGCTTGCCGGGGTGGATGGTATTTAAGGCAGAAATGTAGTTCAGGATACAAGATACAAGGATACAAGGATAGTTGATTGTCACATGCATAGACATACTGGGTAGAGTAGGACATGCAGTGAAATCTGTGATTGTTGTCTAAAACTACTGTGCATGGGGAGGGGAGAGTAAAGTGTGGAGAATGCAGTTGGGGGATAGCTACCTGATGAAGGGCAAGAGTGGAGTTGAGGTGGGGGGGGGGGGCTCTGTGTGTCACCTGAAAGGCAGGGTCGATGGGATCACAGGGGGGGTTTATGGTTGCAGGGTTGCCGCGGGGTTGTAAAAGGTAGGGAAAGGTAGTAAACGAAATTAGACCAAATTAAGGCTTGTAAAAAGTATTAAAAAGTAATAAACGTCATCTGACCAGGTAGTAATTTTTTGACCTCCATAACGTGTCTAAAATACATTTTTTATTTGTGTAATGCAAGCCTATCTCCTTGAATTAATAAACTAGCGTGAATGTGTTGTTATGTTGCGAGTAGGACCTGAATGACGTCACTTGTACCTTGCGTGCGTTGAATCAATCAGGGTCGTGTTTCTCATAAGCGTAGTTGTTAGCCAGTTAGCAACATGAGTGGTTATCAATGGGAAATTGCATTGTAAACAACAAACTAGCTAACGTAGTTAGCAGCCTTGGTTTCGAGAAACGCACCCCAGGCGACTGGCTGTCTTGCTGCCAAATCTGCGCTAGTTTATGGCGTTAGTTCAGATATGGGCAAATGTAAGTTTTCAGACCTCTGGCTGGAGGAAGCTAATTTAAAGACTGCAGGGTGCTTGAAAGTCTTAATAAGTATGGCATTTCGAAACACTGCTTTCCAGACCTTGAAAAGTCTCGAATTTTGTGTGAAAAAGTATAGAAAAATGCATGATAGAATTTAAATTAACTAAATTAACAACCGCCAAATGCAGCTAAAATTTAATTTTGGCTAGTAGAAACTAATGCGCACTAGCCATTTTGGCTAGTGGCGACGGACTAAGGTAAATTAATTCTGATCCAAAAGAAGTGAGCTGCCCGTTTGGTTCTTAACATAAAGACGGTGAGATTTCCTACATTAACCATGAACCATGAACCATGACTATCGTGATGACAAAGCTAAAGTAGTTCTGACCAAGCGTCTTTGAAGCTTGCGATATTCCTTGTGAATTCCAAGGTTCCAGAAAGACGCGTGCATCGTTTTATTATGGGGATAGGTCTCAACAGGTAGCTTTAACCCGTTTTAGGGCGTTGTGCACCAATTTAAAATTAGTTCATTACTATCATGGGTTATGTTAAACTTGAAAACATCCTGAGACAGTTTCTCATGTTTTACCAAACGTGGATCGCGGAGGTAACCTACTGCAGGGTGGTCGCGAGGAGACGGTACTGTTTGCGTCACGAAAAACGCATGTGAACAGTTAACAAATGTGTCATCTGTAGCTCTGTTGACAGATAGCCTTTTAATGGAAACCTAATACATTATTTTACTCCCCACCTTCGAGGATCAAGTCCATTAGATTAGATTGTTTGAACAGCAATCACCATCTCTCTCACTTGCATTGCGAGGTTTTTAAAACCAGCGCATCTCTCTCTCTCTCTCTCGGACGTGTGTCTGGGTAACCTACAGTACTGGTAACTGATTCAAAGCAATTTTATGCATAGACTAAAAACTCTGTTCAGTTGTAAGCTAAGCAGTCAATCTTTCTCTCTCACTTGCTCCGTCTCTCTCCTCTCGCGTTCTCTCGCTGCGTGAAGATTTTATATTACACTCTCTCTGGAATGCTCTTCTTGGTCAGACGTGAATATCGTTGTCACCACTAACACCTACCTTATGAATAGACTACGTTACTGGTGGGGGAACTTACTCAATTGTGTGTAAACCGTCAATCTTTATCTAACTGTCTTGCGTTCTTACTTGTAGTGCGTATAGAGGTTTATTTCAGCGAGATAAAAAAAATGGGTAGTTGAACCTCTGTTTGGCTAACAAGAAAAAAAATCTACTAGCCAAAGTTAATTTAGAGCCCTGATTACTATCACTGTTACTATCAGTGAAATCATTTCAAATATGATGTGCTGGTTTAGTACTATGATTTTTTATAATTCATTTGTTTTGGTGTTTGCATCCATCCATCTATGTTTTGTACGGATAGTCTTTGTGACACTTGTTTGATGAGAAATTCATGTACTTGTGATTTTCATGTTTTGAAACATCCTCAGTAAAAACAATTAACTGTGAATAATGCATTTGTTCATTGAATATTAGCCTATAAAATTTAACATTTCTAATAAACACCCTTAACCAGTGAAGAAGGCAGTAAGCACGCAAGTATACAAGTACATAAAGTCAAGGTCTTGGGAAAAAAAAAATCTGGAATTTTAATTTGGAAAAAGAGCAACCACCCTGAGACTGGCTTAGACCTGTAGTTGGCAACAGCCGAGAGGCTTATTGCAACGTATGTAAGAGAAAGTTCCAGCCTGTTATGCAATTGTTATGCAATTATTACTTTGACTTATTGAGTAAAACCTATGGACTAATTCCTGGTCTGACATCTTGATTAATTCAATTATAGCAGAGATCACTCTTACAGGGCAGTCATGGGTAAGCGGTTAGGTTCGACTCCTGACCCGCCAGGTTGGTGGGGAGAGTAATTAACCAGTGCTCTGCCCATCCTCCTCCATGACTGAGGTACCCTGAGCATGGTACCGTCCCGCCGCACTGCTCCCCAGGGGCGCTGTTGGGAGCTGCCCCCTTGCTACACTCTCTACTTGAAGAGTTATGTCCAGTGTTGAAATATTTTAGTAATTAAGTAAATATTTCTTTACTTTACCCGTCACTTTACTTTGCTGCTACAGTTTGACGCCGTGTTGGTAGTAGAAAATATTGTGGAGGTAGTGAAAAAGGTAGTAAAAAGGTAGTAAATTCAACTTAAGAATCTCTGTATAAAAACTGGGTTGTGTCTGACTGAATTTAATGCGTTCACTTCCCCGAACACACTCATCACACACTCGTTCATTTTTGTGTAAAAAAAGAAACTTACATATAAGCTCACAATAACACAACTGTGCTGTTTGAAAGTGTTTCTTTATGCCTGGTGCTTTGCAGCTTGGCTGATGATGTCTTTCTCCTTCTTCACTGCCATCTTTCAGGAAGGAACTATGACAAGAACGGAGACATGAGGGACTGGTGGAGCCCCTCCTCCTCTCAGAAGTTCCAGGAGCTCTCACAGTGCATGGTGGACCAGTACGCCAGCTTCTCCTGGGATCTGGCAAATGGGCAAAATGTTAGTAATGTAATGTTTACCTTTGTATCTATACAACTCCACTGAACTGTCTTGTATATATACTGTAGGACTACATTTCTCTGTGCCTCACGTCTGTCTTTCGTGGAGAATTTGTTTTTATCAGAACCAGAACAAATAATCACATTGACCTTAATAGCACAGGTATCGTGTGTGCGTGCATGTGTCTGCGTACGTGTGTGTGTGTGTGTGCTTATTGCACAGGTATCTCAGGTAGGTCAGAAAGGTCTGAAACTCTTCCAAATAGTTTCCTAAGCAGTTCTGTCTGCACTGTGTGTGTGTGTGTGTGTGTGTGTGTGTGTGTGTGTGTGTGTGTGCTTATTGCACAGGTATCTTAGGTAGGTCAGAAAGCTGTGAAACACTAAGCACTTCTGTCTGCACTAGCCACTTATGCTGTCCTGTGTGTTGCGTTTCAGCTCAACGGGAATCTTACCTTAGGAGAGAACATCGCAGATAATGGGGGCATCCGCCAGTCATACCAGGTGAGGATAGTCCATCGTCCTGGCATTTCGTTTTTTTGGCATAGACAGCTCTATGCCTAATATTATGCTCCTCGTATCCTTGGCAGCATTTATTCAGTGCGTTTATATTATTTTGTGGTTGTCAAATGGATTTCGCTGTTTTGCCTCTGGTGCTTTGCTGGGAAGATTCTGCCAGTGAAATGTGTGATGACAGATATGGTCAAGACCCTAGCTTTGGCCCACAGTGAGAAGATGCCACAGATACTTAAACAAGAAGGATTTGGTTAAGACACACTAATTTTAGGGCAGCAAAAGACTTTTTTTTTTCATTTTGCAAGTTCAAGTCAGCATCTTCCTCACGGTGGGACCATAACCATTCAGCGGTTCCAAAATGTCATTTCTGAAGTCTGTAATAAACCCCTAGATTAGCCTGTCAGAAGGAAAATCGTAACATACAGTACAGTACAGGCCAAAAGTTTGGGCACACCTTCTCGCTCAATGCGTTTTCTTTATCATGACTGTTTACATTGTAGATTCTCACTGAAGGCATCAAAACTGTGAATGAACACGTGGAATTATGTACTTAACAAAAATGTGTTAAGTCTTAACTTTTTAGGACATGTTCATTTATAGTTTTGATGCCTTCAGTCAACATCTACAGTGTAAATAGTCATGAAAATAAAGAAAACACATTGAATGAGAAGGTGTGTCCAAACTTTTGGCCTGTTGTGTTGTTAAATCCAGGAGGAAGGAAATAGATAAATCTGTAATTCATTTTATTCTACTCACTGTACTGTAGATATATTTTTATATACTCAGTGTGTTGAAATGACTGAGGTGTGTTCCCACAGGCTTATCAGAACTATTTGAAGAAGTATGGCCCCGAAAAACCTCTCCCAGGCATCGACCTCAACCACGAGCAGCTTTTCTTCCTCAACTTTGCACAGGTGAGGTCTGGTCAAGGCCCGAAAGGATCCTAGCGCCAAGCTTAAATATTAGCGCTTAAACATTAACTCACAAGCTTGCCTTTCCAACCACCTTGTCAGGTGTGGTGTGGCACACACAGACCCGAGAGTGCGGTGAACTCCATCAAAACAGAGGACCACAGCCCGGGGAAGTTCAGGTACAACCACTGCTGTCTTCAGTGCCACACACACACACACACACACACACACATTATATACATTACACACGCACCTCCTGCTCCATCAGCACGGCCCGCTCACGCTCCTCTACACACACACGCACACACACACACACACACACACACACACACACACACACACACACACACACACATTATATACATTACAAGTAGTAGTAGTACCCCAAAGTCAAACTTAATTTAGATTTCACTAAGAAGCAGGTCATTTATATTCCCCCTTTACAGATTTTTGATTTGTGATTATTTGTGATTATTTTCTCCCTGAATTTAGAGTTCTGGGGTCACTGCAGAACTTTCCCGAATTCGCCAGAGCGTTTAACTGCAAGAAGAAGAATGCCATGGTGCCTCAGACAGTGTGTCGAGTGTGGTGATGACAGAAAGGTCAGACCAAGGTCAGATCTCTCTCTCCACGCAACCCCCCCCCCCCCCCCCCCCCCCCCCCAGACCAATGACGGGAGAGAGAGAGGGAAGGTCCGCCTACCCTGGTGTTTGCCCAGGTGATCCTACCTGCGGACTGGACCCCTGCTACAGTAGCAGTACAGAGGCAGGTGCCCCTGCTCCATAGCCCACCACCACGCCCCCACTGAGTTTATTCAAATAATTTAAGTTTTAAGTCTACTTGATGAAATTATATTCAGTTGTATGTATGTGTGTGTATGTGTGTGTGGTTTTTTTTTGTTGATTTTTTTTTCTTTCGCTGTTGATATTTTTTTTTTAAAAAGATGATAGTAATGTGATTATTTTTTTAAATTGTCAATCAAACGTTGTTTGATGGCAGCGTGTCGTCAAGCTGTGATGGGAGTTGTCAGTAGCATACATGTCATACACAATTAGCACAAAAGCCGATCACTTCAGCTGGAGACAATGAGTCCGTTCACAGAGTCATAATAATTACACATGTTTATCATGTCTTTAATGCCAAGAATTTATGAGTATCAGAGAAATAGATATTTGTCTAGAAACAGACATAGATATATTTCAGTAAGCTTTACATGAATAAGCGTGTGTAAATACAATAATTACATACAGTACAAATGGTGGTGTGTCCAAAAAATGCTTATCACAAAGCACATTTGTTTTATCTAAATGTTATAAATTATACTCTCATAGTACAAAAAGAAGGCAGTGCGAACAAAGGCCTCTGTAGTATGTACCAGTACGCTCATTCATTTTGTTATAACTCAAAATGATCATTTTCACCTCCTACAGTAAATATTACTTCTTACAACAGTCTTATCTTTGTCTCTTTTAGAAAAAATGTAAGATCTTATCTGACCTATTTCTCCTGAAAAAGCTTTGGGTGCAAAAGAGCAGTATCGGACTAAATACAAGTCCTTAAATTGAACTTATTGTAGATTGGACTTGAATTAGTGTGTAATTTAAGAAGTATGAGATAAAAAACACATTTTACTGAGTTCTGAATTGTTTCTCCTAAAGTCCCCATAGGAGATAATGATGAACCCATCTTAATAGAGATGCTGTGTTTCTGAGAGACAAAGTTAAGACAACTCTAAAAAGCAATATTTTTCTCTGAATAGCTCAAATATCATAGGCAAGAGCAGAGACAGTCTACTAGGCCTTTTTAAATGACAGTAATACAGATGACAATCATATTATGAAATATGGTATTGTTACTATTTTTATGTTATAATTTCTGTAAAGTCTGTTCACCTAAGTGTTTTCCTATTCTCATTTGAATGTCAAGACATCTGCAATCTTACTGTTCTTACTGTGTGTGTGTGTGTGTGTGTGTGTGTGTGTGTGTGTGTGTGTGTGTGTGTGTGTGTGTGTGTGCGTGCATGTGCTTATGCGTGAGAGAGAGAAAGAGGGAGAAAGAGTGAGTGTACCCCCCCGTCCCCAAATTGGCTTAGATTTCATGTCAGAAAATTCTAGGCACAGCCTGTCTTTCTGTCTTAGTGGTAAACACCATGGTAGTTCTTTTCTCTTTGATATCTTAAACAGTCTACTCTTGTGTATGTGTATGTGTGTGTGTTGGGGGAAGCGGGGGGGGGATTTGTGTGAGTCTTTTTGATCATGTCCTACCATTGATTCACTTCATGATCTCAGCAGCTCTCCTTCCAGACTCATGTCAATCCGTATGAGGACAGAGAGAAATACCTCAGATGCCTATATTTGACACACTTTCTAATGAACATCCTCCAGAAAAAAATAAAAATAAATCTTCTTTTAATAATAAAGCACCAGTCGCTGTACAGTGTCTTTCTCTCTCTCTCTCTCTCTCTCTCTCTCTCTCTCTCTCTCTCTCTCTCTCTCTCTCTCAGTTTTTCAGACATATTTTAATTCATGTATTTTATTTCACATATTTGTTTTTTGGAATCTGAACATTAAGGCGCCTCAGTTTCCTACTTTGAGTTGTATACATTTTATAGAGCAGACAAGGGGTTTAAATATTTAAAGTCTCTCCCTGTGTCTCGTCTCTGTTTTCTGCCTGTATATCTTTGTCCGTCTGTTGTGAAAACCCCCAGAGTTTGACTTCGCCTGGAAAGCATGGATGGACAAACATGAAGCCCCACAAACAGGGGGGCACATCAGGTTTGCTTTGGCCCAGGAGCAAGCCCTGTGAGACTGCATCACTGCAGTCTGTTATATAAGTCACAGTATACCATGACATGTTCCCTAAAGTGACCTAATATGGTACTGATGACAGTCTGCGTTTGTCTTCAGACAGTCTGAAACTGTGGCCTTATTGTGTGTTTTATTAATATATTTATTAATGTATTCTGGTATTCACATAATGGTATTCTCTTTATAAGCACTATATAAATCTTCGCAACTTTTTTATTTGTTGGTTGTATTTCAACCTTTTTTAAAAAACTC
This sequence comes from Setipinna tenuifilis, assembly GCA_030347295.1. Lineage (NCBI taxonomy): Eukaryota > Metazoa > Chordata > Actinopteri > Clupeiformes > Engraulidae > Setipinna > Setipinna tenuifilis. Next base: position 4,929,462 of record CM059279.1, read on the forward strand.
AAAAAACAAATCTGTTTACTTCTCAGGCAACAAACTAATGGGTCACTCTCGACAGGAAATTTTCATTTATTTGTTTGCTGTTTGTTAAAGCGTACATTTATATTCTGTATTTGTAATGTAATGTGTCCTGAAGTTAAATTCATTTCCATATAGCCTCTTGTGGTTATCCTATTGCTACAACGATTCCCATTCTGTCAAAAAAAAAAAAAAATCTACCATACTTGTTGCGCGTCAAAACTTAAAAGCAACACCATTAATGTCATTCTCCTCAGCACTTGTGAAATCGCTTGACCGCGATCCCATCACTTGAGCAGGGGGGGCCCTTACAAAACCGCTCGCATTTCCCATAAAAAGCTCAAGAGCCACACTTGAGCCCCCCACCCCCCCCACACACAGACACACACACACACAGACACACACACACACACACACACACACTCAGGGCGCCTGTGTCTAATTATACATAGTTATCTCAACATCTTCTCAGTGAAAAGAGCCTGGTGATGGGGCCCAGTTAAGTGGAACTCATGGCTTTTGGCACATCCTCTTGTGGTTTTGTATGGGTGTGGGGGGGGGGCGAGGGGCAGGGGTGGTGGTGGTGGTGGTTAGAGGTTGGAGAGGGTGGGTGGGGGCAGGGGCAGATGGGCTGTGAGATTGGTCCTTGCGAGCAGGCAGTTTTAACAGGGGCAAGGGCAAGTGTGCCCTCTCTCAGCAAGAGCCCTACAGACGTCACCTTGACCTCTCAGCAAGGGCTCTAGAGAGGTCACCTTGACCTCTCAGCAAGGGCTCTAGAGAGGTCACCTTGACCTCTCAGCAAGGGCTCTAGAGAGGTCACCTTGACCTCTTACCTTACTAGCACTGTCTTTCTTTAATAATTATCGTCACGACACACACATGGGCCTGCAGGGCATCCCTGATTGGACGTTTGCACACCCACATGGGCCCACAGGGCATCTGTGATTGGATGTTTACACAGACACATAGGCCTGCAGGGCATCTGTGATTGCACTTCTGCACAGACACATTAATAACCCAAGGATCCACATAGTAGGCGACATTCACGGCATTCGTTTAACGACTATCCCACACACATGTGCCAGCAATTATATCATGTTTGTGGGGTTTGTTGTCCTGATTACTTGCATTGTATTGTGCGCTGCGCTCTGTTTGCAGATGTGCTCTTGTGTATGTTTGTTTGTTAGGAGGATGTTGAAACGTTGACAGGAAAGGACCAGGGAGGGGAAGAGCCCAGAGGTACAGACATAATCACCAAAGCAGCAGTGCTGAAACTGTGTCCTCCTCATCTGGAGGAAAGGTAGTAGTGAGGAGAAGAATGAAAAAAAAATTAACATACAACTAAACATGTTAGAATACATGTGACACACATGTACATACTGTACAGGCCACACACCTTCTCATTCAATGTGTTTTCTTTATTTTCATGACTATTTACATTATGGATTTTCACTGAAGGCATCAAAACTGTGAATGAACACATATGGAATTATGTAAAAAGTCTTACATAATAAGTACATAATTCCACATGTAGGAAAGAACAGAGATAAGTTAGTAAAGATATCACAGTTGCACAAAGGAGAGACAAAGAAGAAATTTAGTGACTTCATGAATATCAAAACCTTAACATTGTATAACATAGTAGTAAAACAGGAGTTATATCATATGCACAGGGTTATAAGATCTCAGGCATGGTGCCTGAAATTAGGACAGTAGGATGGGACAGTAGCCTACATTTAAAATTTGCTAGAAAATGGTCACAACTTGGGAACATTTTTATACTTTCAGGCATATAATCATTTTTTGCTTTATGCCCTGTGCGCAAGAATAATATAATCGATGATACAACAAGAAGGCACAGCTGACTGCCACTGTTCATAATCAGTGCCGGATTATGAACCTCAGATCTGTGAGGGCACAATACAACATCTGCTGCTGTATTCCACAGTAAATAACATGACAAATCTAATCTAAAGTACGCTGTGATGGGTGTCTGCACTGAGGCTTTATTTTATGTTGACACTACGGGATGCCCTGAATAGGAATGTGGTGTTCAGAATGTGTCTTTTTAACTTGAAAGATTAAAAGTGTGTCTGAATCTCAGACAGAGGCAAGAAGTTTATGCCACAGGAGGGGATTCAATAGGTATGCCCTCTGCCTCATATTTTGCTTTTTGATACAGCAGTAGTAGTAGAGTAGAGAGTAGAGTATTTCCTGAATGAAATTAAGGGATTAATCCTGGATATTCCCGGAATTACAAGAAGATCCGCACCTTGAAAATTCACAATTCCTACTGAGAAATGCAAATTGTCAAAGCATTGTCAATATATCTGTCTTTCTTTTGTCTTTTAATATACTGCTCTTAGTATTCTCACAAGGAAATGATAACTTGACCATGTGTAACGCCTAGGCTTCGTCTGAGGTTGGCGTGAGCATGTGCTGAAGGCATACCAGGATGATTTATTCTATGGAAAACTTACCCATAACTATCTGTAGCTTAAATGGCAGTGACAAAGTCAGGGGGCCAGTCCAACTTGTGCTGGCTATTCAAATACCACACACACACACACTTTTAATGTGAAAGCCGATCTCCACATGAATACGGCTTCTTTGGAAAAGCACTGAGAATTTAAAGGAGGGTTTGAGGCTCAGTCTCCGCAGGGGCCTCTGCCCCTCTTGCCCCCACCCTGCCACCATCAGAAATGGATTCTTGCCTGAAATGTCAGATGAGAGGGAGCCCGAGTCGATAAATGAGTCTGTAAATCGTGCGGTTACTGGAGGCGAAAGCAGAAGGCCAAGAAGCTCGCTCAGCGGGTCCTCTGCCATCTCAGAGTGGAGGCTGTTTGAGCAGACCTTAGGCCGAGGCCACTCACCAAAGGGGCTCTTCTGTCTTCAACTTGAACGGAATTGCACTTACTTTCACAAGCTCAACACTGCTTTTACAGTACAAACACTTTTTTTGCATTACACAAGGGGGCTTCAGAGTAGTGTAGATGGGGTCAGCTATACAGAGGGAAAATACATTTTAATTCAACCATTCTGTACCATTCATTCTGTACATACTCGAACAGAAATGTAGTCTTACAGCAGGTCTTGGTATGATATCCAATTATTGGTGTATGAAGTGATGGATACTGGGGAGTTCTATAGACAAAGCACTTAGAGTAAGCAAGTCTGAAAAGTTTGGATCCAAAATCAGTTTAAAATAAACGCTATAAGTTCACTTACTCAAACCAAAGGTTTACGGTAGCTGAGTTGGTCTATTTGCACTGTGATAACTTCTTCTTTTTCATCAGCAGAGGAGGAAATGGCAGCTTTAGTATGCCAACTGCCACATATTTAATTCAGACATTTCCTGAACCAGCTGATCTCAGTGAGCACAACAGTCATCAGACAGGTTGATCAGATCGTTTGTCTAATCACCTCTGTTGTGATCAGTGCACAGGCAGAAGGAATACATGGCAGGGCATGGCAGGGTATGAAGCTTGCATTCCCACCACGGTTTACTGTAAGTGAGCAAATAAATGTTTAAGCACAATACGTTAGGCTACTCGTGTGTGCTTTGGCCAAACTGGTGGAACATTTTCCAGTAAATTAAAGATAATACAGCACGTTAATATGTGTCAGTATTCGTCTGGGAAACACCCGACAAAGTCCCTCTCTCCCCTTTGCCCCCTTGTTCTTCCTGTCCTGGTGCTGTGTCTTGCAAGATAATACTTCTGTAGAAACTCTGGGGCAAGAAGGCACATGTGCAGTTTGACTCAGGGATGGCATGTCTGTTTGCTTCTGGAAGCCTGTGTGTGTGGCAACAATGGAGATTACCAACATGAGTAACAGACAGACAACCTCCCCCACGTTGTGACATTTTTCCAAATAATATCCTGTAGTGTACAAAGTCCAAACATGATTATTAATAATGAAATCAATATGTTTGTCCAACATTCTCCAGTTGCTGGATCACATATAAAACACGGCCTTGTCTTACACAATAAACACAGTGCTTAATTCTCAACCCACTTGTCAACCTGGCAAACTCCAGCCTAAGTGTGCAATTGATCTCTGCTCAAGATGTAGATGTACAAAGTTGATACTGAACACACAGACAAGCAGAGAGTGCAATCACAGCAGGTAGGATGTCAGAAGGCGAAGGTGTTTCATTTAAAAAGGTCAAAATCAAATGTGTTAAATTGAAACACATCAGATAAATCATAAATGAATTAGTTATGGTGGATGAATGTCATTATTGTATATTTATTTATGCACCAAAGTCTAATATTCATAATAATACTTGTTCTGTAAATACTTACATGCCCGAAAGTAAGTAAGACACACAGTCTGCCTTTACTTCCCATACCCCTCAAACACCACAGCCCCCATCCCCCCGCCCCCCACCCGTCACAGCTAAAATCTCCCAGATTGTGCTACTCAAACATTGGCAGGTGTGATGTGAATCCAGTGGCAAACAGTGCAGTAAGATGTGGCCACCACATGGGCTGAGTAGACGCAAATGACTAATTCCTCCAAAACAGTGTCCAGACCAATAAGGATCTTACCATCTAAGCCCATGAGGATCTCATTTGTTGTCCTTACCAGAGTTATTTCAACTCCGCATGCGGTCCGCCGTTTCAATTTCCTTCACCGAAGGCTGGGTATCCATTACAGCACAGCAGACCTCCTAAATCGAAAGAGAAACACAGAAGACATGTCTGACTATGTCTAGAGACACCAGGTGCAACAGCAACAGGGCCCACCAGCAGCTAAGGCATCTGTAGGTTGTGATTATTACCTCCAAACCAAAGGGCCCGGTACATGGAACATTAAAGGAACACTACACTTTGTGTGGGAAATATATAATATATTTCATATCTGAGTCCCTTAAACAGCTGAGTTTTGCCGCTTTTTAATCAATTCAGCTGATATCCGGATGTGGCAGTAGCACGTTAGCTATTAGCATAATTGACCTCATGGGAGGTCATGGGAAAATTAGCTCGTTACCCAAAATGTGGAGTGTTTCTTTAAGTGACATATTCTGAACCCTTCACAATTTTTGCAGACACTTTGTAAAAACTGTCAGACCTGACAACACTTTTTCTTTATTTATTTATTTTTTTTAAACTGACAGACCTGAAGTGACCTTGGTTGGACAACCGCTATGTGTTGACAGCCATGTTCCGGAAAACAGACAGTGCTAATGGGCTCACTGAAGGATCTCAGTGTGCCGTCTCCAAAACACACTTGGACTGTGAGCGAGCGTTAGCCTACTGATCTCAAAAACAAAAGTTTTTGTGGCAAATGTCTGGCTATTTTCCTCTGTGCAGTCAAGGTCAGAACCTTTTTTGTTCTTCCCTGCTCCTTATATCAACAAAAACAAATTACGTTTGACACGTGTAAGCTTAAAGTATTTAGATTTGTGACAACTAGATCAGACACTGGAAACAGACACAAACAACACAAATAAAATAACATGAAGAGTTCCAAGAGGAGATTTTAAGAGAAAGTAATGGTGCCTTCTTTTTACCACAGACTGTGAATCAAAACCTAGCCACTATTATTGTAGGTATTATGTTTAACTATGTCTGGCAAAAGGCACCGTGTGCTAAGTAGAAGAAATGTGTCCTTCATAAAAAAAAAAACTGATTCTGTTTCTTTGACTTGAGCCATTGAAAGTGAACACTGCTGTCACATATGGGATTGGAAGGAGCCCTGGATAATTTATTTCATGAGAGGTTGCACAAGCTGAGAGGGAGATTTACTGTGTCTAAATGTGGAGGAAGTGTTAAAGGGGGTGTGCTTACGTAATGGGTGGCGGGGGGAGGGGGGGGGGTATTCTGAGGAACTGTGTCTGGAAAGAGTAGTCGTGTGGATCCCCGGAGACCCTGTAGAACAGTGACGGAGACGTACAAAATGCAGCTCATTCCTCCACACACTGTGTGACCAGCAATGACATGAGTCGTGACGTTTGCTGGTAGTATTTGTGACCACTGCACTGTTATCATTCATAGAAACAGGAACATGCAGCTTTTTGACAAAAGCGTCATGACGTCGTAGACCACAGCAGAATGTGTGATTCATAATTACAACAGAACCACTGAAAAGCGTAAAGCAGGGCGCAGCATTGTCAGGGGAAAAACAGACTATGGCAGAGGACCCGGAGATAAAAAGATAAAGAGATGAAGATAAGGTGAAGAATGGAGGGAGGGAGGAATGGATGGAGTATGAGCTGGGTGCGAGAAAGGGGTTAAACTGTGAGCCGGCTGCCACTGAAGCAGAGTGACACACACACACACACACACACACACACACACACACACACACACACACACACACACACACACACACACACACAGGCGCCACTGAAGCAGAGTGACCTTTACAGCCCAGGAGTCAGCAGTAGTGAGGAGCTGCTAACGAGCCCAGCGCTGTTTCAAGCAGGGCCACTTCACAATGCACACACACACACACACACACACACACACACACACACACACACACACACACACACACACACATGCACACACACATGCATGTACACCACACACACATGCGCGTACACCACACACATGCACACACACATGCATGTACACTACACACACACACACACACACACACACACACACACACACACACACACACGTGGAGCACTGGCCCAGGCAAACTCCTCCAGCCCGAGATAGCAGCTAGTCATCTCAGGGCCAGCCAGTGTCAACAGCCAGCGTTTCATTCCAGCCTCTCCTCTTCTCTCCTCTCATCTCACACACTCCTCCGTGTGTGACCCAGGCCATAGGGGGGAAACTCTGGGTGACCCCTGCGTTTACGGGGAGCTGTTGGCATGCGATGGCGTGCTGCCACCACATGTCTGAGATGCACACACACACACACACATACAGGCACACACACACACACACACACACACACACACACACACACACACACATGCCATGGCGTACGGCCACCACATGTCTGAGATGCTTCAGATGGGCAGCTTTGACAGCCTGCACCACTTGACACGTCTCAGCAACCCAGTGTGTCAGTGACGTGTTCACATCGAGAGCAAACACACTCTGAGAAACGTCTCAGCTGTGCTTTTCACTGAGACACGTTTAAAAGCTGGACCGACAGGTACAGGTACGGACAGGCTGCTGCGCAACATGCTGTACAATATGCCCTAACAGTCGCTAAGTACAATAGTACAGGTAGACATAGTTAAGGGATTACAATGAGGAAAGGTAGATAGCCCTCTGCTGCTGTGTCATGGTTTTGCACACAAACTGATGCAAACCGGCTGGATAAATAAAATGCCATAATTCCCCTTGCTACACTCAATCAACATTACACTACACTTAGCTGATGCTCTTATCCAGAGAAACTGACAGTTATTTAGGTACAGGGTTTTTAGTTACAGTCCCTGGAGCGTTGTGGGGTTAACTGCCTTCCTCAAGGGCATTTCAGCCATGAATGAGGGTGCAGGAGAGCACTAGTTATTTACTCCCCCACTCCTATTCTTCCTTCTGGAACGGGATTCAAACCTGCAACCCTCTGATCCAAGACCAACTCTCTAACCACTAGCTCACAGCTGCCATGATCAACATGACATGATGTCTTTTCAATCTGTTTTCCTTCCACAGAACTCATTTCAGTGAACAAGCTTTGCTCTTACTTAGTGTCAACTCTAATAAGTCCTACTACAGTAAGAGATGCACAATTTTGTTCTCAGTGAGACACTGTGTGTGATTTTAGTTTGTATTGTGTATCTATTGACATTATATTGAATACCTGTCTAGATGGCTTTAAGGGTCATTTACAATAAAGTGCATTTTCTATTTTCTTGTGTCTTTGTGTGTGTGTTTAGTAAAATTTGAATCTGACTTATTCTTACAATATAACAGGTTAGAACCACTCTGTTTGATGCAAGATAACACACAGAATAGGATTACTTAAGAAGCTACACAGCACACAGAAACATTACAATACTCATCCTCATTCACACCTTACAGAGCTGAGCTAAGCTGAGGTGCCATTGCCAGCAAAGCTGCTTATGCCCCTTCCTTCCTGTCTATTCCGCTCTGTTTCACTATTTTAATCAGTGGGTATTGTTGAGATTGTGTATTTGTAGCTGTATCTTTATGTATACATGTGTGCTGTTATGTATACTTATATTTGCAACACCTAAGCAAAAAAAAAATGAATTCATGGGAGGAACAGCAACAGACAGCAGGTTAAACAGTGGTATCAAGTGGTCAAAAGCAGTACTGCATTCTGGGTATTTAATTCAACAGGCCAGGTATCCGGCTCGTAGCCACTCATCACACATCACACAAATTATTTAGTGATCAAATTGCTATTTAACAGGCAGTGACTTGAGCTGAGCTGAGCATTAACCTGTTTATTTTTCAATATTTTTATATTTATTAGTAGCAGTACAACCAAAGGGTTATATCTATCCAAAGGAATGAATGTTGAAATAAATTTACATTGTTTTTTTTAAACTGAACAATTACTAGAGTCAGAGAAACATGATCTACTTTGCTGTGCCATGTTCATATGCGCCTCACTATACAGTAGTCTACTCAGTAGCACATGATCTTATTTTTTTTGCAGTTGGCATTATGAGTTAAATTAACATTTGTATTAGTCTGCTATTAACAGACATAGACACCCCAGACATTCGGGCTTCAAAAACCTTTATACACTGAACGTGATTTCCAGGCATTCATTAAAGTTTAAGCACTTTCAGCACAAGAGCAAGACCATTTCGGTCAAAAAAACAAACACGTCTGGAGTAAATTCAGCAGTCCACTTTTGCCATGGCTGAAGGGAAGTTTATCTCGGGTCTTGGCACAGCAAAATGTGCCCATTTTATGTTTAAGGATCTGACTCTGACTCACAGGTCTGTGAGGAATTAACACATAATCAGTCAGTCCACCTGCTTGGAGTGGGCCTGGCTTGCTGCCTGTGGCATGCTCCAAAGTGAACTTTGAGGGGGTATAGCCAGTAGTTTTATAGCTATCCTAGCAATATCCTAGCAGTATACTAGACTGGCTGGCTGGCTGCAGAAGAGTGCAGCTTCCCATAGACTCGCATGTTAAAAAGGATACAAGGATACAAGAATGTTTTATTGTCACTTTCATAGACTTACTGGGTAGAGTAGGGCATGAAGTGAAATTAGTGATTGTTTGTCTAAAAGTGAACTTTCACAGCAAAAATAAAAATATATCTACAGCCTGGTTCAGAAAAACAGTTTTGTCATCCGGTCTGTGAGAAAGTCTATGCGTGACGTCACAGAGGGTTTGCCCAATTCCCTTATATACAGTCTATGTATCCCAGTGAATATGTCTGGTTGCTCAATGGTTGCTCTACAAAATAGTGACATAATAGTTTTATCCACGCCATGGTCCCCAAGTCCCTGAGTGTAGAAAGTGCATATGTTGACACACTCCAGAACAAACATGTTCTACATTATTGTAGTTTAAACATCATGGCCCACTGTGAGATTTATATGAGGGCCGAGGTGTCAATCCCAGGTTCAGAAAGTAAAAACCCTGCCACATTTTCCTTCTAACCCAGGTGACTTCAGAGAGTAGCTGATCTACCTGTCTTGAGTGCTCATTATGACCAGCTGATTCAGAGCTGGTTGGATCAAATTTGTGGCAGGGGTTTTACTTTCTGAACCCGGAATTGACACCTCTGCATGAGGGCTAACCTACAGAAATTCCCCCCTAATAAACTGCATCACCACGATAAACCCTCTGGATCCTTCATTCCCTTCATTCCCTCGGCATCAGGGGCACCAGATGGTGGGTCTAAATTGGTATTCCAATAGATCATAAGAAAGTCATCTGGGTTCAAGCAAATGCATATTCATTATGTTGATTGAAATTACCTTCTAATCAATATAGATCATTTTAAGCATTACTGAAAACGATAAATCAGAATAGAGTTAATTTATTCTTGGCCAGTTACTGAGATAAACAAAAGGCAAATTAATACATACTGAAGGACCAACCTACATTTCATCAGCTAATGTTAAATATGAGTAAATATCTGCAGATGCTTTTATAGGAGAATGGGTGCTGTACTTTTTCTACATTGATCTTTCTCTTTTGCACACTCTTTGATCTAAGCTAGGGTAGATAAATAAATCATTTGCCTTTCTTAATAGTGATTCATGTTCATTTTTGGTAAATCAAAAAACACTGTTCCTCAAAGAACAAAACTGACTAACAAAACCTACCTAATTCCAAGACATTCAGTTTTATAAAACACATCTTGCACAATTTTACAAACCTAGTTCCCTTTCTACTGCACCTCAAAATGCAAGGAATACATTCCAGGTCTACATGATGATATTTGTTGTGATACTGATGTGTTACATTACTGTAACAAGACCCAATAGTATACTGTGAATAGTACACTGTAAATAGCACTTCCTCTTTAGTGCACCCTTGAACAGCAAAATGTTTTACCTTTAGGAAGACAAAAGTTAAAAAAATATATTGAAAAAAAAGATCATTGGGTGTTGAGTGCAGGGCTTGAATTTGCAGTGGAGATCTACAGTAGCTGCAGAAAAAAAGCCTGTAATGGAAAAAAAGAGTGTGTGAGAAAAGAAAAAAAAAAACACAGCAGCCAGCTCTTGTTCTATTTACAGTTATGTTCACTGCTGAAGGAATGTAAAGCTTCTTTAGAGATCTGCTACTACACTACTTGTGCTCACGTGCTACTGATTGGTCAAGGTTCAGTGCTTTGGCATAAGGATGTTATTATAGAACAAATCATCGAGCAATCTTGCATGACCTCTTTTTACAACGTACTGTAGCCAGCAATAAATATTTCTTGGGCAAGCAGCTGGGAAACATGAGGTGTGTCCGACTGCTATTAACCCCTGCAATGCCAATGCAGCCACTGTATGACCTGGACCTGGTATGTGGTGTACAGTATGTCACAAAAGTCAGTACACCCCTCTCACATTTTTGTACATTTTTTTTATTATATCTTTCCATGTGAGAAGTCTGAAGATATAGCACTTTGATACAATGTAAAGTAGGTGTAACATTTTACAACCTGTAACTAACCGATTACAGAGGAGCAGGTGAAATAGCCCTTCTCCCATGGAAAGATATAATTATAAAAGTACAAAAATGTTAGGGGTGTACTCACTTTTGTGACATACTGTAAGTCTGTGTGACGCATGGCAGGGCCTCTGCTGGTTAACAACCTCTTCAGCACTCCTCCTTGCCGGAGTATGAAGTATGAGAGTGTGGGAACACAGATCAAGATCAGGCAGCTACTGTACTTCAAAGGCCTCTTCATCAATCTGGATGAGGACAGAAAGGAGTGGTGAGGGAGGGCAGAGACAAAGAGGTCTATTCTTCATAGCATCCATGTCATTGTGAGTCATCAGTCGTCAGGCAGAATGCCAATCAGCTTCCTTTTACCTGTTACAATGCCCTCATCACTAAAGGGCCATATCGAACGCTGACCCCATCTATTACAGATTCAAATACAAATTGCATTTGTTTACATACAATTATACAAAGTGCAATGAAGTACAACGTGTAGTGAAATGCTTGGTCCACTGGCCCCAAAAGACTGTGTGCATCAATGCAAAAAAGGGAAACAATACTAGACATAACAAAATAGTCCCTAGACAGTCTAGAATAGTGCGTACTGTTGGGAAATGAGCAAAGTCACGCTATTAAAGTGATTACAGAAACAGGACTAATGGCTAACACCTGGTTTTGCATTCGGTCATCCATAACGTAAGCTTCTGGAATGTTCCTCTGCAGCCATGTCTTCACACGTCTACACTCACCTGGCTCATGCCCATAAAGGGCTATTTGTGGCAGCTAGTGAAAATTATAACCAGTTATTCCACTACCATGAATAAATATAAATAATATATTAATATTAATATATAATAATAATAATACATATATTTTGATGACTTTATAAATCTTATGAATATAATTTGTTTATAGACTTTCTTGTTAATGTGGATCATGTTTTTTTTATTGGTAGGCCAGTGCAGTATATCTACATATTTCAAAAACTTCACATTCATTTTTATGATTTCATCACATGCATTATTCTTTAAATTCTGTTTTGCTAGACTAATGCATTGTATTATCTGTGATACAGCACTGTTGCAAGTTGCAGTCCTCTGTACCACTAACAGTGTAGCAATAATCTGTTGCCAACAGCTTTTCTTAAGGAGTGCAAAAGTGCAAAAGTGTTTATGTTAAAAAAAAAAAATGGCAGAAGCGCTTGAGATGTACACTGTGTTGTAGTTTAGTTGATGGCTAGTAGATAGTAGTTTGGTTGATGAAGTGCAACTAAAAGAACAGTTGTGTTTACCATTGTTTGTATTGATTTTCATGTGTTCTTTCAGTTGTGTGTGCAGGTGTGTGTGAGAGTGGCTTGTGCTGTGCTATAGTACACTAATGATACATAACTTCTGCATAAATCTTTTCTTGATGTGTGTCGCAGAACTCCATATTTGGATGTTTGTGACTCATGGACAGGCTTTAAAAGCCTATAAAAGCCCATTTAGTGGAACGTTGCACATTCTTCTTTGCAATGCAAAAATACTGCAAAATCTAAAAATAGGACTTGATAACATATACAAAGAACTTTGCAGTGCTTCAAGCTTTTATTTCCTCAGCTTATTGTACACTGTCCTTTTTGTAGGTCGCTTTGGATAAAAGCATCTGCTAAGTGTAATGTAATGTAATGTAATGTGTAGGCTTAAAAAACAGCATCTGATGTAGACATTGTGGCATAGTGGCCTAAACATAGTATAGTAAAACACACTATGTAGGATGTTTTGGAAAAGTAGACCTACTGTAGTAGACTTTACTGAAGACAGCACTGTGGCCTCCTGCTTCTGTGTGTCTTAGTCAAAGCCATTGTGAAAGATAAACTGCATACCTTTTAAAGAGTTTTTAATGTGTTGTGAATGAATATCTTGCAGTGGAAAATCCTAATTGGAAGAACAACTGGCTTATATGTCTGCTAGGAGAGCTCTTCATCTATAAACCATTTTGTGGACCTGAATAGAAAATTATGGTCTCAATTCCCAACCACCCAAATAGATCTGCTTTACTGCTTACAACAGCATGGCAGTCTTCAGTAACAACAATACGATACTATAAGCGGGTTGAAATGATAAATGAACTACTTCTAAATCATTTTGTTTAAAGGGCAAACACAATGTTCTACTAGGTGTGATGATGGCAGGAAACAGGCTTTTAAAGTCCCTGTGTATCCCATTAACAATATCCAGCTGGAGTAGTCATATGCAGCATTAAACACACATTCCACTTTCTGGGAAATAGGCTCATTTTCCAATTCTCTAACGGCTAAACGGTTGACATGCTAACTGGTCTAATCCAAATGCTATGATTTATGCTTAGCTAACAGCTGAATTGTTACTGCCAGATTAAAAATGAGCCTTTTCCCCAAAAAGGGAGTGTTCCTTGAACAGAGGCACACTTTGATCAACTGTAGCCTAGTTTAGTCTTAGCTGACTGCCTGAATTGATTTTCTTGCAATTACACACACACAAAATAATCATACGTTGAAAATAAGTATATATTTATGTATGGAACCTTTTTTAAAAAACAAAACAGACAAACAAACAAAAAAAAACAGTCATTTGAACAAGTTGCTGTACTGTAAAACGCTGGCATGCAGTCCCTTAGACACAAAAAAGTTTTCATACGTTGAAAATAAGTATATATTCATGTATGGAACCTTTTTTAAAAAAACAAAACAACAACAACAACAACAACAAAAAACATAAAACAGTCATTTGGTTGCTGTACTTTAAAACGTTGGCATGCAGTGCAGAGTCACTTAGAACAGAAGGGTTGAGTGGAGCTGAGGGGACATTAGCCATTAATAGCCCAGGGTGAAGCTGAAGACCGGGCCCAGTTTCTGAGTAACGGCGAGTGAGTGAGTGGTGTGGTGCCCCGCCGGTCTCTGTGGGAGCAAGGGGTGCTCAAGTGGGCATAGCTCTTGTCCGCACCTCACTACTCTTCTGCGTCGTATTCCCAGATACTTTACTGTAACTGTACCTGGCCATGTGCTCGGCCTAGAGCTGAGGTCACGAGGACAAGGAGCTGCAGAACACAGGTGCCACAACACGTTTAATTATGTGTGTGTGTGTGTGTGTGTGTGTGTGTGTGTGTGTGTGTGTGTGTGTATGTGTGTGCATGTGTGTGTGTGTGCCTGTGTGTGTGTGTGTGTGTGTGTGTTTGTGTGTGTGCACGGGCCTGCATGTGTGTATGTGTGTGCATGTGCCTGCATGTGTGTGTGTGTGTGTGTGTATGTGCATGCTTGTATGTGTGTGTGTGTGTGTGTGTGTGTGTGTGTGTTTATGTGTGTGCATGTGTCAGTGTGGGTGAGTAAATGGTCCTCACAGTCCCTGGAAACAGAGTGATTGAATGGTGGTCTCCAGTGTCACTACAATTATCTCATTTGCTATAATTAAGCATGAGTCCCTGTGTGCTGTAATTAACACACATATTTCTTTGTTATGCATATCACAGAAAGTGTTTCACAGGATCTCGATTTCTCTCATCCACAGATCAGACAACAGGCCATTTTTTAGTGAACACTAAAAGAAAACAATAATTTCTAAAATGTTGTACTTCAAAAAGCAAAATATTAATATTATTTATAAAATATTATTCATAAAATTCATATAACTAATTAAAAATGAAACTCAAGCCCACATCTATAAGCAGAATCCATCTGTGTCCTATGTGAACTGGGGTGCAGTAATAGTTCTGTTTTTGTTTCTTGTTTTTCTGTCTCGATTACCACAGCTCACCTGGAGCTCGGTCCGATTATCCCCCTCCAGCCCACTTACCCAGCACCCTGCCCCAGGTGACCTCCACTCACTGTGCTCGCTAACTCACCTGTCTTCAGGGATTTGGCTTTCTTGCTTTGGGCATCTTTCTGCCTACTTAAGCAGAGTCTCCCATCCTCTTGCCTCTCTCTCTGTGAGGGGTGGGGATGTCAGGCCTCTGTGTAACTACCATATGCCATGTGTCTTTCTCTGTGTCTTTTTGTGTAGGTGATGGACATGTGTGTTTTTGTGTAAGTGATGGACATGTGTCTTTTTGTGTAGGTGATGGGCATCCACCTTGGCTTCTGGCTGCTGTTGGTCCTCTGTGGTCAGGCCTGGGTGGGGGGCCAAGAAGAGAAGCCTGCCATCTGTCATCTGCAGTGGAAGACTGTGTCTAATAGTCTCTACAGGGAGGGAGATGTGATCATCGGGGGTCTGTTTCCCCTCAATGTCATGGCCCCTGAGCTAGATCTGACTTTCAGAGGGAGAGTGAGCACCGCTGGATGTCAGAGGTGAAACCATGTTGTATTGCATTATAGGGATTGTCTTCCTAACTTTCTTACTTTGTACATCTTCACAACTAAACACCCTAAACATTTCAAACCTTTGTTTTGATGTATATTAATGCAGATTAAGGCAGAGTTGTTAACATACATGACATTGTTAAGTGAAACCAATGTAAAAAAAACAGATGTATGCAACACACTGCCTTATTTTCCGAAGATGGTACTAAGCAGCACTTTTTTGTACAGTGATATGCATTGATATCTCCATTCCCTTGAAGGTTTATCTTGTGGCACTATCAGTGGATGCAGACTATGGTGTTCGCCATCGAGGAGATTAACCGAAACCCGAGCCTGCTCCCGAACCTCACTCTGGGCTACCTGGCCTTCGACACCTGTCTGGCGGAGCAGACAACGGTGGGGGCGGCCCTGGCCATGGTGACGGGTCAGGAGGCTGCCGTGTCCGACTCCACCTGCACAGGTGCCCCTCAGGTGCCCGTCATTATCGGGGACGCCAGGTCGTCCGCCTCCATCGCAGTCGCCCGCACTCTGGGCGTTTTTGACATCCCCTTGGTGAGTTGAGTCGGGATGCAGTGGCAATAGTGTGCCAATGTTAATTTTCCATGCTTGCTGTTATTGCAGATTATCAAAGAGTTTCCACTCTACCAGTTGTCATCCAGTTGCCAATAGTGTGCCAATGTTATTTTTCCATGCTTGCTGTTATTCCAGATTATTTCAGTATTCTGGGATTATCAAAGGGTTTACACTCTACCAGTTGTGTTCCAGTTGTATGCCTGCTGCAAAAAACAGTGAAAAGAGCTTTAAACAGGCCACTGGACCATAATGGAATAATATATTGTGTGTATTGTGTATATCGTGTATTGTATTTTGTGTAAGCTATACTATACTTCAGAAGTAAATTAAATCATTGTAAATAAATATGTTAGATAATAAATATAAATATGTTAGCTTATGTCCTCATTTTTTGTAAGTCGCTTTGGATAAAAGCGTCTGCCAAATGCAATGTAATGTAATGTAAAATATTTGCATTTTTACTATTTTTTAAGTCCACACCTGTCCTCTCCAGGTCAGCTACTTTGCCTCCTGTGCCTGCCTAAGTGACAGACAGAAGTACCCCACCTTCTTCCGCACTGTCCCCAGCGACGCCTTCCAGGCCAAGGAGCTGGCCCGCCTGCTGCAGCTGCTGGGCTGGGCCTGGATCGGGGTGGCGTTCGGGGATGACGACTACGGCCGCTATGGGGTCCAGCTGCTGCTGAAGGAGCTTCAGGGCTCCGACGTGTGTGTGGCGTTCAGCCAGGTCATCCCCAAGGCCCACAGCCCCCGGAGGCTGAGGCATGTCGTGGAGACCATCCGCCTCTCGACGGCGAAGGTGGTGGTGGTGTTCGCCATACTCCATGACGCCCAGGCCCTCCTGGAGGAGGCGGTGAGGCACAACGTCAGCGACAGGCAGTGGGTGGCCTCGGAGGGCTGGGTCACCTCGTCTGACATCTCCACCCCCAGGAACCTGCCCTCGCTGGTGGGCACGCTGGGCTTCGCCCTGAGGAAGGCCCACATCCCCGGCCTGGGGCCCTTCCTCGTCCGCATCAGGCCCGCGGGGGCTAAGAGCGAGCCGTTTGTGAGGGAGTTCTGGGAGACGTTGTTTGAGTGCTCGCTGGAGGGTAACACTTCCTCCTCCTCCTCCTCTTCCTCCTCCTCCTCCTCCTCTGGGGTAGAGAGGCCCCAGTGTACGGGAGCGGAGGACATCCAAGAAAAGGCGAATGCCTATTCCGATCTGACTCAGCTGGGAGTCAGCTATAATGTGTACAAGGCTGTGTATGCTGTTGCCCATGCCATTCAGGACATGCTTGCCTGCCAACCAGGGCAGGGGCCATTTGAAAATGGAAAGTGTGCCAGCGTCAACAACATTATTCCTAAACAAGTAGGACATGCACAGTAACTTTAATGCTTCCATTGCCATTTTATCAGTCATGATTATTTTAGTTTTTGACTGACCTGCATCTTGCTGCTCACTGTATGAAAATGCATACGCTGTCTGTGTGTATGACATCTTTCCTATCTTTCTGTCCCTCTTTCTCTCAATCACTCGCTCTCGCTCCGATTGAAGCTTCTTCACTACCTGGCAAGAGTGAATTTCACAACACCTGTGGGTGACATTGTAAACTTTGATATGAACGGAGACCCCCCTGCATCCTATGACCTCATCAACTGGCAGATTGGTGCCAAAGGCACGGCCGAGTTTGTGAAGGTGGGGCAGTATGACTCCAGCAGGGAACCAGACCAGAGGTTACAACTGGACCTCACTAAGGTTGTGTGGGGCGGAGGCTGGGCCGACAAGGTAAAATATCAGCTAAACAGTAAAGATATATTGTGTATTAATAATTTTTTGTAATTTAAGTTTTTTATTTGAACAAGTACGGTACAACTCCTACATGATACAACATACAAAGAAGAAAAGAGTACAAAACAGTCTGACAACAGATGTGTATTAATATTTGAAAGATTAATATTTAACATTCATATTAAATATAATGCTATTTTAATATTTTAATGTAATATTATAATAATATATTAGATATTTAAAGATTCATATATATACGATTTTAAAGACTAATATTTATTATTACTATTTTTTTAGATTAGATTAGATTGTTTCATAGCAGATTTAGCGTCATCATTTTACAGTAACAGACAAGGTGGACATTAAACCATTATGTTATGTCCTAATGAAAAATAAAAAAAGGAAAAAACTTACTGTTGTTTTCTAGTCTGTTTATGATATTGGGCTGTTTAGGGACGAGAACAGTCCCAAGAATGTGTAAGAGACGTCAAATTAAATGGAGGCATTTGTATTCGTCAGAAATGAGACAACATAATAAGCAGAGTGTGTGCATATCTCACGGTTATCCAAAATAGGATGACAGGCCTAATTCTCCTCACTGCCATTGTTTTCCATCAACACATGTGGTGTTCACTAGAAGCTGGAGAGGGCGAAAACTTTTCGACAGTGACGAAAAACAGCACAGCTATAAAATGCTACAAATCAGCACTGTGCACAATCATGATGTGACAAGCCAACAGAATTAACACATTCTAATGTGATAGATAGATAGATAGATAGATAGATAGATAGATAGATAGATAGATAGATAATTATAACTTCAGTTATGTGCAGGATGTGCAGAGGGAAGGGTAAATAGGAGGCAGTTGTACTGGTTTTCTTGTGTACATGTTGAAAGTATATGTAGAATTAGCGCAGAATGAACGTCAGATGCTTATGTATGCGTATGTACAGTGGGGAAAACAAGTATTTGATCCCTTGCTGATTTTGTTGGTATGCAAATAAATTAATACAAATTCTTTACAGTTGATTTCTTGATTTTCTTTGTGATATTCTGTCTCAGCATGTTGGACTACACCTACCATTAATATTACAGACTGATCGAGTCTTTATTAGTGGCCAAACCAACAAAATCAGCAAGGGATCAAATACTTGTTTTCCCCACTGTAAGTATACTTCTACTACGTAATCTGACTGTGGTTTCTGTAGGTACCTGTGTCGGTGTGCAGCACTCCGTGTGCTCCAGGCACCTGGAAAGCTCTGCAGAAGGGGAAACCTGTCTGCTGTTTTGACTGTATACCTTGCCCAGATGGAGAGATCAGTAATAAAACAGGTACAGTATAATTCTTAATTCACTTTAATATTTTTCCACTTTTACTCCCCATTTGTTCCACTGCCATTGGTGTAATATGGCTCAGACAATAATTTTGCTATGTCTATACTATGTTTTGTCATCATGTTTTATTGTCTTATTTGACTGTCTGTTTATAAGATGTTTAATGTTCCCTGTGGGCCTAGGGAGCTCTGCAATTTCAAATTCTGTGTGTGCAACCTGTACATATGGTTTTTGACAATAAAGCTGACTTTGACTTTGATAATATGTAGCGTTTTGCAGAAGTGTCAATCCTGGCTTCAGGAAGTAAAAAACCGTATCATGTCTTCCCTCTGTCTGTGCACTTAACACAGCTGACTTCACTTATTACCTCATCTACCTGTCTGATGATTGGTGTGCTTTTTAAGATCAGCTGGATCTGAAAATGGCTGGATAAAATATGTGGCAAGGTTTTTAATTTTCTGAGGCCAGGATTCCCGCCTCTGATGTTTTGTATTAGTCTATTTACTCTGCTGTCTGGTTCATGTTCCCAATCAAGGTGCGACTGAATGCACGGCATGTCCAGAGCAGTTCTGGTCCAACGAGCTGAGGACACAGTGCATCCCACAGCGAGAGAATTTCCTCTCCTTCCACGAGCCCCTGGGCATCATCCTGACGGTGCTGTCCATATCCGGGGCGATGCTCACGACTATCGTCCTGGCGACGTTCATCCTCCACAGAGACACGCCTCTCGTCCGCGCCAACAACTCAGAGCTGAGCTTCCTGCTGCTGCTGTCCCTCATCCTCTGCTTCCTGTGCGCCATGTCCTTCATCGGCCGGCCTCTCTCCTGGTCCTGCATGCTCCGTCACACCCTCTTCGGCATCAGCTTCGTGGTCTGCATCTCCTGCATCCTGAGCAAGACGGTGGTGGTCCTCGTGGCCTTCCGCGCCACCCTGCCGGGGAGCAACGTCATGCGCTACTTCGGGCCTCTGCAGCAGAGGCTGGGCATCTGCCTGTGCACGCTGGTGCAGGTGCTGGTGTGTGTGCTGTGGCTTACCCTGGACCCTCCGCTGCCCTCCCAGAACATCGCCACCGTCCGTAGCGCCACCGTTGTCCTGGAGTGCGCGGCGCGGTCGCTGGCCGGGTTCGCTGCCCTCCTGGGCTACATTGGCCTGCTGGCGGTCGTCTGTTTCCTGCTGGCGTTCTTCGCCAGGAGGCTGCCGGACACGTTTAACGAGGCCAAGTTTATCACCTTCAGCATGCTGATCTTCTGCGCGGTGTGGATCGCGTTCGTGCCGGCCTACGTGAGCTCGCCAGGAAAGTACACGGTAGCCGTGGAGATCTTCGCCATCCTGGCCTCCAGCTATGGGCTGCTCTTGTGCATCTTCGCGCCAAAATGTTACATCATTCTGTTCCAGTCGCAAAAAAACACCAAGAAGAATATGATGGCCAAATAGCAGTGTAGTGCCGAGTTGAAATGCACTTTTATGACTAAGTGCTTTTACGATTCCTGTCATTCTTTCTAATGTCATTTATCTAATTACGAAGAAATATTTGCTTTGTATTGTGCTTGTCAGAATTTCATGTACTTCATAATGCTTCAGTGAAATAAAATGATTTGTGAGAATGTCAATTGTGCCTTCGCTGTCGTCGCCATAACTCACTCCAAAACTCCAAAATGATAAATGATAAATGATGCCAGATGCTAACTGCGAAAAAGAAAACATTGGTCTTTGCCAAAACTGTAACCCTTCCCTGAGACAACGGCTGCTTTGTGTTGAAGTGCAAACCATTTCTCCAGCATGAGAAACCTGTCTGCACAATGCCAGTCATCCTTCACCATCAGCAGAATGGATTCTAATCTGTCAAATCTGTCTCTATCCCTCTCCCTCTCCCTCTCCCTCTCCCTCTCCCTCTCCCTCTTTCGCCATCTTCCCCATTTTCTCTGTTTCTGTGGCGCTGTCCCTTGTGCACACAGATAGAAATACACACACATACACACAGACACACACACACACACGCACACACACACACACACACACACACACACAAACATGCACACAGACAGAAATACACACACACACACACACACACACACACACACACACACACACACACACACACACACACACACACACAAACACACACACACACACACACACACACACACACACACACACAATAAACAGACCTCTTGTTCAGCAGTCCACCTCCACTCAGTCATCATCTGGCCAATCCACTGTGGACCGGCTCTCTTCTGGGAGTCGG
Source organism: Setipinna tenuifilis (assembly GCA_030347295.1). Taxonomy (NCBI): domain Eukaryota; kingdom Metazoa; phylum Chordata; class Actinopteri; order Clupeiformes; family Engraulidae; genus Setipinna; species Setipinna tenuifilis. Next base: position 4,950,768 of record CM059279.1, read on the forward strand.
TTTGTGATTATGAATGTCCGCGGTCTGCTGTGACCTCAGCGCCATCGCTAGATATACACCAGCACACAAAAGCCCCAGTGATGTGGCCCCCAATGGGCCCTTTGTGTCGGCCGGAGCAACACTGTATCGGGTGGGAGACATGAGGGCAGGCAACAGAAGATCCAAATGTCCTGTCCAGTGGCAATCAGCTCAGCCAGCTCAGCTCAACTCAGCCCCCTCGAAGAACAGAGGGAGACAGGGGGGGAAAATCCATTCTATACGCAAACTGCTTCTCTTTTTAGTTTTTACACAAATGAAGTGCCACTGTGCTGATGAACATAAAAAGGTAACTTCAGCCTTAGATGATAAAATACTGTACATCAGTAACAATACAAATACTACAAAGAAGCCAATTAAGTAAACATGGTGTGTTTAACTTCATGTTACTGTAAGCTCCCTGTGCCGCTACCTTTCAACCTTATCTTTGATGGAGCTGTTTGTTACAATAATGAAATGCTAAGTGGCTTAACATTAGCTTAGCGATACTCAGAGGATGATATGGTTTTCTATTTACACGCTGTATTTCTGATACAAATAATGGTAGCTCACGAGATTATAAAACACCAATAACTTCTTTTTTTTTTTACCAAGACATAACTATCATAGAACTTACTCTAAGGGGCACTTTCATATATTACATGTAAATTGTTTTACACGTCAGACCAAACAGTATAATCACAAAGGAACACTGAAGTCAGTGCAATTTTCTGGAGTGCACTAAAAAGAACTCTGCTTCCTCCTTCTCAACCATCAAGCTGTGTTACCTCAGCAGACCTAGTGTCACAAGAAGCCTAATGGGTGGGGGGTTAAAACGAACAAACACAGTCAGCTTAATGAACACCGAATGAGTTATTAAAACTCATTAGCAGACCTGCCATGGGCAATGCAATACAGGCGGCCTGGGGCTGTTTTCTGAGTAGTGTGTAGTGCGACGAGTAGAGAGTTTAGAGTGGTGAGAGAATGTGTAAGCTGACAAGCAGCCTGGTGTAGTGTACCCTCCCCATATGCCCCCCCACACACACATGCCTGGAGGCGAAGACTTCTGCTCTACTGGGCCTGTTCCTTCCCTCCGAGGAGCAGGCGGGCAGGCGGGCACACAGAGCATCGATCACTGCCACAGTCACGGGAGGAATGAGACAATGACACATCAGCACTTATGCTAGCATGTGGCCATGCTTCCTTTTCAGAGACAGTGGTTTTATTGTGCACCATTATTATGGGCATTTTTTACACAAAATCTTGATGACAAGAGGGACAGGTTACAAGTGGAATGACAAGCGTATCATCCACCCTCTTTTGTGTGACATAAATTTATTTGTTTTCGTTTGTCATTGTTCTGGCAGAACATAATGTGATTATGTGGCATTTGGGAACAAATGTACAAAAAGAAAACAAGACCAGATGCTAGTAGGCAGCGGCATTCATTTAAAAAGTAAAACAAAAACCCTTTGTGCACTAAACTCAGGTGATTTCACTTAGTAGCTGATCTACTGTACCTGTTTGATATTTGTCTGCTCATTAGCATCAGCAGGTTGGATGAAATATGTGGCGTTGATTTTACTTTCTGAATTTAACATTTCCACCCCTTCTAATAGGGGTGACGTGTTTAAGAAAACAATTCCCCATTTTACATTGTGATCACAGAGCACACACACAATGTATTTTAACCCATCACACACAAGCATGGGTCAGCCGTGACAACATCACCCGGGGAGCAGTGTGGGGACAGTACCATGCTCAGGGTACCTCAGTGACAATTCTGCTGATTGGCCAGTTGGTAGATTTGAATCTGGAACTCTCCACAGGTTCATACGGTCACAGGTCTATTTCCTTACCCATCAGGCCACCACCAGAGGAAAGTGCTTAGAACATCCTTGCTTTCACATACAACGACTGAATGCGAAACAACTGCAGGCCTAAAGTACATACAAGTAAGCTTTTAGCTGACTGTTTACAAAACTCTTCTTTAAGCACAACAAAGCCTGCATCCTCCAAATGTCTTATAAGGTTGTTTACAGTAATAGAGTTCACTGGAGCTCCAACGACCTCTGGTGGCAGAGTGCTTATCTACACTTCAGAAGGGATACAACACAATTATGTCATTACATTGTGTTACTCAGTCCCATTTTTTTATTGTTTTCAACCCCTAAGACTTCTAAAACAACACATGAAAAAACAGAGACATATATTAACACATTATAAGTTATACCCACAATTTTTAACAGTCAAATTGTGTTTAATTTCCATTTATTCATATTTGTATATTTCAATAAGGTTACTAGGGATATTAAGTGTCACCGTCCCCCTTTTTGTGACATCATAAACTTCTTTGTGTTATGATCTGGCAGAAATATGATGATGTAACATTTAGGGACAAATATGCAAAAAAGGACACCAAAACTAGATGCTAAAATGGCAAATATTTCCACAGCTACTGTGAACTTCCCAGGAGAGCTGACATAAGCTGGGATGAAAGTGATCCAGACTGCACAGAATATCAGCATACTGAACGTGATGAATTTGGCCTCGTTAAAGTTATCAGGCAGTTTACGAGCCAAAAAGGCCAGTAGCAAGCAGAAGGCAGCCAGACAAAAGATATAACCCAGCACGCAGCCGAACAGCGCCACCGAACCCATGTGGCACTCTAGAATAATCCTGTCCCGGTAGAGCCACGTGTTCCTGATGGGGTACGGCGGGGCCCTGGCCAGCCACACCACACACAGCACCACCTGCAGCGAGGAGCAGAGGAACACGCTCAGACGCTGCTGCGGCCTGCGGAACCAGCGGCCCGCGGTGCTGCCCGGCAGCGTGGCCTTGAAGGCCATGAGCACCACCAGCGTCTTGCAGAGCAGGCAGGAGAGGCACAGGGCGAAGCTGAGCCCGAAGGAGGTGCGGCGGAGGGGGCAGGCCCAGGACGTGGGCTGGCCCAGGAAGGTGAGCGTGCACAGGAAGCACAGGCCCAGCGAAAGCAGCAGCAGGAAGCTCAGCTCCGAGTTGTTGGCGCGCACGATGGGGGTAGCGCGGTGCTGCAGGAAGATGGCTGCCACCGCAGAGGTGAAGATGGCGCCCAGGATGGCCGTGGCAGCCAGGGCCTTGCCGAAGGCCTCGGTGTAGGACAGGAACTCGACCTGCTTGCGCACGCAGGCATCCCGCTGGGCGTTGGACCAGAAGTCGTCGGGGCAGGGCGTGCATTCAGGCTGATCTATGTAAACAACATATCACTGTTCATTATGCAGCGTGACCAATAAAACGGGCTTAGATCATAAGGAGGGCATGTTTGAGACTATTATAGACTATATAGACTAAGAAGAAGTCACTGTAGGATTTTTAACTTGAACAATCTCCATGAGAGTTAAACAACAGCATGTGAGAATGTGCATGCCCATGTATAGTGCACGTGTGTATGTGGGTCTGTACAGTATGTGTCTGTGGGTGTGTGGGAGTGTGTGGGTGTGCCTGCATATTTCTTTGCAAAAGGGGCCACATGTTAAAGTGAGCTGCTACATGGCCGGCATCTGTCCTCACCTGTGTGATTAGTGATAGTCCCCTCTGCACAGGGCACACAGTCATAGCAGCACACGGGCTGGCCCTCTCTAGTGGCCTTCCTGTAGCCACGCTGACAACTGGCAGAGCAGACGGATTTAGGAACCTGACAATAACAACAACGCATTACATTACATTTAACACTAACCTGAGAATAACAACAACACCATGTACATTTAATACTAACCCGACAATAACAGCACCACATACATTTAACACTAACCCGACAATAACAACACCATGTACATTAAACACTAACCTGACAATAACAACATTACACTACATTACATTTAGCAGACACTTTTATCCAAAGCGACTTACAAAAAGGAGGACATTTAACACTAACCTGACAATAATCACTGCTAAAAATCATCACTATGTTTATTAAACACCACATTACAGAATAATCACACCTACATTAACACTAACCTGAGAATAAACACATCATGTACCTTTAGCACTACATGACAGAATAATCACAACATGTACATTTAACACTACATGACAGTGAAAACAGATTGTAATACAATGTGGAGAGGAATTAATCCATCCCATTGCATTTTTGAGCACACACCGAACACAGGATCTGACTGCTCTTACCATGGCATGTGGGTATTGCACCTCCTGTTTTCAATTTTATTTATTTATTTAATTTATTTATTTTTGCCGCTCACCTCTGTTTCCCCTCTGTGCCAAATGATGGTGTCGGAGTTCACGAGCAGCTGCTGCGTGGGAGGCAGGCTGGAGTCGAATCTGCCGACCGTGACATATTGCACCGGCCCGTGGGGGGAGCGCCTCTGCCAGTTCACAATGTCATAGGCCCCCGCGGGGTCTCCGTTCTCATCGAAATGCACCACGTCTCCGAACGCGTTCGTGTAGTTGACGGTACGCAAGTATCGGACCACCTGGGGGGATATGATGACACATTGGAGGATACAATAAAATATGTGACAGAAATGTGAAACATAGCAGGAATGATACAAATTTCAAAGCGGATTTGTATACAGTGTAGTGAAAAAATAATAATTTGTACTCTCTGATAAATTGACATGTTGGTGAGAAAGACTTTTGGGCTAAATGATTTGCAGTGTGCTTGGGGATTGTTAACGTGTTGGAAGTTATAGCAACACTAAAACATTTCATTTCTACTTTGGAACATTTCATTTCCACTTTGTGAGAGTGTACAAATATTTTTTGGTTGCACAATGAGTGAGAAATATTTTTGCAATAATAAAAATACAGTCCATACAATAACATTTCTGGCAGAATCACAAAAATCATCACAATAGCATTAGTAGACATTATGTATATTTTCAACCCTATCTAAATATGCATGTGTAGCCCACCTGCCATGGATGGAGATTATGGATTGAGACAGCAGAGCTCTGGTCTGTCAGTAAGTCATGCAGAGCATGAGCGACTGCATAAACAGCCTTGTGCATGTTATAAGTCACTCGGAGCTGCGACACGTCATTGTAAATACTGTCCGTGTCCTCCACCCTTTCCCTGCCCGTGCAGGCGTTGGGGTACCGCATGGGCTCCGCCATAGAGGCGGCAGGAAGTGTAGTATTAAAGGAGCACCGGAACTGCGTTTCCCAGAATTCCCGGATGAAGGGGTTGTAGGGGCTGCCCAGAGGTCGGAGGTCGTGCAGGAAGTGCTTCAGCGTGGGCATCTCCGCCCGCCGGATGGCGAAGCCGATGGTGCCGCTGAGGGAGGCGTAGTTCTCCGCGGTCGATATGAGCGTGGAGGTGACCCATGCCTCGCTGGCCACCCACTGCTTCCCCGTCACGTTCTGCGCCACCATCTCTTTCACCACAGGCTCAATGTCCTCCTCGATCGCGAACGCCACCACCACCTCAAAGTCAAAGTCAAAGTCAGTTTTATTGTGAAGAACCATACTGTATGTACAGGTTGCACACACAGAATTTGAAATTGCAGTGCTCCCTAGGCCCACAGTGAACATTAAACATCTTATAAACAAGACAGGGAGACATGATGACAAACATAATAATATAAACATAACAAAAAGTACAATAGGTTTGTATATAATACAAATAAGTTATAAACACAATACATTTAAGCAGTAGTGAGTGAGTAGTAAGCACCTGGGCTGTGGAGTCCCTGATGGTCGCTACGATCTCCTGCAGCTGCTCCTGGGAGGGGAGCTTCGGGATGGTGATGCGGTAGGCCACACACACGCCCAGGCGAGTCACCTCGGCGGTGAACATGTCGATGCCTATTCGCCCGTAGTCGTCATCCGCCCCCATGGTGCCCACCCAGGTCCAGCCGAAGTGCCTGACCAGGTAGGCGAGGGCCCTCGCCTGGTTCACATCGCTGGGGATGGTGCGGAAGAAGTATGGGAACTGGCTTTGGTCACTTAGACAGGCACAGGATGCAAAGTAACTGACCTAGGTTAAAATGATATAGGGGGGTTAAAAAGGAGAGTGACACAGACAGAGGCACAGGCAGAGAGAGTGAGAAAAAAAGAAAGACAGATAGAGGTAGCGAGAGAGGGTGAGAGACAGACAGAGAGAGAAAAAGAGACAGACAAAGAAAAAAAGCGAGACAGAGAGTAAGAGACAAAAAAGAGAGACAGATAGAGGTAGCGAGAGCGGGTGAGAGATAGACAGAGAGAGAAAAAGAGACAGACAAAGAAAAAAAGCGAGACAGAGAGTAAGAGACAAAAAAGAGAGACAGATAGAGGTAGCGAGAGCGGGTGAGAGATAGACAGAGAGAGAAAGCGAGACAGACAAAGAGACAGAGTGAGAGACAAAAAAAGAAAGACAAGGACATGATAAGTAAAAATCACATCATATTTTAAACTGTTTCCACAAAACAAAATGGATTACATTTATTTACATGTCTGAACACAGACATTTTGGAAAACATTGTGCCAAGCATTCCTTACCAATGGGACCTTGAAAAGATTCAGCACTCTGGAGATGGCCATGGACAGAGAGGAGCCAGAGTCGCCCACTATGAGGGGCACACTGGGAGACACACACACCCCCGCTGTGTTCCTCTTGAGGGGCTGCGAGATCACCGACAGGGCCGTCCTGAGGGAGAACATCTCCACGCCGCACGTGTCGTACAGCCTGTAACCCAGAGTGATGTTGGGCAGCAGCGCTGGGTTTCTGTTTATCTCCTCAATGAAATACACCATCGCCTGGGACCAGCGAAACACCCGCAGGTTAAACCTGTGGAGAGAGAGAACACTGCATAAGGCATTTGGCATATCATATTTCATACTCACCTAAACTCAGGAGGACAACAAGAGGTTAAATCTGTAGGAGAGAACGCTGCATAAGGAATTTGGCATATTCATTTTTATTCATTTTATTCATTTAATACAAATTTCAAACACATTCATATACAGTGTAGTGAAAAATACATAATATTTTTTAAATAATTAATAATTTGTACTGTCTGATAAATTGTCATTTTGGCGAGAAAGACTTTGCAGTGACATTTTCAGACTTTGAAATGATTTGCAGTGTGCTTGGGGCATAAGGCATTTGGCATATCATTATTTCATACTCACCAAAACTCAAGAGGACAACAACAGAACAAAATTAGACAACAGCAAGTCACTTCAAGACTATGAGGAAATAATTGGTTAGCCTTTCAAGAAAAATAATAACAAGGAAACGAAAAATAAACAAACAAAAACATGCTGCATTAGGCATTTGGCATATCATTATTTCATACTCACCCAAACTCAAGAGGACAACAAGAGAACAAAGTCAGACAATAGCAAGTCACTACAACACTATGAGGAAATAATTGGTTAACCTTTCAATTAAAAAAAATAATAACAAGAAAGCAAGCAAACAAACAAACAAAAACATGCTCTTTCGTTTACCCTCGGCATCGCCTCTTGCCTGGTCTTTCTGTGAAGGTCAGTTTTTGTTCGACTCCTTTCGAGTGGATGGGAAACATCCCTGCCAGGACCACCTGCCCCTCCTTGTGCACCACGGTGGAGTCCAGGTCGTGCCAGCGCTGGCATCCCCCACTGGAGGCTCTCAGGCCGGGGCACAGGAGGCTGAGGACCAGGGTCACGGTGTGGAGGACAGCCATCTACAAACAGGATGTCAGGACCCGCAGATCTGACCTGGCCTCTCGTCTCCCTTACTCTGCACACTGGGGTTGCTTTGGTGGGATTTTATTGATGCAAAATAATGAGGTGCCCATCTTCAGGGAAAAGGAGAAGGGGCGAAGGCAGAAGGGTGTCATGGGTACACACATGCGCAAGAGCCCCACATGTACATGTGTACAATGAAACATATTTAACACACACACATTCATTCTTTCAAAATAATTTTCCTAGCGATTTATATTCATTGTCTACTATTGAATATTTAACTTTCAGACATAGTATGTTTAGGGGAGAGATTTTGTAAGTGGTTATAAAGACTATATGACTATGCAGCTTTTTCAGCAAAGACAGAAATAAAAAGCTATTAAGGAGAGGACCTTTACACAAAATAATATAAAACTCCTACAAGAGGCCATTGCTGTCATTTCTTGTGTGCAGTTATTTTATCTGTTCTTAGCTTCAATAAGTTTGTGTCTATGTGTGTGTATGTCTGTGTGTGTGTGTGTGTGTGTGTGTGTGTGTGTGTGTGTGTGTGTGAGAGAGAGAGAGAGAGAGAGAGACTTTACTGGTGCTTTCACTAGAACAACATGCACTTTTCATGCTGTTGGCTTTATCCATTTATATGTAGTCTTGCTATCATTTGAGTTACTCTTGCTTGTTTTGTTATTAATGTCTAGTTTCTTATGGAGCAGAGAAGACCGCACTCTCTTGCTTACTCTCTAAAAAGTGAGAGACGGCTTCGGCCAACACGCGTATGTGTTACATGGTCATTAAACTTTTGCTCTTGCTTACTCTCTAAAAAGTTTAATGACCATGTAACACATACGTGTGTTGGCCGAAGCCGTCTCTCACTTTTTAGAGAGTAAGCAAGAGAGTGCGGTCTTCTTTACTCTATCTGATGACTTTTATTGGCCATGCACCCAAAGACAACAACAACTATCCCTGAGTTTGAGCGTGTCTACGATTGAAACTTATCTAGTTTCTTACTCATTCTTATGTCAAATGTAGACTTGCCTTTTTAAATCACTGCCAGGAGAGTGGCAAACTCAATTTTGTTGTGAACCACAACGACAATAAACTTCCATGATTCCTTGATTTGTAGTTTTTTCTCCTTGTCTCTGGTCATTCAATTAAATCAGTAACTCTAAATATTGGCTGTAGGGCAGCTGTCCACAATCATTATCTCATACTGTACCCAGCATGTAGCTGTTCTCAGGAACTAATACAATACATGAAGGTGACAGGTAAGGCCTGCTTAAGTGTGCTATTCATGCGTTGTTGTGTTTGTAAGTGAGCTGGTACACAGTGATATCATGGTTCAGTAGAGAGCCTCATTAAGTGGCGTTATCTTCATATCTGGCACGTGTCCCCATGGCCCCTGGCATGTGTCTGTTTTCTATCACGTTTGGCAGTGCGTGAGAGGCGGCGCCACAGGCAGCTCATTTTTCTCTGCTTTGACTTAGGAACAAACAGGAAAGAAAGTGTGTGTGTGTGTGTGTGTGTGTGTGTGTGTGTGTGTGTGTGTGTGTGTGTCTGTGCGTGTGTGTGTGTGTGTGTGTGTGCGGGGAGGGGGGTATGGGTAGTTAATCAGTCACAGCTGGTCATGTGTATCGGAACAACTTGGAACAAGAGATATTTGGAAAATGATATTTGTTCTCCAGTGTTTGTGAAGGGTGGGTTAGGCTAGGGTGGCAGGGGGGGCAGGCAGTGAGGTGTGATGTTTGCATGTTGACAGGCCAAAGAGAATAGGGAATTCATTAATCTGAGACAGCTGGGCATTTTCCACAGACCCCAAGACTGCATGCCTTTCAGTCAGCTAATGTGTGTGGGGAAGAGAGTCCCATCATCAGTGGCCTTACCAGACTCATGTGGACAGACATGCTTGTGAAATGATTTTTTGTGTGTGTTTCGACTATGAATGAGGAAAGACTTTACGCAGAACATTCCTGTGTAATAACAAGCTTAGTGGCAAATGTACAAGAGTAAGTTTTGGGAAATGATGAGTAAGTATCACCACTTTTGGGAAACGATAGATTAAAAATTCATAAATCTTCTCATCTACTATAATAATGCTATGATATACAACACACAGACATTTATTATATTTAATATATATTATATTTTATATTGTTTTATTATATGAACACATGGCATGTCATCTCAGTATCTGTTATATGTCTCCTAGGTCAGTGTGCAGTGAACCCTGTCCTCCTGGAACTAGGAAAGCCCAGAGCAAAGGGCTGCCTATTTGCTGCTTTGATTGCCTCCCCTGTGCAGATGAAGAGATCAGTAACACTACCGGTAAGAAACGACAGACAATGACAGACACGACAGACAATGAGCCTACAGTAATATATATATTCAATCAGTGTATTTTGAAAGAAGGACCACATGCATCTCAGTATCTGTTGTCCTGTGCTGCTTTAGACATCATGTGTTTCCTTGTGTTCTTCTCCGGCTTCAGCAGAATGATGTAGCACTTGGGGAAGAACAGGCAGGCCAGCAGGCCGTAGCTGGAGGCCAAGATGGCGAACACCTCCGTGGCTGTGGAGTACTTCCCTGGGGAGCTGACATAGGCTGGCACGAAGGCCACCCAGACGGCGAAGAATATCACCATGCTGAATGTGATCAGCTTGGCCTCGTTGAAGCTGCCGGGAAGCTTCCGGGCGAGGAAGGCCAGCAGCAGACTCAGGCTGGCGAGCAGTCCAATGTAGCCCAGCACCAGCGAGAAGGCCAGCACTGACCCCTCGTCACACAGCAGGATGATGTGTACCGTCTCCCGGCTGGATAGCCTCCGAGGCGTGGGGGGCACCACGCCCAGCCACACCCCGCAGATCACCACCTGCACGGCGGCCCCGGCGGAGATCATGGCCCTCTGCTGCAGGGGGCCGAACCACTTCATGACCGCGGAGCCCGGCAGTGTGGCCTTGAAGGCCATGAGCACCACCACGGTCTTGCTGAGGATGCAGGAGATGCAGAGGGAGAAGGTGATGCCGAAGGCCGTGTGGCGTAGCATGCAGGTCCAGGGAGTGGGCTCTCCGATGAAGGGCAGGGCACACAGGAAGCACAGGCTCAGAGAGGCCAGGATGAGGAAGCTCAGCTCGGAGTTGTTGGCCTTGACGATGGGAGTGTTTTTGTTGCAGGCGAAAATCAGGACGACCGTGAGGGTGCAGCAGAAGCCCACAATGGCTACTACCATCAGGGTGATGCCCATGGTGTCGCTGTAAGAGAGAAAGTCCACCTGCTTGGGGACGCATGAGTTTCTCCATGTGTTGGACCAGAACTCAGGAAGACACTGTTCACACTCTATGGCATCTAAGTCCAAACAAAATGGGATTATTAAAAAACATTGTTATGATTTTTAAATGTAGCCATAAACCTGACTCTCTTGACACTCTGGTTTAAAATTCATGCCTCTTAAAAGATATATACTATGCACTTAAAGCTTTAAATTATTCAAATGTATTTTAAAGATATTTACACCAATATTTCAATCACTAAACATGTGCTAAGTAAAACAGTTCTCACATTATCATCACTATGATTTCATTAGCATCTGTGGTGCTTATATAGTTGTGTACATTCGTCCTTCATAATACAGTTACATAGCAGAAAACACAATCTGTCTACCACACCAAATCCCCACCGATTGGTAATTATTGTCGGGTTAGTGTTAAATGTACATGGAGTGATCATGTAGTGTTAAATGTATAGATATTTACACCAATATTTCCATCACTGGACATGTGCTCAGACACACTCATCCTCTCACCTGTCTGATTGCTAATCTCCCCAGCTGCACATAAAATGCAGTCAAAACAGCAAACAGGGAAATTGGGCTTGATGGCTCTCCTGGTGCCCGGGGGACAGCTCTCGCTGCAGACTGAGAGAGGCACCTGTGGCACACAGACAGGAGACTCTACGCCAGTGAAAGGGCCCATCAGACACCCCGTCACTTTATACAACTACAACACTGAACATTACATGAGCGTAATTAAAACAAAACAAAAATCAGTGAACCAATATGTACACAAAGGTGGAGTACCCAGCTTCAGAAAGTAAAAAAAAACAAAACACGGCCACATATTTGATAACACCTTATGCTAAACTAAACCAGCCAATCCTAATGAGCAGAGAAATCATCACACAGGCATATCAGCGAATTAGTCCAAATGCCTGTGTTAAGTGTACAGGCAGAGGGTAAAAATGTCAGTTTTCACTTTCTGAAGCTCTTCACCTCTCTACATAAAAAATAGTCAACACTCAAGACTCACTTCTTTACTTGCCCCTGTCCATATTATGGCTTCCTGTTCAATCTCCAGTTTGTTGCGAGTGGTTTCATCAAATTTCCCCACCGTGACATACTTCACATCCCCATCTGCAGTCAGCTGCCAGTTGATTAGATCGTACATGGCAACCGGGTCGCCATTCTCATCGAATTTCATTTCCTCGCCAAAGTCATTAGTGAACTCCACCTGTTTCAGGTACTCCAGAAGCTTGGATGGGGTATGAGGGAAAACATGGAACAGAATAAGTAATGAATGTGAATAATTCATTTGTGTGAATAATGTCATATAATTTAGAGTGACATAAGAGTGACAATTAATGAACAATAAACAATCAATAAACACTTGACTCAGAAAAATCACAATTTTTTTTACAAAGACAGAATGATGGTCCAACCTGCCATGGCTGTATTGTGGACATGTTAGGACACGCCCCCTCATGGAGAAGCCCTTTGCCTGGCTCACATTTAGTCATGTTTTCCAGGGCATAGGCAATGGCGTACACCGCCTTGTACACGTTATACGAGATTCGGAGCTGAGTCACATCCGCATAAATGTTCTTTGTACTGGCCAACTCTTCCAGACCAGTACATGATGGTTTATCATTATTTGACTCCACACTGTCATTTCTGGGATGTAGCGAACACCCAAACAGGTTTTCCCAGAACATTTTCACAAACGGGTCGTGGGGGTCAAACGAGGGGTGTAAGCGCATCAGGAAGGGCTTAAGTCCGGCGATATCAGCCCTGCGAATGGCAAAGCCCATTGAGCCCTGGAGGATGCTGTGGAACTGAGGCGTAGAGAGCACGGCGGCCGTGATCCAGGCCTCGCTGGCCAGCCACTGTATGCCCGTCAGGTTCTGCCTAAGGGCCTCCCTGAGCAAAGCCCCGGCGTCCTGCTCAACGGCAAACAGCAGCACCACTCGCGTGCCTGACTTCCGAATCCGCTCCACGATGCGGGCCATTTGGGTCTTGGCGTGGTTCTTAGGGATGACCTCATGCAGGGCCACACAAGCCCCGAGTTTGTTCACCTCGTCGGCGAAGATCTGGGCACCCCCTTGGCCGTAAGCGTCGTCCCCCGCCACCACTCCGACCCAGGTCCAGCCGAAGTGTTTTACTAGTTGAGCCAGAGCGTCCACTTGGAAGAAGTCACTAGGCATGGTTCTCAAGAAGGCGGGAAACTCGATTTTGTTACTTAGACAGGCACAGCTAGAGAAGTAGCTCACCTGTGGAGAGAACAGGATAAGAGGGACAGAAGTAAAAGTGAAGAAAAAAAAAAAAAAAGAAAACAGGTATAAAAAATGGAGAATGGAAGATGAGACAGTCAGAAAGGACATGTGAGCTGTGTAAAATTCAGATTAAGATCACAACACAGAAATCTGACACAGTTTTCAACCATTGATCATCATTAAAACTGACGATGTAGTGATGACCTGAACATACCTGGGGAACATGAAAAACACCCAAGAATCTTGCCACCACTAGAGAGAGCGTTGACCCGCCATCCCCAATAACCACAGGCACTGTTCCTCTGCACTTTGAGTTGCCCCTCTCCTGTTCAAGCTGGCCCCCTGTCACTGCCAGGGCTGTGCGGAGAGCCTGTACAGGTGTGCTGCAGGAGTCATAGATATGATAGCCCAGTGTGGTGTTTGGCAGGAGATTTGGATTTTTGTTGATCTCTTCGATGGCAAATATCATAGTCTGCATCCATCGGAATATCCTGAAGTTAAACCTGAAGTTGGCAAAGAAGATAGTGAAGAGTTTTAGTGTTGACATCCAAGACATATATGTTTTCACAGAAACATTTGATGCATTTTACTTTACAAAACATGTCTTTGATATTTTACAGAAAATCGTGTAAAAATCTTGCACAGATAGACTTTATATTCAACACAAACATCGCAAGAGCTAAGAGCCAAGACATTTTATAGAAACCATTGACACATTATATATTACAAAATGGCATTCGATATTTTACAAAACATCATCATCAAAGTCTCACACAGATAGATAGACATTACACTCAACACAACTCAGTTTCAGAAACAAAGACATTGTTTTTGCTAAACATCACCGACCCAGAACACTGAGCAGGAGGTGGCGGTGAGGTGAACAACACATTTTACATTACAAAACATTTCTTTGACATTTTACAAAACATCACATAAAAGTCTCACACAGATAGATAGACATTGCACTCAACAGAACAGAAACAGTTTCAGAAACAAAGACAACAAACAAATTTCACCAACCCAGAACACTGAGCAGGAGGGGGCGGTGAGGTGAAGAGCAGTGCTGACTCCAGCACCATGTCGTGCAGTGAGAAGAGACCCCCCAGCACAATGTCCCCCTCCTTCACCAACACGGGAAGCTCCGAAGGGTTTCCGATGGAGCGACATGACTCCTCCAGGGGCTTCGCCAGTACAGGTACATGTGGCCATAGAGCCCCAGCAATGATCACCAGTCTAACACATGTGAACACACTCTGCATTGTACTACATTCTCTCTGATGTGCAGCATAGCATCGAAAAACACTCTGCATCGTAAAATCAACCATTAAATGAGCTCTCCTGCTACATACTGAGGTACACACAGACAGGGAACAATTACACACACACACATCCAGGGGCCCAAGTGCTCACTAAAATATTATGGACTCTGTCAGCAGTCACTTTTATAGGACTGTTCCCGCTCTGTTTGACATACTGAGACTCGGCCCTTTCTCAAGGGACACAACGCAGTGGAAAGCCCGTCAGTTTGCAAAAAAATATTTTGAATCTCGACTCTATGGATTGTGCACATAATCTGTTCAGACAGTGGCTGCTTGGAGTAATCATAGCGTGCTTCTGCCTGAATAGCCACTCTGCAAGGCAACAGCTCGCTTTGGTTGTCTGTAAACACCAGCTGTCTGCTGGATCCAGATTAAACACTAGACAAGTTATTCAGAATTCAACAACATAAATGAATGATCGGGAAAACAGCCATTTGTGGGTACAAATTATAAGCACATCTGTATTCCTGTACCACTACTGTCTCTGCGACAGTTTTATGGCCCTGTGCCAATCCAGGGTGCTGAATCTTGGGAACGTGTTAATGACTCATTAGTGTTCTGCTTGGAGAAATTAGCAATGATACTGTTGTGGGTGCTCCTAAATAAAACACTATTCATTAGTCTCTAGTGCTGCAGGCTATGTGCGGCAGGCAGATGGAGGGTGTGTAGAAAGGAGAGGAGAGGAGTTAAATTGTTTTGTTGCCCCAGGCAATGCATAGCCACATTTTCTATCTAATGCTATCTGGAGACTCCCTCTAAAGGCCTGGTAAGTGGGCCTCATGATGAGCTCCCAAAGGAGCTCCACAACTAACGAGAGAGTATTTTCAGTGCTGATAACAGTTGAACAGCTTATTTATGTCTTTACATCTTGTTTTGGAACACTGCCTTCATTTAATGAGACTAAGAAAAAGAACTAAAAAAAAGAGTGGTCTGTTGTGGATTTTATTCTGTGGATGAAAGAAATGCTTTTTCACGGTAGGTGGAGCAAAGCAAATCTCTCCATGAAGTTAAGTTTCTGACATTTACATTTCTGTGGCACAAAATGGAGATGTATCTTTGATACAGTCATTATGTTTCACAGCTGTTTTTATAAGAATTCTGTCCAAAAAGATAGCTGTTACCGAATTTAACCAGCCGTCAGTTAAAATGATTTTTAATTTATCAACAGCAGTGATTTGACCTTGTAGCTTTCCACAATAGTCATGTATCAATAGTCAATAGTGTCTATAGTCAGCTGTCAATAGTCAGCATTAGTTATCTGCACTGTGGTCCAACACAGGCTGCCTCTTCATCTCTATACTCAGCCAGCCCAACATGTACCCACAGATACTCATGTCCAAGGTGTGTGCTTGGGCTTTGCATTTGGAGTTGTACTGGTTCACTTTGTTGATTGGCATAAGGTATGGCCATGGGTCTCTGACTGGGGGAGATGAGACACCTGTAGGTCAGCCTATCCCTGTTGGAGACCATTCTTGCTGGATACTTCTGTCAAGCATAGTTCGAATTACAGGGGGTTGTGGGTGGTACGGTACCCCGTGATCAAGACCCAGTACCCCCAAAAGAGAGAAAAATAGCAGGGTTGGAGGGTACCAACATATCAGTGTGATTAATGCAAAAAGGAAAATGGTAGTAACCTCTGTAAAAGGTAGTACCCCTCAATTATGGAGGGGTAATTTACACTCTGCTGTCAAGCCTGACACCCACTTTTTGGACTATGTTAACTTATGTGTTAATGTATTAATAGCAAGAAGTGTTGGACAAGTGTTCTCTTGTCCATAAGCAGAAACCAGAGTACAAGGGCATAGCAATCAACTCAACTACTCTAATTTCACCCCACTGTGGTAAGCCCATGGTATACTCCCATGCATGTGGCAAAGTATTGTGCATCGCACACCCTAGGCAAACTTAGTTGCATGACAACTACACACAAACCAAACCTACATGTTGTGTAGGCTGGGCAAACGACAAGCTTATGAAAGCTACAGACAAAGCATAGGCCATAGCTACAAATTGGGAAGACGCACAGTATACAGGTTGATCCTAAGATAAGGTTTTGGTTTTCAAACAAAGTTCGTTGTATCGTCATAAAAACAGTGAGAGACTGTTGCCAAGGATCTCGCTGAAAACACAAAATTCGACAGAAAAAGATGTAATTCGCATAGTATTTAAGCCCGCCCATCCTGCATGTGCATTGCAAGAATACAGAAACATGCAGCCTTCCATAGACTGTAAAAGAAATGGACAGAGGGATCAAGTCATTTTCATTGGAAGCCGTTGAGGCCAGATTTTTAATTCTTAGCTTGGTCACGTGTCTACTGCGATCTACTGGAGCCAGCCTGGTGACGTCAGCAAATGGACCCAAATACAATAAATTGACTAGTAGATGCTCAATCACAAATTTGACAGTGTGCGATAATTTGCTTAATGAGTACTTTTTTCTGCCAGTATCATATCTGCAATCACACTTACTGGAGTGGAAGACTAATATTGTGCTTGGAAACTTGATTCTTCTTCTACTAACTTTGGTTTCAGGCAGTCTTGCCAGCTAGTATGTCAAGGGAGCTAGCTAGTTAGCATATACATACCAAGCTGGCATGTAGCTTAGCCATCTATCTTTGGGCTTTACTTGAATCAAATATTAAAAATCCACAAAGATAGCATTCCTTCTTGCAAAAACTACCAATTCCTCTTGCTTCTTTTACTAATGCTTCTTTTGTGGGAAATGTTGCTGGAAATGTTTCCCGGACATAAAAAGAAAAGTAAACAGGCATGACTATGGCCTGGCTTGTTATCCAAACAATACGGTAAATTTCTTCCTGTGCGACAGAAAGTCATTAATTAAGCTGTCGCTTAATTTGCAGGGTGTGCAAGTGTGTGTGGGGAGGGGGCTGTGTGCTTCATGCTATTGGGGGGTGGGGGTGGCAGAAGTGAGGTCTGTGTCATATGTGTCTGTGTGTGTTGCTGAGGGGGGCTGTCTTGAGATGGGGATGGGGTAGCGTGAGGGGGCATAAGGTGAGTGTTGGGTGTAAGTGGGAGGATTGAGACTGAAGTATGTAGAAAGTTGTGGTTGTGGTGTGTGTGGCTAGGTTGATGATGGGCTATGTGCGGAGGACAGTGCTCTGTGTTTGGTGAGCAGTGCTGAGGTGGGGATGGGGCAAGTGTGTGTGGTTGAGCGGGCCGGAGGAGGGGGTTGGGGGATCCTGATGACTTTTCAGTGATTGGGGGGCAGTGCTGTGTGCGTATGTGTGTGTGGGGGGGCATGGGGGTTGGTGAGAACTATGTCTTGAGTTCTGTGGGGTGGGGTGGGGGTTAAAGATGAAGATAGGGATGGGGCGAACATGTGTGTGAGGAGAGGTGGTGAGGGGACTCATCTCCATGTTTCCCAACAGCACTATGCTGCCTGCCACGACTGGCACCAGGTAGATAGACATACACATAGAGCTGTCAGACAGATAGACAGACAGATAGAGCTGTCAGACAGATGGAGCTGTCACATCCTTCAACATATCCTGGCCAGAGACACACTTGAGGCTCTTGCCCTTCACAGCCTGTCAGACTGCTGTCAATCACCACTGATCACTGGTGTCGTTCATTATCCTTTACTTATCGCCGGTGATAAAATTAACACATGTAAAGGCCAAATGGGTTAGAAAAGGTTGGAAAATAAATGGACCACTTACCTTCACTGGGATCCTGGCCAGCATCGGTGTCTCCCTTAGCTGCCAAATGGGAGATTCACCTGCCCTCAGACGAAATTGTGGGAAATGATGCTCTCTACCCTGCGACCAGATGAGACTAAACAGCCATAAGAAAAATCTTACAAAACACCTTCTGCCCTGAGCCCATAGGAGAGAGTTGACTCCCGTTTGTCTAACTATGTTGTCCTGGGAACAGAAAAATATGACATTTGCCCTGAGACCAGGAGGGATTCACTTGCATTCAGACAAAATTGTGGGAAACGATGGTCTCTGACCTGGGACCAGATAAGACTAAACAGCCATGAGAAAAATCTTACAAAACAACAAAACTTCTACCCTGCCCTGCCCTGTGCTCTGTCATGAAGAAAAGACAGATTTATAAATTAGACTACACTGCCCTAAAGAGCCTTTGGTTTTTGAATACAGTTAAAGTACTGTAAACCTTAATGTATATTAACACGCTTTTTAGCTCACCTGATTAGCTTAGCTAGTGCATATAGCTAACATCTATGTATACATAATGTTGATAGTACTAGCTCATTAATACTGAAAAGGTACTGTTTTTCGAAATCCATGGTAATGTTGGCCCATGAACAACATGGCAATGATAGTCTAGGATCAGTGTGAAAATGTGGCTCCTTGGTCAACATGAGAACATCAGTCCAGGATCACCATGGTAATGTCGGCCCAGGATCAATGTGGTGATGTCAGGCCAGGTTGAACATGGTTGGAACAGATCAGTAATGGATTTGGACTAACATTGCCATTGCAGCCTCATTGGCACCCTCCACAGCTCAAAAGAGATATCAACTGCTAATGTACACAAAAAACACATAATAAAGATTTTAGCCCACTATAACAAGCTATAATAGTTGTCCAAAAGTGGTGCTTCTTAGCCCGCTAACTGACATTACAACTTTTCATTACATGTAGATATACATACAGTATAGGGTGGTAAAAAACCTGCTAATGGTAGCTTATGATTTGCTATTAACTAACTTCACTTTATAAAACAGAGCAGCTGATATTAGCACAACACTGGTGAATCTGCTAAACACTAGGATCAACATTGAGATCTTTAGATATATAACTTACATGAAAAGGTATGTGATAAGCCACCAATTATACGGCTAACTCCTTAGTATCAATGTGTTGTCCATGTCCTATAGACTAATAGGTACAGTAACCATCTAAGCATCATTTTCACTTTTAGAACGATACAGTGTGACCTAAGCAAATAAACTGGCGCACATAGAGTCACTAAGACAAGCAAGTTCTTACAAGAAAGTTCTAGAACACATCATGGAACTCAACTGCTCACCCATTCACCCTTCAAACGTACTGGATTCCCAGTTACCCTTTGGTAATTATGTCATCATTATTCACTGCACTGCACTACAACTAACCCAAGTGCAAATCCTGACATTGAGTTTTGCATCTTACCTAAGGCAAAAGACTAAGATTAGATTTCCATTTGTTGTGGTATCTAAGATTATGTAATTGGGCTTAAAATTGATTTTTTGCAGTATTAACTACATATCAAGTTTGATAAAAATGTGTACAAAGAATATGATCGACATTTCACCACATCGCCAGACATTCATTACAAACTGTAATTGAAAGGCATGGTTGGTGAAGGCCCAAGTCCATTTTATATTGTACATATAGACCATTGAGCACTTGGAAACACCCACAGAGGCCCAGTGAAGGGCAGTGTTTCATGTGCAAAAACAGTCCCCAAAAAAAAAACAAAAAAACAATGACATTGAATGACAGGTCAATTTCCGGTATGAGATAATATGCTTTGCTTTAGGCATAATCCGTACATTACATCAATGTGACTGTGGCCTAATTCATTACGTTTTAGACAGATCTCTTTGCAGCAGCGGCCATCTTTAATGTGCCCTTTAATCATGAGGGTGCCATAGATATGAGGGGGTTTTAGACAGGTGCTAATGATGAATGGGAAATGGCCATGGGTGGCAGGCTGTATCAGTCGTGTAGCTGCATGATAAAAGGATTTTGGGGTTGACAGTGATAAGCTTTGTGACAGCAGGACTGCTAAGCCGGATGATGGCTCAGTGTTAGAGAATCTGGTGGTTAATAATGCAAAAAGAGGAAGAAATGGTGTTTGTTGGAAACCGCTTGTTATGCACAAAGAAGGGCTACATCATAGGTGCATTAAAGCTATAAGCTGGATGTGTGTAGTTTGATATTTGCACATATCTACTTGTCACACTTGGCACAGATTGTGACACTACTGTTGCATTATGGATTGCCTGTTGCCATATTGTCAACCACCTACTTTTAAGGCACACTGATGCCCTCAATACCATGTTTAAAGCTATACACATAAGGCAGCAAACTAATTTTGCTCTATGTGGTTGTCATGGCTCTATTGATTCTTTCAAGACTAAATATAGTTGAAATAGTGACAAAAAGGCCACAATACACATGCATGTAGTATCTCAAAGAGCTGTAAAATACAGTTTACAAATCAGTTCATGTATGTTTATACTAATGTAAATATGAGTAACACATTCTCGATTGCTTTTTATTCTACAATGATTTTATTAAAAATCATCATTTCTTACATTCAAGAGGCACAGTTTATTTTAGAGAGTATATTCAGTTGTACTATTTCTGACCATAATTGTATGATGCAACCTTTGGAGTGATCGCTGCATGTGATGTTACTTGTTTATTACACATCTCAATCACTAACTGACCCCAGAGATTATGGAGCAGTTATTTTTTATCATGTTTTTTCCCCCAATTATACAGAAAAGAATTAACAAAGGTCTATAATGACTTTGTTATCCAAATAGCTGATTGTGCACCCAGCATAAAAAATAACAAATCTTGGGTAAACATGTTGGAACAGATCTTTGTTTTTTTAATTGTTATTATTATTTTATTCCAGCCTCACAGGTAAAAAAGCAACAGTTGCTACCTGAAAATAATAAACAATTTAAAAAGGTCTCAAGGGTTGAGCCAAGCTGTTTTCGCGAGACGAAGAAAATCAACATCTTGCAAAAACGGCTTTTATTCAGCAATTAAATCCTGCCCCGAGGTGTAGATTTAATGATGGAAAGAGAAGAGCTAGAGGTACACAAAGCCTGGACTGCCGTGGGGGTTGGTTGGCGTGGCCCAGGCTGCCTCAGTGTGCCCCGATCCCTGCCGTCATTAGAGAGCGAGCAGGTGTGATGGAGGCAGGTGAACATGTGTGGGCAGGTAACTGTTTCCTGATCTAATGATGAAAGACAAGCGCAAGACAGAGGGCTCAGGTGTCTTCTGATTTAATTAAGGACACTGTTGCCTTCAGGTTGTGTTTACAGACCATGATGCTCCCACTGTGCACTCACTGGAGATGTTTGTGGACGGGGGGATTAAAAACATGTGGATGCGTGATTTTTTTAATTAATTTTTTTAAACACATGTATGATCATACTTAAATCAAATAAAACTTAATACTTAAATCAAATAAAACTTGAATACGTATTTTAGGTGGTGTCTGTTTGACTTTCCTATGACCCAATATGATATCTTACATATTTCAAATCACATTGAAATCAAATTTTATCATCTACATCTCACCAATAAATACTGTACATTGTTATTGCAATGTTTGTGTAAATCTAATGTAGTTTTGATATAGCACTATGAAGATATACATACCTGGATTCTTATTTTGTCATTTTGTAAACATCTCAGAGTATCATTCTCAACTGGCATAAGGTTGTCCTAGGTCTCAGAGTCAAAGTCAAATCAAGGTCAACTTTATTATCCCCCTGTATTTTCCCCCCCATAGAAAAATTAGTGTGGTAAAAGTGCATATGGACGAAACATACAACTAATCATAGACTAAAAACATATAATCATATAAAACCATATAAAAAGCTAAATACACAAATTCCTTGTCCCTCCCCAGAACTTCCCTTGCATACTATTATAGGGCCTACATGTAGGCCTAAAAACGATTTCTATTTGAAGATCCTACTGTTAAAGCTGTTTATATTACAGTACAGCAAATCTATATTGTCTGTGTATTATGTAAACCAGTGGTGGCTGCTGGTCATTTAAACAGGGAAAGCTCATTTTAAGTGTACAGAGTTGCAAATAAATGAAAGTTTAAATGAGGCTATTGTTGTCCACACAATGCCATAGAACTACAACAGCACACATCTTCAAGACTAAATGTGTAAAATTCAGTTTACAGGTAATACAAAGATGAACTTGTTTAGTCAACTAGTTCTTTTGAACTAGTTCATGCATAACCCTGTGAGACAATGTATATATTATGTGTATTTACCATTATTTATTAAACATAATAATTATAGTTATGTGTTTTGTGTTATTGCATTCATCCCAAATTATTATTTAAATCAAAAACAGAAGTGATGTACATTTTCATGATTGTTCCTGGCCAAAATGCTAAGGCTGAGGATAACTTTTCTACCAGCAGATGGCGCTAGAGACCTGCACTGAAAGCCAAATTACCTTCTCTGCCTGCAGGCCCTTAGCTCTCTCAGGCTCAATGTTAAAGTATATTCCCAGCACAAACACTGTCACTTAGAAATACATTGTCTTTAAAAACCTTTCTTCATCTTTGTTTAGTCAGTTTCTAATATATGCAGCATATATAGATAAATAATAGGTATATATAGTATAATAATTAGAATAAAATGTTTAGCACTTAAGTCATTTTAAGGTCTTAGTGTTAAGTGTTGAGTCTTAAGTGTTAAATGTTACTTAACCCCTTTAATGCCTCTACCATTAGACATAAAAATAACAAATTTAGCTAAAAAATGTTTATATGAATGCACTCTATGGTCAAACCAGAGAGCCAACAGTGCAAACCCTAACTAACTATGGCCTTTACTGTAGGTCAGGTATTTCCTTTTTGTAAGTCGCTTTGGATAAAAGTGTCTGCTAAGTGTAATGTAAAGTAATGTAATGTAATGTAACTATAGTGGTGTAGAAAGGTCTAGGGTCTAAGGGTCAGTATATCTCTTTGTTAAGCACATTGAATAACTATTGTGTATGCTATACAACAGAGGACACGAATGAACTTGGAAATGACTAGTCAAGCAGTAGTAATTTCTATGTTCATTTCTGTCCTCTATTGTAAGTCGCTTTGGATTAAAGCATCTGCTAAATGTAATGTAATGTCATTTTCATGTCTATAGCAGAATAGCATACACAATAGTTATTCAATGTTCTTAACAAAGAGATTTAGACTAAATAAAAGACTAAAAAATATTTAAAAATAACAATATAAAAAAACACACTAGCGCTTGTTCAAACTAGTTTCTGAACATGTTGACCCTTTGACCCGTATACAGTACCATAGTGCTAGTGTAGGTCAAGT
The DNA here is from genome assembly GCA_030347295.1 of Setipinna tenuifilis. Classification (NCBI taxonomy): domain Eukaryota; kingdom Metazoa; phylum Chordata; class Actinopteri; order Clupeiformes; family Engraulidae; genus Setipinna; species Setipinna tenuifilis. The sequence continues at coordinate 4,974,352 of CM059279.1, forward strand.
AGACTGAAGTTTTGGTTTTAGTGGATTATAAGGCCCTTGACATCATATGATCTTAATACCCTGGTCCACATGTTGTGCATACATGATAATTACTGCACTACTTTTTTGGTACATGTTTGCTTTTATTTAGTCATGAGGTCCACTCCATGACGATACCAGAATGCAAAAAACACACATATTTTTGGTGGGTTTAGTTTATACAGCTTGGTCATTGCTAAACAGTGTTGGGGCACTCATGGTGACTTTGGGCAGAAAGTCCGAATACCTCTAAAATTAGAGAGTTGTCTGACATATTCAAATCAGGTGTTTTGCTTTTACCAGAGGTGCAACTACAAATGTCAAGCCCTATTAAAGGATGCAGTTCTGGGTGAGACTAACTTACAAGTGCTCCGCCATAGTGTCAAAGCAGGTGAGTGGAGGACCTTAAAATCATCCTAACCCCCACCCCCTTAACTATACAACTATACAGCACTTATGTGGCTGTATGTGCATACAGCATGTAATGTATGTTACAGAAGTTGAAAGAGCTAAGTTGTAAGCAACTGGACTTCTTTTAGTAGCTTGAAGACATTCCACCTTTCATCCAAAAGGCTTCTTCAGAACTAAGCTTAGCTCTTTTGACTAACATGACCTGGATGAATGAAAATCTTCACAGACATATAACCAAAACACACTAATACTGACCCTTTACACTTGGAATAAAAGTGTTTTAATGTACATGTCTCATTTGTGTATCCTAATCATAGGATACGAGCCTGAGAGGGAGGCCAAAGCTCACCGCCTACAGGGACACGGGCCAAACAAGCAGGCAAGGGCGCTCTTCAGGGGCACAGCTGCAGGCTACTCCTGGAGTGGCAATGTGTGATCTGAGCATTTCCTGAGGATATTTTGACTCTGGCACAAGCTGCCAGATGGGCTCAGAGGCTGGGAGGCAGGGAGGCAGGGAGGCAGTCGCCTGGAAGAGGCGACTGTGAAAGGTAGCCTTCAAAACACCTCAAAACACCAGGCTCTTTAATTAAACCCCAACCGAGGCGACAACAACACGAGGTGACATCTGTTGGGGGCATTCTGCATCGACACAGCAACAACAAAAACACAGTTACCCATGTCCAAATCAAATGAAGCATGAGGAATTAATTGTTTATTTTGAGGAACTGTCACAAGGAGACTAGACTAACCCAATGTTTTTCCCACAGCAAGGCGACAAACGAGGAAAACAATCACAAGAGGGTAACCAATGAACTCGTCTGAAAACACACATGGGTGAAAACAGTTATTCTGAGGGAAAAAATATACTGTCATCATGATCCTTCTGTTGACCATCTAATCTAAGCCATGACCATGGCCTTGACTTTAACATGCAATGCTGTTTTTGGGCATACTGTTAAAAAAAGCACATATTACACATATTAAGCACATATTATAAACAAATGTGTTTTATAGACATGTCTGATGGTCCAACTCATACAAAACACAAAAAATCTAATTATAAATGGATACACACACACACACACACACACACATTCATATATTGTTTTATATTATACCTATATCCATTATTCCCTGTATAAAACAATACATAAGATAGCCAGTAGTGTAGCTTTAATGCTGATTTACGCTATTATAGTACATTATTACACTATGACAAGTCTTCCTGGCAATGACCGATTCAAATACAATAAAATAAAAACTTTATTCCACCTCTACAATACTCCATACCCAATAAACATTTCAATTAAAAATGTTGGCAGAAAGAACTAACTTTTGTAGGGTGCTCTTCATCAGAGTTTTGTACCACTTTTAAGTTTGTCATGATTATTGCTTTAAAAGCCGCCATGTTTGCCTGAACCATTAGGAGTGAATAAAACTAAAGAACTTTTGACAGTAGTGTGAGTGGCAACAAGTGGCATATCGCTTAAAATAAATCAATTGTACTTAATGCAAAAAAAAATATGTTTAAGCATATAAAGCTAATAAAAAGAATATAAAATCTAAAATTAATCTCTGTGTCAATACCATATTTCAATTAATTTTCTATTATTTTTGATGGACAGGACCTTTGCCATTTGCAAAGAAGCAATTTAAGACAAACCACCCATGATCCACATACTCTAGCGATGGCCTGCCCTTTCACTGAAATTCAGGTTTGAAGGACTCTTTGTGGTAAAAAAGAAAACTGTGTGTTCGAAATGTATTTTCCAAATTTTCACAGCTTTTCTTTTAGCTTGGGACTTGTTAATGACTTGGGACTTGAAATAGTTAACTTTTTGTGGGGTGCTCTTCATGTTTTTTTTGAGAGGTACTGTAGTTTGTGGACTGTGGTCACGAATGAGGTGGACAACCTGCCTCAGGCCTTCCATCGCTGCTTTGGTGTCATTTATACCCTACACCTGGACTATCCCAGACGCACGATACACATTTATACACTTATACACCTTTTATTACCACAACACAGAATTTTAGCATTTGTGGTAAAATTGGTTTAAAACAAATAAACATTATCTTTCTTTTGAAGTTAATATAATGATTGCATACTATTTGGGCAAAGTAAGTCATAAAAGACATAAAAGTAAGTAAGTCATAAAAGACATAAAAGTTTACTCAACTACATATTTTAAGGCAACCAGTTTCCACAATTTTTTTGAGTTAACTCAACTGATCAGTTCTTATAGTGTAGTATGACCAAAGGCGTTTTACCAAAACACACACACACACATACACACACACACATACACACATTCCTGCCTCCTGCTGTAAGCCTTTGTGTGTATAACTCAGACACACACACACACACACCCACACACACACACACACACACACACACACACACACACGCACACACACACACACACACACACACACACACACACACACACACACACACACACACACACACGCTATATCCATACTATTACAGACTACATTTAATCTCATCCATCGACAGTGACGTCACCCCTAAAGCTGAAAGTCCACTCCTGTTCTGATTCGCCCAGACTCTCGAGTCTCAAACACTGGTGATGTGTACCTGTATCTATTTAATGGGTGTTATCATTGCGGTAATATACTGTAAGGCTGGCTGATCAGGCCAAGCGGTTTCCAGTAATGTCTCTCTGTGCCCTGCTACTGCTGTTCTGTACCGGGCTAGCCAAGGCAGAGAAGCCCATTTGCCAGCTGAGTGGGATTCCTGTGTTGCCTCTGCTGTCAAAGGAAGGGGATGTGGTTGTTGGAGGAGCATTTTCAATTCACAGCAAAATCACACAGCCACAGTTAACTTTTACAGAACAACCAAAACCTATTTCATGCTCTAGGTTTGTTACTTCTGGCGTTGTTTGTGTATGTGTGTGTGTATATATTTATGCTTAATCTTCTCTTGCAACTTGTTTGCCCGTTGTCCCATTTATGTTTTTCCAGTGTGAATCTCAGAGAATTCCGTTTTGCTCAGACTATGATTTTTACCATTGAGGAAATCAACAGAAGTGGAACTCTGCTTCCGAATGTCACCATCGGCTATAGAATCTATGACAACTGTGGTTCAACTCTGTCGTCGATGAGAGCTGTGATGGCTTTGATGAATGGGCATGAACTCACAGCAAAGGAACCGTGTACGGGGCAATCAGCTGTCCACGCCATTATCGGGGAGTCAGAGTCCTCCTCTACCATTGTGCTTACCCGAACAACGGGACCCTTTAAAATACCAGTGGTAATATACTATACATGCAGTGATTCTAATACAGTGTAATCTTTTAAAAGACTGTAAGGTAATAATGTCACTGATACATCAAACTCACAAGTACAACACGCATATGAGGTGGTTTTAATTCATTCTATGTTAATAATAATATTATAATAATATAATAATACTAATATTTGTTTTGTATTATATTTTTTGTATCTTGTCTTTCCTTTTAGATCAGCATATGAGGTGGTTTTTATTCTTTCTGTGTTAATCTAATATTTGTATTTTTCCTATCTCCTTTCTTCCTGTTAGATCAGTCACTCTGCCACTTGTGAGTGTCTAAGCAGCAGAAGTGACTTCCCTTCCTTCTTCAGGACCATTGCCAGTGACTACTACCAGAGCAGGGCTCTGGCTCAGCTGGTCAAGCACTTTGGCTGGACCTGGGTGGGCGCAGTCAACAGTGACAGTGACTATGGCAACAACGGAATGGCAATATTTCTGAATGCCGCTGAGGAGGAGGGCATATGTGTGGAATACTCAGTGAAGTTCCATAGAACCGAGCCTGACAAACTACTAAAGGTTGTGGACGTCATCAGAAAGGGTTCAGCCAGAGTTATAGTAGCATTTCTAGCCCACGTCGAGATGAACAATCTGCTGGAACAGTTCACCCTCCAGAACATAACTGGCTTGCAAATGATTGGCGTTGAGGCCTGGATTACTGCAGACAGCTTGATTACTCCGTCTAGCTTCAGTATCTTAGGTGGGTCACTTGGATTCGCAGTGGGGAAAGCCAACTTGAGTGGCTTCGATGAATTTGTGAGACAATTTTGGGAGAGAACTTTCCCGTGCTCGGAGAACGTGTCACAAGACGAGAATCAGTGTAGCAGATATCAAGACCTTCTCGAGTGGAGGCACTATAATGACGATGTACCAGAACTCAGATATTCAAGCAACATCTACAAGGCAATTTACGCCGTGGCTTACTCAATGCACAGTCTTCTGAACTGCAGGCCACATGTTGGATGTGACAAAGTATTGCAAACGAAGCCCCAGAAGGTACAGCTAAAACAATACACCACTTCACAGTCAGTGTGCAATGCTGAACATACATGCATCACTTGTAATTTCAATAGAAAATTTTAAAGAAACCATAAAACCATAAAAAACAGACCATGAAACCATAAAAAAACAGACTTAACTACGTACAAAAGCTACAAAAGTAATGTGTCTTTTTTGTTTTTTGTTTTTTAACCACAGGTGGTCGAGTCTCTTAAAAGAGTAAATTTCACCCTGAAGACCAAGGAGCAGGTGTGGTTTGACAGCACAGGTGCGGCGGCGGCCAGGTACGAGGTGGTGAACTGGCAGCGAGGGCCGGATGGCACGGTGCGCTTTAAGCCGGTGGGCTACTATGACGTCTCGCTGCCCGCGGGCCATCGCTTCGTCCTCAGCGAGGACACCATAGTGTGGCCAGGGGCCTCTGCCCAGGTATGCTCAGAGATAGCAATAACTATTATTACTATTAATATAACATAATTATAACTATTATTATAACATAATAAAGCCTATTGCAGCAATTTAAACTTCCCTTTTTGTAAATCAATTAAGCATCTATTCATGTTATCATAAGCAGAGTAGAGTAGAGTAGAGATACTTCATTATTCCCAAATGAAAAAATATTACTGAATATATCATAAAAAAATATTACATGACATATACATCTCTCTCTCTCTCTCTCTCTCTCTGTCTGTCTCTCTCTTTAAACGACTTAAAAATAACAGTAAATATGTAATTATATTGTGTTTATGTATGTCTAACAGTCTGACTAAATGTTAAATACTGTACATGGTTTCAGTCACTCTTCTATCACAATAAGTTGGCAGATGAACTTTTGGTTTTTCTCACACACACAGAGGCCCGTGTCTGTGTGCAGTGAGAGCTGTCCCCCAGGTACCAGGAAGGCTCAACAGAAAGGGAAGCCTGTATGCTGCTATGACTGCATACCATGTGGAGAGGGAGAGATCAGCAATGAGACAGGTAACTCAGAGACAAAGCATACACTGCATAGAAAAGTGGCCTGCAGCTCCCTATGCATTTTCATGAAACTGTTCAAGACGCACTGTCTGAGCTCTGGTTTACATAACCCATACCAATACTGCTGGATTGCACCTCTAACATCAGTGATGATAACTCTCTTGCAGATTCTAATAACTGCGAACCCTGCCCAGAACAGTACTGGCCAAATCCTGGCAGAGATAAATGTGTATTAAAGGCTGTAGAGTTTCTCCTGTTTACAGAGGTTATGGGAATAGTGTTAGTATTCTTCTCCCTGTTTGGCGTCTTGTTAACGGTAATCACTGCCATTATATTTATGATGAAGAGAGACACTCCCATAGTGAAAGCCAACAACTCCGAGCTGAGCTTCCTGCTGCTCTTCTCACTGACTCTGTGCTTCCTGTGTTCTCTTACTTTCATTGGTCGGCCCTCTGAGTGGTCCTGCATGTTGCGTCACACAGCGTTTGGGATCACCTTTGTTCTGTGCATCTCCTGTGTTCTGGGGAAAACAATAGTGGTGTTAATGGCCTTCAGAGCCACTCTTCCAGGCAGTAATGTCATGAAGTGGTTTGGGCCTCTGCAACAGAGACTCAGTGTTCTTGGCTTCACTCTCATACAAGTCCTTATATGTGTGCTCTGGTTGACTATATCACCCCCATTCCCATACAAGAATATGCACCTTTACAATGATAAGATCATTCTAGAATGTGATGTGGGTTCAGCTATAGGATTCTGGGCCATACTGGGTTACATTGGACTACTTGCTATTCTGTGTTTCATACTGGCTTTCCTGGCTCGTAAACTACCTGATAACTTCAATGAGGCCAAATTCATCACATTTAGTATACTGATATTCTGTGCAGTCTGGATCACTTTTATCCCAGCTTATGTCAGCTCTCCTGGAAAATTCACTGTGGCTGTGGAGATATTTGCCATTCTGGCCTCTAGTTTTGGTTTATTGTTTTGTATATTTGCTCCAAAATGTTATATTATTTTAATTAGACCTGAACTAAACACAAAGAAGCATATGATGGGTAAAATGCCTTCAAAGTCTTTGTAATTTATACAGTAAAAGGCTAGGAGAATAATATATGTTTTTTATGCATTTTATGTATTTATTGTTTTTGTGATGGGTGATTATACGTCCATTTAAAATGTGATACAACATGTGCAATAAATAAAAACTTACAACACAATACAACGCAGATTCTAAGGCCACTATGTGTCATACCCCTTTGATGGGTGACCTTTAACAAAACACTATTTATAAACCGTCCTCAGATACAGTAGGACTCTTCCCCTGTCCTTGTATTTGAGTGGTTAGGTGTGTGATTATGGTAAATAAAATAAGACGATCCTTCATAATTCCTTTAATGGGGAAATTAACAGTGTTGCAGCAGAAAAAGCAGCACAATAAAGAAGGACAAGGACATACTCTCTTTTTGTCTAGAGAATATATTGCACATTGTGTATTGCAACTGAAAAGCATATTGCACATTGTACATTACCAGTGTACATGGATGACGTTCAGTATACTGAGAGGTATACTAAGAATAAATACAAATAAAAAAGAATAAATGATGTTTACTTTGTTTAAATATTTAGCATCTAAAATGGGACACCATAGTATGGCCAATCATTAACATAATAAAGCTTATTGCAGCAATTTAAACTTTAAAGTAAATCAATTGAGCATCTATTCATAAGTGCTTCATAAGCTTATAAACTAAGACACTGGAACATGAGTTTTGTTTCCTGAACAGGTCTTTTACAGCGTGAATCTCTAAATCTTCAACACATCTTTATCGCAGTGCCACGCAAGTGCAAGTGGAAGATGAACTTGATGTTGGCATACTGTTCTATTAATGATTCCATTACCAAAAGATAACGGTGTAGGCCTATCTGTGACATACTGTACATGGTTCCTTTGTGCTCCATGATCACCACTCATAACACTGACAACCAGACTCCATTATGATAACCCAGATAAGAACCCAAGGTCATTTCCAAGGTCAATTCCAAGCTGATTTCTATCCAATTTTTCATCCCACCAGAGACGCACAACTGACAAATGAGAAGGTCTAATGTTAATGATGCGCTGAAGGTGAAAGGGGACAAATCACTCCATTTGCCCTGCTTAGTAGGCCTGTCTCATAGTCAGGTGAGAAATGAGCCATTCCAGAAACTGTTGGTTGAATAAGGTTCGGTGCTAAAGTTTGACAGTGGGGCTATATTCCACATAAAGGTGATAATAGCAGAAGAGTGTAATAACAGAATACTCATTGATATTAGATATTTGTGATTCATAAGTTTAATATGTGATTCCTGTGACGTCCCTTAATCTTCAGTGTCCAGTCCAGACTGTATAGCACTACTGAAATGTAGTTTTCAAATTTAGTTCTAACATTATGCACACTGTGGTCATTTTAAGATGTGCTGTCAAATATGTGTGCATAAAGACAATTAAGGAGTGAATTTACGTGCTCCACTGAAAATAATTATTGGCACAAATTCACAGCAAGTTTAGAAGAGGTGGCCTTTACACTGTTAGCTCCAAACTAATTATTTTCAAAGAACCAAGGAACGTTGCTGTGTTTTTATAAAATATTTTTTTTGGAGTGAAACAGTGTGAATACCACCTCTTCCTCTTACGCACCTGTGTTTATTGTTTTTTGGATGTGTGCACCTCCTTCCTCACAAATTCACAGTAACCAAAAGCTTCTACATCTTCAAATTCTATGGTAACACAATTTGGTCAGTAAATTTAGATTTTTTTTTTGTGACTAATGAATGTCTTATCATTTGAATTTGTGGTGGTTATGTGGTTAACACAAACACAAACACAACTCATAAGCATTGTGCTACTAGTCAACTTAATGTTATATTTTCAGCTGTCATCAAGGTTCAGTAATAGCTTATGACCCCACATGGAATCCACTTTTAATGAAGTCATCAGCAGGGGAAAATTACACTTGAGGGGCATCACCTCAACAAAAACTGGCACTTCATAAAGGCTCGCAGGGACCCCCCAGTCCATCTGTCAAAATGGGAACGCCCAACAAGTCAGACATGTCTCTCTTCGTTTCTCTCCTGGTCTACGTCTCCTGGTCTGCACAGGCAGCGAAGCCCGTCTGTCACCTAATGGGGATGCCAGAGGCTCCTTTGCTATCGAAAGAAGGCGACGTGGTTATCGGAGGAGCGTTCTCGATTCACAGCAAAATCACACATCCTCAGATCACCTTCAGGGGAAAACCAGACCCTGTGACATGCTCTAGGTTCGCCTTTTCATGTTTATTGAAAAAATAACTTTTAATGCCTTTAAATATGTTGGGTTTAAAATGTATGATATTTTGTTGTACAGTATTTCTAAAATAGTCTGTATAACAAACAAAAAAAGGTCTGTGTAACAACAAAAATAGTGTTAATAGTAGTAGTAGTAAATAATATAACAAAGTAATGTCATAGGATGTACTTTGAATGAATTTGATATCTTTGTCTTTGTTTTTCCAGCATAAACTTCAGAGAATTCCGCTTTGCTCAGACAATGATTTTTGCCATAGAGGAGATAAACAACAGCAGCAGTTTGCTTCCCAACATATCCATAGGTTATAAAATATACGATAGCTGTGGCTCAACTCTGTTGTCTATTAGGTTAGCCATGGCTTTAATGAACGGACAAGACCTCACAGTGGAGGAATCGTGTACTGGGCAGTCCGCAGTGCATGCGATTATCGGGGAGTCAGAGTCCTCCTCTACCATTGTGCTCTCCAGAACAACAGGGCCTTTCAAAATACCCGTGGTAATGTACTGTATATGAACCAGAGGTGTCAATCCCAGCTTCGGAAAGTAAAAAACCCTGCCACATATTTGTTTTAACTATTTTTTAGAACCAGCTGATTGAAATAAGCATACAAATCACCAGACAGGTACATCGACAAATTTGTAAATTCACCTGTGACTCGTCTTTGCACCCACAAAAAGGAATACATGACAGAGTTTTTTTTCTTTTTGAAGCCAGGTTTGAAACTTCCAATCTTAACACACATGCTGCTATCATTATAAAGTGTTTTTTTGACATTGACTCTAAATCCTTGTCAAGATTGCTGAAACTGTTTTCCACCCTCAACAGATCAGTCATTTTGCCACATGTGCCTGCCTGAGCAACAGGAGAGAGTTCCCCTCCTTCTTCAGAACTATTCCCAGTGACTACTACCAGAGCAGGGCTCTAGCCAAGCTGGTCAGACACTTCGGCTGGACCTGGGTCGGGGCTGTGAGAAGTGATAACGATTATGGCAACAACGGCATGGCCACGTTTGTGGAGGCTGCACAGAGAGAGGGGGTGTGCATTGAGTACTCTGAGGCCATTCTGCGGACCAGTTCTCGCGAGAGGATCGCCGGCGTGGTCGAGCTCATCAAGAGGGGCACGGCGCGGGTGCTGGTGGCCTTCCTGGCACAGAGCGAGATGGAGGTGCTGCTGGACGAGGCCCTCCGTCAGAACGTCACCGGCCTGCAGTGGATAGCGAGCGAGTCCTGGATCACGGCCAGGCACCTGGCCACGCACAGCACAGCCCGGATCATCAGCGGAGCCCTGGGCTTCACCATCAGCAGGTCAAACATTCCCGGCCTGAGTGACTTCCTCTTGAAAGTGAGCCCAAAAGCGGAAAACAGACCCATTCTCAGGGAATTCTGGGAGACGGCTTTCCAATGCCAGTTGCCTGGACCAAGCGAGACAAAAAGCAGTCAACTGAGGCAATGTTCAGGTTCGGAAAGCCTGGCCGAGCTTAAAAATCCCTTCACTGATGTGTCAGAGCTTAGGATCTCTAATAATGTGTATAAGGCAGTCTACACAGTGGCCCATGCAGTGCAGAACCTCTTGGGCTGTGCAGATAATGAGCGCACATCAGATAACAGAACAGAGAACAGGGGGTGTATTCTGAGAGACAATATTATGCCAGGTCAGGTAAGGTTGCTTGCGATTTCAAAATGTCTAAATACCCGTAGTTAGTATAAGTGCTCTGTTTTACAACAGATATACAACAGAATTGCCAATACATTCCCAAATAAGCATAAAAATATTGGTTATGAATTCTCCAAATTCAGGTATTACATTATTTACATGGAGTAAATTTTACCATGCCTTCTGGAGAGAACGTTTACTTTGACCAAAATGGAGATCCAGCTGCACGATACGAGCTGGTAAACTGGCAGAAAAATGCGGCGGGAGACACTGTGTTTGTGACGGTCGGGGAATACGATGCCTCGCTGCCTGAAGGCAACCAGTTTGCCATGAATAGTGTCAATATTGTTTGGGCTGGAGAAACCAAGTCAGTAGGTACAATTCAGACTGTCTCATATAATTTGTACTATACTTAGAGTAGTAGTATTATTTGTATGTTCTACAATTGCCTATGAGATGTGTGCACTCATCATGAAAGTGACGCTACTTGAGCTGATTAGTAGTAATATTGAGTTTGTAGTAACATTTAGATAATGTTGACCTGTTGCATTGACAGTCTTGAGATTCATTGTACCTTGGGGAAAAACACCTATCAAATGCTGCACATTTTAGGAACACCGGTACATTGAAGAAACGTTGAAACAAGCTTAATAAACAGCTAATTTATTTGTTTCAATACATTCAAGCAATACTAGTTCTTAATGCATTCATACAATACTAGTTTATTTGTTCATTTTGATATAATGACATTTTCTGCATAAAGAATGAGGAAATGGTGCCTGTCATGGTGCTGTGTATTAATATTATATTATGTATTAATATTATTACATAAATAATATTATATACTATTATTATTATTTTGACATCTCTTATTACTGAGGGTTGTTGCATTATGCCTAATTGTCAGTATTTCTACTTATGTGTCATGAAATCATTTATGAATCATTCACTCTGAAGCAAAGTGTCTGACAAATAACAAATACTACAGCCTTCAGCTTGACTGTTAACTGTGTACCAGAGACCGAGGTCTGTGTGCAGTGAGAGCTGTGTGCCAGGCTATCGCCAGGCAGTCATTCGAGGAAGGCCTCTGTGCTGCTTCTCCTGTGTGCGCTGTGCTGAAGGAGAGGTCAGCAGTGAAGAGGGTGAGAGGATAATCTCACTGTCTGACTTGAACATCTGAAGATCTAATGTAACAGATAAAAAATAGGGAAATAGTACCTGGCATGGTGCTGTGTATTAATATATAAGTATTTAAATGTTTGTCATCACTTAGGGTCAGAGGTCAGCAGTGAAGTGGGTGAGACAATAATCTCTGGCTCTGTTTTTAAAAAAGAACTTTTAATGCCTTTAAATGTGTTGAGTTTAAAATGTATGATATTTTGTTGTACAGTATTTCTAAAATAGTCTCTGTGTAACAAACTAATGTCATAGGATGTAATTTGAATGAATTTGATATCTCTCTCTTTGTTTTCCAGCATAAACTTCATTAATCTCTAATCTCTCTGTCTGATTTGAACATCTGAAGATCTAATGTAACAAATAACATGATATTCACTTTATCGCGTGATGACAATGCACGTGTGCTGTTTTAGATTCTACGGAATGCACAAAGTGTCCTCTGGAGTTCTGGTCGAATGAAGACCACAGCCTCTGCATTCCGAAACAAACAGAGTTCCTCTCCTTCACCGAAAACATGGGGATCATCCTGACCACCTTTTCCCTCACAGGAGCGTGCCTCACCATCGCCGTGGCAGCTGTGTTCTTTTGTTTCATCGACACACCCCTAGTCAAAGCCAGCAATTTAGAGCTCAGTTTCCTACTCTTGTTCTCACTCACGCTGTGTTTCCTCTGCTCGCTCACGTTCATCGGCGAGCCCTCTGAGTGGTCCTGCAGGCTCCGCCACACGGCGTTCGGGATCACCTTTGCCCTCTGCCTGTCCTGCGTGCTGTCTAAGACGATGACGGTTGTCATGGCTTTTAAAGCCTCTGTGCCTGGCGCTGGGGTTCCTCAGTGCTCGCTGCCCTTTCAGAGACTAAGCGTGCTGTGCTGTACCCTTCTGCAGGTGATCATATGCACCCTATGGGTAGCGCTCGCCCCTCCGGTTCCACACAAGAACATGGCCTACTTCAGTAATAAAATCATACTGGAATGTGGGCTTGGATCAGCCATCGGTTTCTGGGCTGTGCTGGGATACATCGGACTACTCGCTGTCCTGTGTTTCATACTGGCTTTCCTGGCTCGTAAACTACCTGATAACTTCAATGAGGCCAAATTCATCACGTTCAGTATGCTGATATTCTGTGCAGTCTGGATCACTTTTATCCCAGCTTATGTCAGCTCTCCAGGGAAATTCACTGTGGCTGTGGAAATATTTGCTATTTTAGCATCTAGCTTTGGTCTCCTGTTCTGCATATTCCTTCCGAAATGTTACATAATAATATTCAAACCTGGTAAAAACACAAAAAAACACGTAATGGGTAAAGCACATGTGAAATCACAGTGACAACTACACAGGCAGACCACCTTCAGTGAACTACTATTAAGCTACTTTTAACTCTGAGAGTGCACTTTACACCCAGAATAGTCTTAAAGACAATCCATTTAATATTCCTTAATAAATAACTATGAATGACATTTTTTTTGTTTTCACTGTATGACACCAAGGGCATTAAACACACTGATTTAATATGTAAGAGTCTCATTATGAGTTATTTTCTGTGCTAGAATGAATATAAGTAAAGAACAATTCATAAAATAAATTAAATGTCAGTCATGTGTTGGACATTTAAAAGAAAATGCATGAAATGAGTTGTGGTGTTAGAATCTAATAGTGTCAGGCACAGCCGAGGTATTAAGCAATGGGAACCATTCCCTGATCATCTGGTCGTCACCAACGAGCTTTCAATCAGGTGCCTGTAATGCTTAGGGTGTGCATCACGCCTATATAAGCTGGCATGTCCAACAGCATGTCACCATGAATCATTCTGCAGCGACTTCAACACCCTCCAGAGGCTAGGGACGGGTTAATGCCTCATGTTCTTCTTCGGAGATCCAGGGTTATACACATAACCCGTTCGTTCTCTATAAGTCGAACAGCTTCGGTATTAACCAATGGTAACATGTATACATATTACTGACTAAGCTATGAGACGTGCAACCACTTACCCCACAATGAAGCACCTCACAGCACCGCACTCCCCAGCGAGACCAGCCATCAGTCACAGTAACTCAAGCACTGGGCCAGCACACATGACGTAGACACAGTACTGCTGTATGAGCATCAACCACGAAACACGCGGGATACCATAGAGCCTTCACACAAACCTAGTCAATCATGTCAGCCAAAACCCATGACCCATCCGTGTCACAGCCCAGCATACTGATGCAAAGGTGAAGGGGGGGACAACCTGGCCAATGCACACACATTGGGAAACACCAAGATTTACTAACACATGGTCCTTGGACAGTGATAGGCCCTCAAAAACACAGTTCTGCCCTATCAGCAGAGCAAGAGCATCAGCTGAAATCGAGGCTGACACATGAGGCCGATATCGCACAGTGTTAACACAAGCGGGAGGCGAAACTCACTTTAGCACACTGTAGTTCGCCTAAGCACACCCCTCGGGCCAGCGATAGGCTCTCCATGATGCATCAAGGGCATAGCATGACTCGGGCTAGTTACACCGGTGTGACCGGTAGGTAATATGCACCATTGTATGAATCACACACAGTTTGAGCTGGTTACATGGGCTTGGCCAGTAACAGTAACAGTAACAAAAGGCAAGGTTGACCCACGGTCTCACCACCATGTTTCAGAAATCTATGACAGCTGGCTCTATCACAGTAGTGGCCACTGCCTGTACACCAACCACCTGCTGTTGCATCAATTACACACAATTGATTGTGGGACACCCACTGTCACTGTAGGACAACAGCTGTGTGACCTCCATGGACTCAAATGGCGGACCGGTGACAGTGCATCGATGACAGTGTGTTGATGCCATGCTCCCCTCACCAGTTGGCAAGGAGTGTCCTTTTTACAGAGAGCGTGTTGATGAGGCGCTCGCGTTCTGTATGGTCTCATGTGACAGAGTTGGAACCCTGCACCCCGCAGCCTCATCCTCTCAGGGGCCAGGCCACTAGCCTGCACTTCTGAAAATCGGCGCCAAATTTCTCTGTCTGCCTGCGAAAAGAGTGTCCACGGTTCTCCGCACAACAACATCCGCTCCAGGAACCACACCGCAGTGGGGACGTGAGGGGCTATCATCAACGCCTCGTGCTCGTCCCAGTGTTGGAGGTGGATAAGCGTCTCCTCTACATGGCTCTCCAAGAGCATGCAGGAGCTTGTCAGCACCACCCAGAATATCCCGTCACCTTAGGGGGGCAACACTGCCTGAATCACAATAGTAAAAGTGTGGAGTGACACGGAAGGAACGGAAGGACAGAGAGCTTCCAAATTCTTGCTGTGCTTCGGGTGTACTGGGACATGGAAATATGCGTCTTTCAGGGCTATTGTGGCCATCCAATGCTTTCCGCGATATGTGACAATGTTACATTACATTACATTACATTTAGCAGACGGTTTTATCCAAAGCGACTTACAAAAAGGAGGACATAAGCTAACAGAGGTGTAGAGGAACACAGAGTAAGCAGACTACATTCATGCATACAAGGAGATGCATGTGCCTAAGTACGTTTCCCAGAGCAGGGACACTACAGACATGCAGATTTCCTACACAGGTCAACATTCTAAAGGCCAGTTTCCTCAAATGCCTGTTCAGCGGACATAGATCTGGTATGGGCCATAACCTGCTGTCTTTTTCGGGTAGCAAAACATATCGGCTGTACTGTACTGGCTTTCCATTCCACTCCTGGCTTTCCATTCGCTCCATGGAACAAGGAATGTAGATATCTATATAATATAACATCTGTCTCGAAGGAATGTGGATATCTATATAATATGGAGTGTCTCTTGTTTCAGCACCGACGCTTAAGCAAGGCTGACCTCTGTGACCTCTCGTTACCTTTGTAGGGGGGCAGCCCGGTAGCCCACTGTAGCTGGTACTCATGCTCTATCACATGTATACATATAACATATAATCTAACAACCACTTTGACAGACTCTTAATAATCAGTAGAAAAATGCAAAGGCAGATCATGCATTCCTGTTTTTGCTTGATCACACCACTTTCAGGCTGAAATATATTTAAATTGCATATTAAATTACCTTGGATAAAGGTGACTTCCAAAGACATACATACAATTGAGAAATGTTAGATATATGTTAAAATATAAAGACAAAATGAACCCCTAATTCTTCATTTTATCACAGACAGGAGCTGATTGCTCTATTTTTCTGTCAGTGAGTATGCGTTGTCTTACAATTGGTTGAGAAGCACTGACACCATGTTCAAGCCCATGCTTCTGTCCACGCCTTGCTTTACATTACATAATATAAAAACCAGGGTACCAGTGTGACTGCATGTTGCCTGACAGACACAGTCAACAGGCAAAGACATGTTAGTTTATGTAATCGCACTTACATTGCTAAATGCAACACATGCATGCAGAGCCTATGGATCCCAGGAGCTCCTTCATTTCTCAAAAGAAGGTGACGTTAATATAGGAGGCATTTTTTCATTTCACCAAAACCCAACAGGCATGACTCCATCACTTCAGGTCAACCCAGGACACGCAAAATGTGAAGGGTAAGATAATCATACCTTATAGTACTTAAAATAATAAATAATATGGTTATATATCTAAATGTATACCGTATATGGAGTCATTTTGAATTAATGTCATTTTGATCTTAATGTCTTTTTAATGTCTATTTTTTCCCCAGACTTGATCTTGGAGAGCTACAATATGCTATGACTATGATATTTGCTATTGAGGAGATTAACAACAGCACAGAGCTACTGCCTGGCTTCACTCTGGGCTATAAGATATTCGGCTCCTGTCCCAGCATCCCCCTCTCTGTGGGGGCATCCCTGGCCCTGATGAATGGCCCTGTGTCAGAAAGCTGTGACAGACCCAACACTGTCCATGCAGTCATAGGGGAGACCACTTCTACGGCCACTATTGGCATTGCAAGGACCATGGGACCCTTTCACATTCCAGTGGTGAGCACAGTGACCATGAGGAAAAGTCACATCCATGATGAAGCTGTTTAAATCCCTGTCACTGACTTGTGTGAACACGTGCTTAATGTTTCCTGATTTTTTTTTGTTAGTTTGTAGGTTGTTTTACATGTTTTCTGTGTCTGTTTTTTTTTTTCTCACGCAACTTGTTCATGTATGAATGCTGTCAAAAATGAACACAGAGAGATGTATCTTACTATATCCCCTAAAATAGATAATTTACTTTGAAAAAAAGTGTAAAATGTTTTCTACCTCTAAAATTTGCAGGCAGTGGCATTTTTATTTATTAATACATTCCTGTATTTTTCAATCTGTTTTAGAATTTTTTGTAAGGGTGTTGAAATTAATTGTGTGTGCTCCTCTTGGCTTCTTTTTTTTCTGTACGGCAGCTCAGTCACTCTGCCACATGTGCCTGTCTGAGCAACAGGAGAGAGTTCCCCTCCTTCTTCAGAACTATTCCCAGTGACTACTACCAGAGCAGGGCTCTAGCCAAGCTGGTCAAACACTTTGGCTGGACCTGGGTCGGGGCCATCAGGAGCAGGAGCGATTACGGAAATGGTGGGATGGCCACATTTCTTAGTGCCGCTGAGAAAGAGGGCGTCTGTGTGGAATACTCAGTGGCCATCTACAGGACTGACCCTCGTGAAAAGTTTCTCGAGGTGGTCAACATCATCAAAAAGTCCACCTCTCGAGTGATTGTGGCTTTTGCCGACGGCAACGACCTCGACATCCTCCTCAAGGAGCTCTTCCTCCAAAACATCACTGGCTTTCAGTGGGTGGGCAGCGAAGGCTGGATCACATACAGGTATGTTGCCACACAGATGAACTACGCAGTGGTCGGAGGGGCCGTGGGCTTTGCCGTGCCCAACGCAGTCATCCCCGGACTGCAGGAGTTCATGCTGCACGCCCGGCCATCCCTGCAGCCGGGGAACCGGGGGCTGGTGGAGATGTGGCAGATTGTGTTTGGCTGCAGCTTCGCCCCCGACCCCAACCCTGACAGCCGAGCGAAAGCGTGCACAGGGGACGAGGCTCTGGGGGCCACAGACACGCGCTTCACAGACGTGTCGGATGCCAGTCTGCTCAACAACATCTACAAGGCTGTGTACGCTGTCGCATATGCACTGGACGAGCTCCTTGCCTGTGAGGACGGACGAGGACAGTTTGCAAATCAGTCCTGTGCAGACAAAAGCAAAATTGAACCATGGCAGGTTTGCTGATCCCTCATTTAGGAAGTTATTTATTATTTTTGTTTTGTTCTCCCACCACAAGAATGAAATCTCTTTAAAATGCATCTTATATATTGTAATTCATTTCAGGTGTTGCACTATCTGACCCTGGTGAACTTCACCACAAAGCAGGGGGAGAGCGTATCGTTTGACCAGCAGGGCGACCCGGCTGCCCGGTACTCCCTGGTGAACTGGCAGAGGAACAGGGCCGGCACCATCACATTTGAGTCCATAGGCATTTACGATGCATCTCTGCAGGAGGGACAGCAGTTCATGATGAAACATGACGTCAGTGCAGTCTGGGCAGGAGGCAAACAGGAGGTGAATTATCTGATAGTAACCTCACAGATAACATGTATGTATGTACAGTAATAATGACTATGCATGAAATGGGAGGTAATACAAGGATACAAGGATGGTTTATTGTCACATGCATAGACATAATGGGTAGAGGAGGACGTGTAGTGAAATTGGTGATAATTATTATTTTTATGCAATAGAAACCTTACAGATAACATACACACATTTGTAAAGGAGTATGCATCAAACAGAAGGTAAATTATCTGATAGTAACCTCACAGATAACATCTATATATGTACAAAGTTCTATGTATCAGACCAGTGGTAATTTATCTAATAGGCCCCTCAAAGATAACATGTATGTAATGTAATGTATAAATGACTATGCATGAAATGGGAGGCAAATTATCTAATCGGCTCCTCCCAGATGACATGTACACATTTATAGAGGAGTAAATATCAAACAGAAGGTACCTTAGAGATAACATATACACATTCATAAAGGAGTATGTAAAGAGAAGGTAAATTATCTGACCCCTGACCCCTGACAGATAACATGCGTATACAGTATGTATAAAGCAGTATGTATCAGACAGGAGGTCATTCTTCTACATGCCTCACAGACAATATGTGCATATATGTATGTAGCAGTATGTATGTGGGAGTATGTCTCAGGCATGCCATGCTGTATGCTTGTGTTTTAGGTACCCAGGTCAATCTGCAGTGAGAGCTGCCTGGCAGGCACTCGCAGGGCCTTTCTGAAAGGGAAGCCCCTCTGCTGCTTTGACTGCCTTCGCTGTGCAGATGGTGAATTCAGTAACGCCACAAGTGAGGCGGCACAGCTCCTGTCCTTTACTCTAATGGTGTTAATGTTACTGTGTGGAAGAGTCACACTCAGCACACTTGTCAGATATCTCAAGATGGCCGCCCTTCCAACACTCAATGTCTTTGTTCTTTCAGATGCAGTCACATGCTTGTCCTGTCCACCTGAATTCAAGTCAAACGAAGAGAGAACTCAGTGTGATTTGAAAAATACTGAATACCTAACGTTCAAGGAGCTAATGGGGATACTGCTAGTGACATTCTCTGTCATTGGTGGATGTTTAACTATCACAATAGGCTTGGTGTTCTTCCAGTTCAGACAAACTCCTATCGTCAGAGCCAACAACTCCGAGCTGAGCTTCCTGCTGCTCTTCTCACTGACTCTGTGCTTCCTGTGTTCTCTTACTTTCATTGGTCGGCCCTCTGAGTGGTCCTGCATGTTGCGTCA
The DNA here is from genome assembly GCA_030347295.1 of Setipinna tenuifilis. Classification (NCBI taxonomy): domain Eukaryota; kingdom Metazoa; phylum Chordata; class Actinopteri; order Clupeiformes; family Engraulidae; genus Setipinna; species Setipinna tenuifilis. The sequence goes on from CM059279.1 coordinate 4,993,976, forward strand.
CACAGCGTTTGGGATCACCTTTGTTCTGTGCATCTCCTGTGTTCTGGGGAAAACAATAGTGGTGTTAATGGCCTTCAGAGCCACTCTTCCAGGCAGTAATGTCATGAAGTGGTTTGGGCCTCTGCAACAGAGACTCAGTGTTCTTGGCTTCACTCTCATACAAGTCCTTATATGTGTGCTCTGGTTGACTATATCACCCCCATTCCCATACAAGAACATGCATCACTACAAAGATAAGATCATTCTAGAATGTGATGTGGGTTCAGCAATAGGATTCTGGGCCATATTGGGTTACATTGGACTACTTGCTATCTTGTGTTTCATACTGGCTTTTTTGGCTCGTAAACTACCTGATAACTTTAATGAGGCCAAATTCATCACATTCAGTATGCTGATATTCTGCGCAGTCTGGATCACTTTTATCCCAGCTTATGTCAGCTCTCCTGGGAAGTTCACAGTAGCTGTGGAAATATTTGCCATTTTGGCATCTAGTTATGGAATGCTTTTCTGTATATTTATCCCAAAATGTTATATAATTTTATTTAAACCAGACAAAAACACAAAGAAGCATGTCATGGGGAAAACGACAACAAAATCTTTCTGATTGCACAGTTTGGTTTGCTGCAGATCATGCAGCTTGTCCTGTGCAACCTCTAGTTGTAGTTTACTTATATGAAAAAAGGTGAAATGTTTGTCTACATTTTAATTATGTACTGGAGTACAAAAATATGTACTAACTAACTAATGAAATAATGTCCAATGAAATAAATGCCAAGATTTTCTGTACTTTCATGTAATTCATATCTATATGTAAGACAATATAATATTTAAGGTTTGGGCAAGGGATGCAATGTCTGTTGATGGTAGGTTGCTATGGTAACACTTTTTTCATTTATGGGACAACTTTTCTTTTGACCTAACAGTTGAAAGCATTGATTTTCCCCCATGTTATTTTATATATTTGCTGATTATAATATATATGTATGTATATGCTCAAAAAATCATACAGAATATGGTAATAATAAAATAAAGATTTTAATTATGATAAAACACATGGTGTTTTTTGTATATTTTTATTTCACACCTACAACACAAAAGAAAAACATTTCATTTCAATGAGAACAACACTTATATTAAAATGGTTTGTTCTAGCTCATGCTGTGGATAGAGAACAACTGCAGTGCCTTACTTTAGAAACAGCCTCCATTTTGGTCTCAGGAGGTTTTAATATTGCGTGTTATGTTGACCTCCCACAGTCCAAGTAAAAGACAATTATTTCTTTCTTTCTAAAATCATCCTGCATGTGTAATCATCACGCCTAGTCCAGACAGTTTCAATTTCTTCCACAACATGCAGATATAAAGGAGTCGCATGTTACCGTGGCATCAAGGCTGTGAAATAGGTATGGCTGTCCACATTTAAAGGGGTCCTTCCGCTAAAAAACACTTTGAGTAGCTCTATTTACAATGTGGTGGGTCACATCAAGCAGTATATGCACGCAGTATTCCAAGACGTGAAATTCAACCCTCATGGTTTTACTGGTCATTGAAGGGTCAAGCTAACCAAAACGAGCGGATCAGAGCATGCTAAACCTATCTACGTCACTAGGTCGTAAGCCCCGCCCAGAGCCATGTATGGCAAACCCACATCCCAAAGGAAGAACAGTGGACAGAAGCTAGATGAGCGAAAGACAGCGAATTTGCCCAATCAGAGGTGCCTTATTGACACGTCATGGATATTCACGAGGGACACCGGAAAAGCCAGTCCTGTTATAGCTTACAGAAAACAGCGTCAAGCAAAAGAACTAGGACATATTTTTTTACAGAAATGACGCACAATGCATTCAATCATAGTGGCGACACAGAACTATGAATAAAAATAACGATGAAAGGACCCCTTTAATAATTTAGATTAAAGCTCATATAGATATCCAGGGCACTTAACTTACCTTCAGGGGGTGATCAATCTCCAAGGCCCAGAAACTATATATAAACTTTATTACAGGTTCAAGGCAAACAGGGGAATTGCAATACAAACATCAATTATACAATACAATTCACATTCATATACATACATACAACATAAAAAAGAGAAGAGAAGTTAAGAAGGGACTCATACCAGTACTCCCAGATTATAGACAAGTACCTACTTTCAGCTTGAGCAAGCTCTCCTTCTTATATCTAATTCTCCTTCTTATATTTAATTCTTCCAAGTGCTTTGTATAGTGGGGGCTGGACTTAAAATGTAAAAAAAATGCATTCAAGGCCTGACATGTGTCTATGTCAGGTAATAAGTTCACATTTTTTTAAAATGAATGTTAGGCTTATATACTGTATTATTAGCCTACCGTATAGTCTTTATCGGTAAGCTTCCAATATGATACTGTAACCAGCCACAAGAGGGTGACTGAGATCCCCTGTCCTGTCCTGTCCTGTCCTGTCGTGTTGATCATCAATCACAACCACTGGCAGTGACCATAAAATGCACAACTCATGTTGAAAACCCACAGTTATTGACCAACACAGTGCCCAGCAGTCCCTTATATGTGAGAATGTATGAACCATTCTCTGAAGATTGCATGGCAGAAACTGTAGGAAGCCATAAGTAACTCTGAGTAATAATATGGCAATACTTTTTTGACAAATTCATTTAGAAATGTTTTGTTGTTTCCATACAAAATGCAAAAAAAGTAATCGTATGTCAAGCCAGTGTCTCCAGTGTTAGTCGAATAGTATTAGTGCCAAGCAACAAAACAGTTTCTGTCTGGTTGAAGGCAGAGGTAGACATCACACACTGTGCACTTCCAGAGAGTTAGAGAGTTTTCATTTGTTTGCCCTGCTGTTGGCAGTACAAACAGCGTTTGCGACCATGACTGACTCCCTTCCCATCTGGGGATGACTGAGCCTCACAAACTGGCAAGTGTAGGCTTCCATCTTCCTTTGGTGGAGCCTTTGGTTCCTCACACTGCAGTGGTACACCACACAGCTCTGCAGTAAGCTTCTCAATGAACTGCTTGTGGGTCATGCTTTTCTTGTGCATGGTTTGCATGATCTCTTTGTGGAGAATGTAGCCGTTTGTTAAAGTGATGTCCAGGAAGTGAAGAAAGAGCTTCTTGTACCACTTTACAGTTTTATGCTGTGTTGTGTAGTACTGGGTCAACTGGTCAGGTAAGTCCATCTTGGCCAGCTGTGGCCTAGTGGTTAGGGAGTTGGTCTTTGGATTGGATGGTTGTAGGTTCAAATCCCATCCTAGCTATGGTTGAAATGCCCTTGAGCAAGGCATCTAATCCCACACTGTTTCAGGGACTGTAACTGAAACCCTGTAAATACCTGTAAGTCGCTCTGGATAAGAGCATCAAGCTAAGTGTATTGTAATAAAAAGTGATGTAATGTAATAAGTCCACACCACCCATATGCTTGTTGTACTCCATCACAGGTTTGGGGCATGGAACAGATTTTTTTGACCAGAGACCCTCTTTGCTCTTCACTCTTCTCTGCACTGCATCTCCAGTGTAGGCTGCGTGGATGGTGGAGCAGACAGACACCTCTCGAGTATCCATCCACTTCACATAGACAACAGGACCGTCTCTTATCCGGCGCATTTCTCCCCTAGGTGAATGGTTTGTCAGTGCATTGATGCTACTGCGTGGGTAATCCCTCTGGGATTCTCTGTAGGTTCCGCAAGCACCAAACTTGGCATCATACAAATCCTTGAAAAGCTTTGGGCTAGTGTAAAAATTGTCCATGAAGACATTGTATCCAGATCCCAAATATTCTTTGTCAGTCAGTGCCATGACAGTGTGATAAGGGAGTCCATGGCCCATGAAAAAATTGTTCTTTCCTGTGTATACAGAAAAGTTGACAGTGTATCCATTGCTGGAGTCTGCAAGTACAAACAATTTGAAGCCCCACGTTGTTGGTTTGTCCTTCATATACTGTCTCATAGCATGACATCTGGAAGCAACCATGCGTTCATCCACAGAAATGTTCCTGCGGGGGTGGTAGATTTCTTTGCAGACATTCCTGATGGTGTCCATAAGTGGTTTGACACGGAACAGCTTGTCATGTGCTGAGGTTCCCTTCTTGGCATCATTTGCTCTATCTTCATCCGGGTCACTTATGTGCAGATTCCAGAAGATTGTTCTGTATCTGTCCCTTGCCATAGTCTGTGCTGGAAAAGGGATAGAGAAGATGGTGTTTCTCCTCCAGCAGTCAGTGACATGTTTCACCTTGACCATGCTCATGTAGAACATCAGCCCAAGGAATCTGTAGAATTCTGCAACTCCAACATCACCCCATCTGTACTTTGCACCTCTGGCAACCCTCCTGGCAGCTTGCTTGTTAGTGTTACGGCAGAGGGTTTGCACAACATCCTCTGAAAAAAAACAGCTTGAAGAGGTCCAGAGGAGTGTGGTTGTCCTCTGCCCTGAGCTGAACACCAGGCTCCCTTGCAGGAAGAAAGCTCAGTGGTGGCGGCGGTGCATCTGCATCACGTTCTGTCTTCCATGAATGTGCACTCTGTTCGATTTGATGCTGTTTGGTTTGTGCTCTCTTCCTGACTGGTGCAGATGAGATGTCTTCCACATCGCACCCCACAAGAACAATGTGTTGTAAAATGTGTTGTGTTATTACAGATCAGTTAAGCAGATCTCTACGTCTGCCATGGCACTGCACTTTGTGTTGGAAAAAGCCTTAAACCTGTCTTCTACAACAGAACTGCCTGAGTTTACCATGTTGGGGCTGTGCTGTGTTGCACAAGGCAGTAGTCTTCACCGTCCATTGTGTCTTTAGCCAGTCATGGACTTATCACACAAAACTCATAGTGCACATGTCAAGTCAAGTCAAGTCAGGTCAAGTTTATTTGTATAGCGCATTTCATACAGAAAGGCAGTTCAATGTGCTTAACAAAAATAAAAGCTAAGGACAATATAAAAGCAAAAAAAGATAAAATAAGTTTAAAATATGTGTAAGATAAGTATGTTCAGCTTGTGAGGTGAAATACATTCACAAACAACTATCCCTGGCAGACACATACTTGCTAATATGGGCCCTATCTGTGTCCATAATCCCTGTCTGTAGAACGTAACGTCAGCCTGGGCAGCCATAACGCTCAAAATACATGCAAGCGGGCAGGCGGAACGTTCTATTCATTTCAGTTGGAAGGCGGCAGATGGTGACGTAGATCAGGGAGGCGGGCGGAAAAGTTGAGATCTGCTGAACTTTATGCAAATGAGGAGCGGTGTTCGCCGAGCGGTAACCAATGACATCGTTTCAAATGACGTTCCATTCCTTTCAGTTGGAAGGCGGCAGGGGGTTTGATAAACATTTAAAAATGGACATACATAAAATTTAAAACAGTGCCGTTAATTAACATTATATTACCATTCCAAAAACAAAACAATCATTACCATTCAGGATTGTTTATCATTTTAAACTTCATGTGTCTTCAACTGACGGTTGGTACACACCCACTCAAAGCGGAGAAAGCGGGGCGAAAGCGGTCAATTTCGCTTGCATGTATTTTGGGCGTAATACTCTGTTCTGCTATGTGATATGTTTGGTTTTTTTTTTCTAACATGATTTCACAATCATAACTACACTTAACCCATTACTGGCCACCCCTGGCCCTCACTCAGCATGTCTTGGAGGAGTTTGGGGAGGATCTCTGTTCTCTCTGTCACATGGGGGGCATCCTTAACGACTATAAACTCTGGGGCACTTCAGCCTATGCCTCCACTGGCCTCCAGTGTGTGGGTCTCAGGCATGGCACAGACACCTGTGCTGCTGCTGCTACTACTGGTGAGCCTGTGTGGCAGAGTCTCACTGCAGAGCTGCCGTCTGCTGGGGCAGCCTGCACTGCCTCTCCTGGCTTACGAGGGCGACATCAATATCGGGGCTGCTTTTTCCTTACACAGAAAGCCTGTGGTGAAGGCTCACACTTTCACCTCAGAGCCAGAGCCTATATCGTGTATCAGGTTTGTACTGAGAGTGCTTTTTTTCCCCTCTTTTTTTTTGCATGAATGGATAATGGGTAAATTGCAGTGAAGACAAAGTCTGGTGTATGTCAACTGTTTTGAATGGTACTGTTTTGTATACTGTTAATAATTTTTGTGTATATTCTGGCTATTTTTCCAGACTAAATCTGCGTGAGTTTCAGTTTGCCCAGACCCTTATATTTGCAATAGAGGAAATAAATAACAACACCAACCTACTACCAGGCGTAACTTTGGGATACAAGATCTATGATGCTTGCAGCTCCATCATCCTGGGAATCCGCTCGGCTATGGCCCTGATGAACGGCTATGGAGAGACGCTGAGTGACACCTCATGCCAGCGACCACCAGCTGTTCAGGCCATAGTTGGGGAGTCTGGCTCCACTCCCACTATTGGCATCGCCTCTGCAGTGGGGCCCTTCAGCATCCCCGTGGTAAGATGTTTTTAAGAAAATATTTTAAATAATATTAATAATAATAATACTAATAATAACATGCAGCAGGTCTGTCACAATGGTATATTACTTGCAACTTTACTGCTATATATTACTTGTGCTATGCAACTTTATTTAACTTATACATACAATTCTCAGTTCAGATTTCTTTTTTGCTCCGCTTCCATCTCTAGGTCAGTCACTTTGCCACATGTGCCTGTCTCAGCGACACAGACAGGTTCCCAACGTTTTTCAGGACGATTCCCAGTGACTACTACCAGAGCAGGGCACTTGCACAGCTGGTCAAACTGTTTGGCTGGACGTGGGTCGGAGCCATCAGAAGCAGGAATGATTATGGGAATAACGGAATGGCCACCTTTATTGAGGCAGCAGGGGAGCTTGGTGTTTGTGTTGAGTACTCTGAAGCTATCTTCAGAACAGATCCCAAAGAGGAAATACTGAGGGTTGTTGAGGTGATGAAGAGGGCCACTGCCCGAGTGGTAGTGGCTTTTCTATCACTAGGGGACATTATCCCTCTTTTGAACGAGCTGGCACTGCATAACATTTCAGGGCTGCAGTGGGTGGGCAGTGAGTCATGGATTACTTCCAGAGGCATATCAGAGACAAAAGCCTTTGGTTTCCTGACAGGTGCTATTGGGTTTGTAATTGGAAACGTCAAGCTTGAGGGCTTAAAGGAGTTTCTTGTCAATGTGCACCCCTCCAAAGAGCCGCATAATCTCTTTCTCAAAGAGTTCTGGGAAACAGCATTTCAGTGCTCATTTGAAAACAGCCCCATGGTGGGTTCGCAGTGTACAGGATCAGAGAGCTTACTGACTCTGCACAATCAGTACACTGATGTATCTGAGCTACGCATCTCTAACAAAGTCTACACAGCTGTATACGCCATTGCACACTCTCTGCATAATCTTATGATGGATGCTACTGTTAATGACACTAAAGGGAATGTATTTGTTCCTGAAAAGGTAAACTGTAGAAATATCTAAGTGTGATTTTAAATGCACTTTCACGTAAAACTCTGATTGCTTACTGAATCATTATTTTACCCAACAGGTGCTTGAATATTTAAAGAAGGTGAATTTCACCTCTAAGACTGGGGAGCAGATATTCTTTGACTCCAATGGAGACCCTGCTGCAAGGTACGAGCTGGTCAACTGGCAGCGTGATGACGATGGAACTTTGCAGTTTAAATCTGTCGGAATCTATGACACATCTGTGCCTTCAGAACAGCGTTTTGTTTTGCACCAAGGAGGCCTGGTATGGGCTGGTGGCCAATCGCAGGTAAAACAGGAAAAATGAAATCACCCTACAGGAATGAGTGAGCTATACTGACTACCTCACCAGCATACTTCATGATTTACAACAACTGATTGTGGTTATTTCATGTCTCTAAATATCAAAAAGGTGCCCGTGTCTGTGTGCAGTGAGACCTGTTCCCCAGGTACCAGGAAGGCTCAACAGAAAGGGAAGCCTATATGCTGCTATGACTGTATACCATGTGGAGAGGGAGAAATCAGCAATGAGACAGGTACACCATATTTCATTGAAAAAAATATATTAAAAATTCTACATTCATTTTGTGGGATTACATATATATTACATCAAATTACATGATCTTTTAACCTTTTTTTCAGATTCTAATGACTGCATTCCTTGTGATGCGGAGTACTGGTCAAATGAGAGTAAGGATCAGTGTGTGTTAAAATATATTGAATATCTGTCTTACACTGAAATCATGGGGATTGTACTTGTATTTTTCTCTTTGTTTGGTACTTCAGTCACTATTTTGGTGGCAGCGGTGTTTTTCGCACACAGAGACACTCCCATAGTAAAAGCCAACAACTCAGAGCTGAGTTTCCTGCTGCTCTTCTCACTGACTCTGTGCTTCCTGTGTTCTCTTACTTTCATTGGTCGGCCCTCTGAGTGGTCCTGCATGTTGCGTCACACAGCGTTTGGGATCACCTTTGTTCTGTGCATCTCCTGTGTTCTGGGGAAAACAATAGTGGTGTTAATGGCCTTCAGAGCCACTCTTCCAGGCAGTAATGTCATGAAGTGGTTTGGGCCTCTGCAACAGAGACTCAGTGTTCTTGGCTTCACTCTCATACAAGTCCTTATATGTGTGCTCTGGTTGACTATATCACCCCCATTCCCATACAAGAATATGCACCTTTACAATGACAAGATCATTCTAGAATGTGATGTGGGTTCAGCTATAGGATTCTGGGCCATACTGGGTTACATTGGACTACTTGCTGTTCTGTGCTTCATACTGGCTTTTCTTGCTCGCAAACTACCTGATAACTTTAATGAGGCCAAATTCATCACATTTAGTATGCTGATATTTTGTGCAGTCTGGATCACTTTTATCCCAGCTTATGTCAGCTCTCCTGGAAAATTCACAGTGGCTGTGGAGATATTTGCTATTTTGGCATCTAGTTTTGGATTGCTTCTTTGCATTTTCACCCCAAAATGTTACATTATTTTAATAAAGCCCGAGCAAAACACAAAGAAACACTTAATGGGAAAGACAGCACCAGGGTCCCTATAGGCGCCAATAAGAAATAAATAAACACATGTAACAAATAAGTAAATAAACAAATAAATAAAGAGATAGATATTTTTCATCATTGTGAAGAATTTATAATTACCATAACTCCCATTCATGTGTATGAACATTTTCTAACAGCATACCAAAAACAAAGTACACATTTCATTAAAATACACATTGCTTTACCTTCCATCTTATCATAAATATGTACTCTTGTGTATTTATTAAGCACTACTTTATCGAGGATCTTTAAGTCTGATCACAATAGTATTACACAGGGGGGAATGCACACAGGGCTCTGACCCAGTAGCTTTGCTCTCCCCAGGCCCCACTGCAGGCTGTGGTGCCCTCCAGCTCAGGCCCAGACACACAGGACAGCCCCTCGCCACGTCCTTCTCATGCATGCTGTGGATATGCATTGTGTACTACAAAATAAAAAATAAGATTGCCTTTTCATATCTCAGTTTATAAAAATTGATTTTGTCGCTGCATGTTATGAAGATATAGATGTATATGGTAGTTTGTATGAATGGCAGTGCTATGGGTTGTATGTCTTCCTAAACATGACTTTCTAAACCTTTTTATATATAATATATATATATATATATATATATATATATATATATATATATATATATATTGTGAAATAAAGAGCTCCTTGTGGATATGGAATTTGTTTGGTTTGATGACCAGGTTACAACTTATTAAAAGAAAACGAAAACAATTTACAGTAGGCAAAACGTGAGCAGTTCCAAAGCAACAATGGCTCATGAAGTGGACCAGAAATTGTTGGCATGAAGCCAGGTTAAAGTCCCCTTGAACAAAGTATTTCCAGAAATGGTTTTGTGTTGCAAGGACTTAGGGTTCTGATAAGGGCATAAAACATAAAAAAAATCAGAGAAATCAAAGCATGATTGGCCTTCGGTTTTGAAGTGTTTTTTATTACCTAAGCGTTGCCCTCTCGTTTCAAACTTGTTACAAACAAAATACAACATGTCTCAAACGAAAATTACTTCACCAAAACAGTTCACTCATATCTCACACACATTTCAGCATGGCTAAATCCTAGTTTGGAGGTGTTTTGTACTAGCCTGGCTAACGCGACTTATCAATGCTCTGCGAACATTGGTCTGGCCAAGCTGTGTTGTAAACCCATTTCTGAGAGGGCGGGCTTAACCTTAACTTAATGCCTGTGTTTGCTACTGGACGAAGCTTCGACCAATCACATTATTGTCCATGTATAAGACAGAGAATAGTAACGTGCATATGAAAACAACAACGTAACTGCACAAAAGCTCGAAATTCCATATGCTATCGCTGACAATGTAACGTGCAGCTATTTTGTCAATGAAATAGCTCCACAACTTTGCAGATATTACTGTGTTGTTCTGCTATTTACATACTGTAAACTGGGTTGACTTGGCAACACTTACCATTTATAAGTCAGATGAACCTCGTCGACAACAATGCCAAGGAGATTTTCTTTGTAGACTTTGTTGGCCCATCTTCCAAAACAGCAGCTATACAGCTGCATTGAAATCTTGCGTTCGCCATGTTGACAGTGACTGAGGTAGATTTCCGGTCGCTAAACTACCGCGTCATTGCCTTTTTGAAATGCTAGATTTTCATTGGTCCCAGTTTCTCTGTTAATCTAGAAACGGTGTTAAATGGGAGCTTGGCCAGACTGACTTTGCAAGAGAAATTCAAATGTAGCGGCACAGGAAGTATGGGCGTGCCCAGGCTAGTTTTGTACATTACTAACCTGTAAAACAGGAGAGGAACGAGGAGACAGCGTTTCAGGTTTTCGAGCTTCTCTGCAGCAATGAAGAAAACGAACACTGCATGTAGCTAAACCTGTTACCTTGCCCCCTGCTGGCCCGGAGCGAACACAGCACAATCCACTTCACAAAGGGAAAACCATACTGAAATACATAACTCGTAGGGATATTTTTCCCCCAAAATAAATCACAGTAAATTGTGGCCAAATAAAAGACAATAATTCTCCAATACTCTTATTTAAAAAAAAACACAAATTCAACACTTTTGTGTTCGTCACATCAGCACAGTTACCAGTGCTCTTTTATAGGATAAATCCACTTTAACTGTCGTTGTCCCATCCACTTAACCTGTGGCTTTGTGCATATTTTAAGTACCAGGGCCAGATCCCATGGGGAAACCGTGACGGTGCGCAGAGGTCTAAGGTGCCATGCACCTTTAAGGAAAAAAGGACGAAAGGTGGTCGTAGGTCACGCCTTCCATCCATTTCTATTCATTTCAATGGCCCATGCTAGGCTAAGGAAGTTTAGCTGAAATTCAACGCATTCCTTTTCAATTTTCAAAATACACAACACAATGTCGTGAATGCGCATTGGGCTTTCTTTCAGGAAAAAATGATTACAACATTGTTCATGGACCATGAATATGCACTGAGATGGAGCTCATGTCCAACACTTGAAGGAAAACTCCGTAAAATGAAAATGGGCATGTTAAAATACCCCATTGTTATGTTTTGCTAAGAAGCAAAACTGAGCTAGCCCATTGTGTTTTGAACTTCATTATTTTTACCGCGTTTGTCAAGAAGACTTATGATGCTAGTACTAGGGGCATGGAGAAAACGTGACGATAATGCTATTTTTAAAGCACTTCTTTTTCCTCCAGACATTTAATCAGTCCCAACCTCTCAGGAGTCAGGCTATAGACTGCCATGTGTCGAGAGCTGGATGCCAAATTGTTCTGCTTGCTTGAGATAGCAGGTATTTATGGACTATAAAGCCACCATGGTGCAAGGGCAAGTACATGTGCAGCCGCTGCCAGGCCAGATACCCGAGAAGACATAGACAACAGCATATACTGACCAAGGCAACAGCCTGGTGTGCTTGAGCAGCCTTGCTGACATATTCACAGAGTCAAGTTTTTGCCCTTGGTAGTAGTGTGATTGTGTTGGAGTGAGATAGCTTTTGGCTCAATTCACCAGAAATCCCAGTCACTGGAGGGGGCTAAGATTCAGGATAGGCCAGAAGTCAAGGCTGAACATCCCAGCTTCCACTGACTTGGTAGCATGGTGGATATTGCCTATTTCGCAGCTAGTTCACTGATTTCCCAACACAGTGCTAGTATGCTTGTCAGCTATTACCTAATGGATGAATAATAAACAAGCCCTTAGACCTGCTGAAGACTGATTTTAGAAGCTCCATCTAAAAGGATTGGGGAAGCAGCCTTCTCATATTATGCCCCAAAGAGATGGAATGCCCTACCACAACGCATCAGAAAAGCCAAGTCAAATCTTAAGCCTGTGCACATGAATTTGATCTGATCCCAATCCATTTACAATCAGATTAAGCTCGACCATGTGCACGCAGAGACTGACTGAGCAGGTGCCCCTTCTACTCTTATCAGGGGGCTTATCATCATCCACTGTGGAACATAAATGTCGATGGATCAGGTGTTGATAGAACGCAGAGTGCCCTCTTCTTGCAGTGTGTCCTGTGACATGGCGACGCAGTCGGACCTGGCGGGAGAGTGGGCAGAGTGACCTTAGAGTCTTAGGGACATCTGCACCTACTGGCATGGCCTCAAGCTACTCTATCATGCGCTGCATCTCTTGGGGGTAGAGAAAGGTGCATCCAGCAAGAAAGTAATTTCTTTGAGCTGCATCACAGTCAGCCACAAATTACATACTAGGATCTCCCTCACTTGGCCCTGGGCAGAGCCAACTTGCTTGGAGGCATGCAATGACATTTACAGAAGCATTATTGTAATAATTGGCAGAAAAAGCTTCAAGATGGGAAGGGTGACCTGCTGTGCACTGCTTAGGTGCAAGCTCACACAACCCTTGGTTGTGTCACCCAGCTCAGAGTGTGTGATGATTTAAACTCAAAACACCCAATGACCCCAGGTTCATCGCTGATGTCCAAGTGTCCAAGTCAAGTCGCACCACTTCTGTGTTTATTACAACTATCTCAAGACTGGGTAGACCAGTGACTTCCAGGAGAGGCTGGATAAGAAATGTGAACAGTGTGGTAACAATTGGACAGGTAGTGGACTTGGTTTTGACTTGGTCATAACCAGTGTTGGGGAGTAACGCAATACATGTAATTCAGTTACGTAATTTAATTACAAAATAAATGTAACAGTAATACATTACAGTTACCGGAGAAAAATGTGTAATTCAATTACAGGTACTTTTGATTTTTTTCAAAATTACAATTTGAATTACATCTTAATATTGTCAGTAAAACCTTGCTAAAACAGCCTATATTTAAAAAAAACTGTTTTGTGTACCGTAGCCTACAAAACATCCCTGTTGCCATTTCTCTACACAGTTGGATGCCGGTCTTTCTGTTAAAGTGTATCACTTTTAAAAAAAGAAAGAAAGAAAAAAGTCTGTGACCTATTATCTGTATGACAACTCAGATTGATTTTACAGTAAAATGTGGCTTGAAGTCTGATCTTGTGGTGTTTATTATTATATTATCTTATATATATAAATGATGTGATGCTAATTCATATTCATGTAATGAAAGGTTCAATAGTGTTCAGTGTTTTTTTAAGGTCAACACTGCCAGTAAAAATGTTTACGGGGACAAAATCATGAAAACATTTGAAAAGTAATCAAAAAGTAATCAAAAAGTAATAAGTTACGTTACTCAGATAAAGTAATTCAAAAAGTTACACTACTATTACATTTTAAACGTTGTAACTTGTAACTGTAACGAATTACATTTTTAAAGTAACCTTCCCAACACTGGTCATAACATGTGACGCAGTGGCTGTAAATAACTGTTTCCTGGGTAGATCATATAGAGGAAGCCCATCAGTGGAAGAAGGCCATTTAGCTTGATCTGGTAGCAGCCTGCAGAGCTAATGGTTGGAGGGTACATTTTGCGCCAACTGAAGTGTGTTCAACACTGATGATGTCAGACATCCCAACCTGCAGAAACTAATTTTAGGGAGGTCAGCAACGCATCACCCACCATCCCCCGCTGGAACATCACAAAGAAATAAATATTGTTTGTTGAAAACCGAATAACCTAATGAGAGACAGAGGTCATCTATTAGGTCTGCAAAAATACTACACGGGACTGTCATTTTCACTGTCCCCCCCTCCACCTGTCACTTGCTGAATCTGACACTTGCCCAAATTAGCTAAAACAATTTGTGTGAGTTGCGGGAGATTTTGTATTACTTGCGGGCGTCCGGGAGTCGCTTTTCAAATGCGGGAGCCTCCAGGAGGTTGCGGGAGACTTGAGATGTCTCTAATGTGTTCAGACAACAATGTGGTTCAAATAACAACGTCTCCTACAGTTGCCCTACACAGCCTGTCATAAATGCTCATGTGAAACATTAAGTTTGTAAATACTGTAGCTTCTGCCTAACTTGCTAATGTAGCTAGCATGTTGTCTATTGATTGTCTGTGAACTGGTCACCTTTGGGCTACATACACAAAGCTTGATCTTACTGATAGTTGTAGTAGGTGCAGTTGGTCACCATAGCTATATCAGCTGCTTCTGTGTTTCAGCAGTTTAAGCTTTCAGAATTAAAGCTAAATATCTTTTCCCAACGAGTAAAATGGGGCTTTTAGTCACACAATGCGATGTGCTCTCAGACACCGAGGTTGAGCAAGCATTGATATATATTAGTCAATTACTGTACAATACTTTAATTCCATCGATTTTTATCTTACCTATTTTACCTTCCCATCGACTTTTATCTTTTATATCTTAATTTTTTGCCATTGTTGCCTGATCCTATGGAGACATTTTTCTCTTCTGATTTCAATGCTATTTATTTAGTTATTTCTATGTTTTCCATGTTTTACAGATTTTTAATGTTTATTAAGATTAAATTTTATTAAGAAAAAACTACATGAAAATGCTAAAATACCTTTACTTTGGAAACAGGTAAATACATTTTGCGAAATTGACAGTGACTTGTTTTGTTGAGTGTAAACTTTTTGTTTTGAGTTTTGTTGTGTGTTCTCAGTGAAGCTTACCAAAAAGGCTTACAACATTAAATAGTTAAAAAGATTACAAACAATTAATAAAATATGCTGTATTTGCAAATACAGTGTTCCTATAGTTTGTTCCTCCAAGCAGCATAAACCATAATTTCTCTCTCTCTTTCTCTCTGTCTCTTTCTCTGAGTGACACACAAGCATAAGGACAAGCTGAAAAATAATTAAACATTTCATCCAAGACTTATTCAAAACATTTTATTCTTCTAAGAGCGTTTTCCCCAGCAGCATTTGAGCAGAATGAGGCCCATTGCTTTGACAAAACTGTGAAATGAAGTTACAATTGTAAGATGTCTGTGTTAAAACTGTACTGTTTCTTATGCCTGAAGAATTTTTACATTGACACAGCACGTGTTACTGGAGGAGTGTGTGGAGGATCCCTGTTCTATCTATCCCTATGGGGGCATCTTGATCACTATAAACTGTGCCCCTTCAGCCTATGCCTGCACTGGCCTCCAGTGTGTGGGTCTCAGGCATGGCACAGACACCTGTGCTGCTGCTGCTACTACTGGTGAGCCTGTGTGCCAGACGATCTCTGCAGAGCTGCCGTCTGCTGGGCCAGCCTGCACTGCCTCTCCTGGCTTACGAGGGCGACATCAATATCGGGGCTGTTTTTTCCTTACACAGAAAGCCTGTGGTGAAGGCTCACACTTTTACCTCAGAGCCAGAGCCTACGTCCTGTATCAGGTTTGTACTGTACATCACTTATTGCATGTTTAAACTGAATGTATAATGACATATACTTCTACTTTTGGGAATCATGTTATTAAACAATGATGAGGTTAATTACTTGTTTTTAAGTACTAGATTTGTTGGTAACACTTTCTATGAAGCTGGTATTCATAAGATTCTATAATCGCATTCATAATGGGTTATAATTCCTATATAAAATTTAATGGAGTTGAAATTAGTATTCATAACTTTTTATGCATACTGATGACTGTACTAAAGGTAGCTTTATAACTAAGAATGCACTGTGTTGGAATAGTGCTTATGGCATAAGATTATAATGTATGAGTATGTATAAATAGTTATGAATATTTTACATAACTTATGACTGCCTCATAAGCCTTTATATATGTGTGTCTTGTAGAGTCTTGTGAATACAAGCTTCATAGAAAGTGTTATATCAACGATTTGTCTATATCATGAATATTTTTTCCAGACTGAATCTGCGTGAGTTTCAGTTTGCTCAGACACTTATTTTTGCAGTAGAGGAAATAAACAACAACACTAATCTACTACCTGACATGAGGCTGGGATACAAGATCTATGATTCCTGTGGATCCATTATCCTGGGAATCCGCTCGGCTATGGCCCTGATGAACGGCTATGGAGAGACGCTGAGTGACACCTCATGCCAGCGACCACCAGCTGTTCAGGCCATAGTTGGGGAGTCTGGCTCCACTCCCACTATTGGCATCGCCTCTGCAGTGGGGCCCTTCAGCATCCCCGTGGTAAGACAATATAAATATGTGTGAAAGACAATATAGATATGTGTGAAAGAAAATATAGATATGTGTAAAAGAAAATCAAAGTAAGCTTTATTGTCAAAAACCATATGTACAGATTGCACACACATAATTTGAAATTGCAATGTTTCCTAGGCCCACAGTGAACATTAAACATCTTATAAACAAGACAGGTGTTTAATGTTCACTGTGGGCCTAGGGAGCATTTCAATTTCAAATTCTGTGACACAATATAGATATGTGTCAAAAAGCTCAGTGAACAGCAAAAGCACTGACATAATTATATATGACGCATGCTGTGTAACTTTATAATATTCCATGAAATTCAGAAATTGGCTTTCTTTTTTCCCCCTTGAATCCCATCTCTAGGTCAGTCACTTTGCCACATGTGCCTGTCTCAGTGACACAGACAGGTTCCCAAGCTTTTTCCGGACCATCCCCAGTGACTACTACCAGAGCAGGGCACTTGCACAGCTGGTCAAACTGTTTGGCTGGACGTGGGTGGGAGCTGTCCGAAGTAGGAATGACTATGGGAATAACGGAATAGCCACTTTTGTGGAAGCGGCAGAGGAGCTCGGCATTTGTGTTGAATATTCCGAGGCCTACTTCAGAACAGATCCTAAAGAGGAACTGCTCAGGATCGTTGAGGTGATCAAGGGGGCCACTTCCAAAGTACTAGTGGCTTTTCTAGCGCAGGGCGACATCATCCCTCTTTTGAACGAGCTGGCACTGCATAACATTTCAGGGCTGCAGTGGGTGGGCAGTGAGTCATGGATTACGTCCAGAGGCATATCAGGGACAAAAGCCTACAGTTTCTTAAACGGGGCTGTAGGGTTCGCTATAGGCAATGTGATGCTAGAGGGACTGAAGGAGTTTCTCGTCAATGTGCATCCCGCTAAAGCGCCAGACAATCTCTTTGTCAGAGAGTTCTGGGAAACAGCATTTCAGTGCTCATTTGAAAACAGCCCCATGGTGGGTTCACAGTGTACAGGATCAGAGAGCTTACTGACTCTGCACAATCAGTACACTGATGTATCTGAGCTACGCATCTCTAACAAAGTCTACACAGCTGTATACGCCATTGCACACTCTCTGCATAATCTTATGATGGATGCTGCACGCAACGAAACCCAACAGAATGTGTTAGTTCCTCCAAAGGTAAACTGGAAGTGCACATAAAACTTAAAACATAAAATAATCCCTCAACAAAGCTTACCTAGTGACTGTTTTACCCAACAGGTGCTTGAATATTTAAGGAAGGTGAATTTCACCTCTAAGACTGGGGAGCAGATATTCTTTGACTCCAGGGGAGACCCTGCTGCAAGGTACGAGCTGGTCAACTGGCAGCCTGATGGTGATGGAACTTTGCAGTTTAAATCTGTCGGAATCTATGACACATCTATGCCCTCAGAACAGCGTTTTGTTTTGCACCAAGGAGGCCTGGTATGGGCTGGTGGCCAAACGCAGGTAAAAAAAGTAATAGCACCATACAAAAATGACCTTTCCCTGCGCCATCAATACGCAACAAATGCTGCCTTGTGTTTTTTCCTGCCAAACTGTTGACGCACTTTGAGCTACATCTTGTATGAATTGTGCTATACAAATAGAGTTTATTATTATTATTATTATTTTAACAACAGAATCTGTTAACTGTACTGACTGACTAATTACTCTCTCTCTCTCTGTATCAAAAAGGTGCCTGTGTCTGTGTGCAGTGAGAGCTGTGCCCCGGGTACCAGGAAGGCCGTACAGAAAGGGAAGCCTGTATGCTGCTATGACTGTGTCCCGTGTGGAGAGGGAGAAATCAGCAATGAGACAGGTAAAACACGTCTCAGTTATAACAACTATAATATATATTTCAACATATAATGAAACATTACCCTATCGTTTAACCTTTTTTCCAGATTCTAATGACTGTATTCCTTGTGATGCGGAGTACTGGTCAAATGAGAGTAAGGATCAGTGTGTGTTAAAATATGTTGAATACCTGTCTTACACTGAAATCATGGGGATCATACTTGTATTTTTCTCTTTGTTCGGTACTTCAGTCACTATTTCTGTGGCAGCTGTGTTTTTCGCACACAGAGACACACCCATAGTAAAAGCCAACAACTCAGAGCTGAGCTTCCTGCTGCTCTTCTCACTGACTCTGTGCTTCCTGTGTTCTCTTACTTTCATTGGTCGGCCCTCTGAGTGGTCCTGCATGTTGCGTCACACAGCGTTTGGGATCACCTTTGTTCTGTGCATCTCCTGTGTTCTGGGGAAAACAATAGTGGTGTTAATGGCCTTCAGAGCCACTCTTCCAGGCAGTAATGTCATGAAGTGGTTTGGGCCTCTGCAACAGAGACTCAGTGTTCTTGGCTTCACTCTCATACAAGTGCTCATATGTGTGCTCTGGTTGACTATATCACCCCCATTCCCATACAAGAATATGCACCTTTACAATGACAAGATCATTCTAGAATGTGATGTGGGTTCAGCTATAGGATTCTGGGCCATATTGGGTTACATTGGACTACTTGCTATTCTGTGTTTCATACTGGCTTTTCTAGCTCGTAAACTACCTGATAACTTTAATGAGGCCAAATTCATCACGTTCAGTATGCTGATATTCTGCGCAGTCTGGGTCACTTTTATCCCAGCTTATGTCAGCTCTCCTGGGAAGTTCACTGTAGCTGTGGAAATATTTGCCATTCTGGCCTCTAGTTTTGGATTGCTTCTGTGCATTTTCACCCCAAAATGTTACATTATTTTAATAAAGCCTGAGCAAAACACAAAGAAACACTTAATGGGGAAGACAGAACCTAGGGCTCTGTAGAGGTCTATTAAAATCTATTAAACAAGACCTCTGCTTTTTTATTAATTGGGAAAAAAAATATTGTATTGCAAAAAATATTACTAGAGCATCTGTATATATGTTTAAGTATAGTTTTTATCAATTATTTTTATAAATAGCCCGTGTTGTAATATTACAACATTTAACATCACACATTTAATCACATTTAATCCTATAAAATAAACCATTTTCTTTATTTTTGGATTTGTATGGCATTTGGATTTAGGATATCAAAATTGAACAAAAAAACCCACTGATTTCTGCATCAAATATCTCCTACATCATCATCTAACAGGTTAAAACATCTTTAAAGTTTTCTCCTATATTTGGGCTAGTGGGGGTTAATAAGAACAAAGTAGGCAGATGATTTCCTTTAAAATATGTATGTATTGCCATTTATGATGATCCACTGTATCAAGGCACTTTAGTAGGCCTATAATAAACGATGGTGTTACACAGGGGGGGGGAACCCACACAGGGCTCTGACCCAGTAGCTTTGCTCTCCCCAGGCCCCACTGCAGGCTGTGGTGCCCTCCAGCTCAGGCCCAGACACACAGGACAGCCCCTCGCCACGTCCTTCTCATGCATGCTGTGGATATGCATTGTGTACTACAAAATAAAAAATGACATTGCCTTTGTACGTCTCCATAGGATGTATTAAAATTATTGTCATACAAATTTGAAATGGGTATTTTGATTAAACAATACTTCAAAAATACTGCTCTTAGTCGTGTGTGATAATTATTGTATCTCACGGTTGCTTCTGCCTTTGCCAAATGAAGGGACAGTGGTCTATTGCAAGGTGACAAAATTCCATGGCTATGGTAGTGTCAGTATTATACTTCATATAGACTCAATGACTATGAGTAATAATGACATGTTACTGTGTTAGAAGTATGGTACCAGACCACTGACCTAGATACAGTATACCACATGGAACATATCTGCACATTCTTCATTGACTGTCCAGACTGTGTAATGACTTGACAAGGTAATATTCTGTTTTGTACTTCCACATTACACAGTTCCATATACCTTATAACATAATATAAAGCTTTCTGTAGTCCTCTCTAAAGCCTACCCATACCAAGTTCCATATACCTTATAACATAATATAAAGCTTTCTGTGGTCTGCTCTGAAGCCTACCCATACCAGGTCTTAGCTACACTATTTTTAATGGATGGATGTGCCTTGTTATGCCCTCCAATGGACACTTAAGTGAACTGACAGATGATCATTTCAAAACGTTGAAGAATCCTTCCTTATATTCTTTCAGTAACAATTCAGAATATCTCATTGTGTGACGTAATGTTTTCTATAGATCATCCCAGATGTATACATATATATATTAAGTAAATGTATAAATGTTTGTGATGTATAATTATTTTAAAGGTAAAATGAAGCCCACTTTTTTATTTTATGCACCACAATTCACTGTAGCAACAACAGATGGATAAGTTAATGAGATATAGAGAAAACACATTTATTTTTTAAATGTGGTCACAAATTTGTCATCCATTCATTAGAATTTTCTAACTTTTCTTGGAATGGTAGTCCGCTTTAGTTCTAAACACTATTTAAGGTTGTATAAATGTCTTCATCATTAGTTTAACAACTGCTTCGTTTTTGTTTTTTTGCCATAACGGCCATAAAACTGAATAGGCCTGACTAATCAGGGCTGACATTTGTTTTTCTATTTCTGCAAGTACTTACCAGCTCCACTGCAGAGGGTCAATGTGCTGTTTTATTACTGAATCTGATCTGGTTAGTATATGCAGATCGATTCTAATTAGTTAATACCCATACAGGATTTAAATGATTTTTTGTTGCACTGGATCTAATGTATCTAATACATTTATGCAAGAAAACTACCAAATAAGAAACTCATGCTTTCCTCCCAGCCTCAGGTGCCTTTTGTTTTTGTTTTTGTTTTTCTTGCAACCCAATTGTTTTGGATATTGATATTGCAGATGTCCACTTCCTGTTACTTCAAATATTGAGTCCTGTTTTAACAACAAAATAATTAAAAACTGAACATTACTAAGAACCACTAGGTTTGCTTATTGGCCAGGCCAGTTAACTGGGACATCATTAGACCATACTCAGGGCTGTGGCCTCAGATGATCTCACAATAACCCTAGATTGACCACATTATCTTTTTACATTACGTTTTTTCTTTACTCCACACATCTACGAACTATAGCCTAAAATAGTAAATACAATTCCAACATCAATAACAAGTTAATGGGTTTGTTGTGGGTTTCAATATTCAGTGCCTTTAAGAGATGTGACTGGGTTTGTTGTGGGTTTCAATATTCAATGTCTTGCTTGATCATTTTAATATTATCTGCATAAAGCACCTCCTTCAAGATGAGCTCCATGTCTGTGCCACTGAGGCGTACATACACCACATGGTATAAATAAATGTTCGCCATTTTATCAGCTGCATCAGTCGTAATCATAGCACTCTGGAAAAAATATGTTTTGCGGTGGCAATTCAAGAAATGGCAAAGTCCTTTTGATATTGGTGTTTGTTTCTACAGTGACGACCGCAGCTCAACCTCAAGCTCAATGCAAACTAAGAGGCGACCCTTTTTACCCTCTTTTACAGAAAGATGGAGACATCACCATCGGAGGCATATTTTCCTTCCACAGTAACTGGAAGAATAAAGAGAATTCCTACTCCGAGCCTCCATCTCCACTACAGTGCACTAGGTCAGCCCTCTTGCAGTGGATCATATTGCATGGCTTTGTATTCTATTGTGTTATACTGTACTGGGTTGCTTTGCATTGTATGGAATTGCATTATATTGTTGGCTAGATTATTTCAGTGTATATCATACTGCACCGTAAAACCGGATACAACTCAAAACTTTTGATGTAACTGATTACGTCAATAGTTTTGAGTACATTAACTATATATTTTAATTAAAGTTAACTTTAAAAATTTAAGTACATGAACTGCATTCTTTAAGTAAAGTTACTTGTACTTAAACTTTTAAAGTTAACTTTAATTAAAATACATAGTTAATGTACTCAAAATTATTGACGTAATCAGTGACATCAAAAGTTTTGAGTTGTATTAACTTATCCGGTTTTACAGTGTGGATGAGATAATATTTATGTATTTATTTTTTTGTTGTTGTGTTATCCAGCCTTAATTTCAGAGCTCTGCAGTACGCTCAGACAGTGCTGTATGCTGTGCAGGAGATCAACAACAGCACGTCTCTGCTGCCGGGGGTGTCTCTGGGCTACAAGATCTACGACTCGTGCGGTTCGGTGGCCATGGGAGTGAGAGGGGCGATGGCGCTGAGCAATGGGTACAGTGACACTGCTTCCGATGGACCCTGCACCGAGGCAGCCCAGGTGGTGGCCATCATAGGGGAGACGTCCTCCTCGCCCTGCATGGCCATCGCGACTAGCATCGGACCGTTTCGCATCCCAATGGTAAAGGAGTGGTGGGGGAAACAACAATGCGTATTTACTGTATGTCTGCTTTCACATACAGTAGTTGACTTAAACCTGTGTGTGTGTGTGTGTGTGTGTGTGTGTGTGTGTGTGTGTGTGTGTGTGTGTGTGTGTGTGTGTGTTTATGTTTTGTTTCAGATCAGCCACTATGCCACATGTGCTTGCCTGAGTGACAAAAGCAAATACCCATCGTTTCTCAGAACCATCCCCAGCGATTACTACCAGAGCAGGGCACTGGCTGAGCTGGTCAAGAGCTTTGGCTGGACATGGGTGGGTGCCATCCGAACTGACGATGACTACGGCAACAACGGAATGGCCACTTTTCAAGCAGTTGCTGAGCAAATGGGCATTTGTCTGGAGTACTCCGTGCCCTTTTTCAGGAACTACCCACATGAAAAGGTGTTGCAGCTAGTAGAACAGGTTCGTTTGTCTACCTCACGGATACTGGTAGGGTTTCTCTCGCATCTAGACCTAGAGGTGTTACTGGAAGTGTTTGCCGAACACAACCTCGTAGGCTATCAGTGGGTCGGAACCGAAGGGTGGATCTCCGACTCCTACATAGCCAGTCTGGACCGTCATCACATCCTGAGTGGGGCCATAGGGCTGTCCATCCCCAAGGCACAGGTGACAGGGCTGAAAGACTTCATCCTGAACATACAGCCACTGAACTCTTCCAGCAATGCCGTTTTCACCGAGCTGTGGGAGGCTTTGTTCAAGTGTAAATTTACCCCTCTGAATAAATCCGTGACGAAAACGTGCACCGGCCGAGAGGACGTGTCCAAAGTGGAAAACACCTTCACAGACATGTCTCTGATGGCGATCTTTAACAATGTCTACAAGGGCGTGTATGCTGTGGCTTACGCTCTGCATCAGGCTTTGAACTGTAAGGACACCTGTGCCACCAAGAAGCAACCTACACCTCATACGGTGGGGAGCCCGACAGGGCTGTTTATGAATAAAAAAAGATTTGCTATTCAGATTTATAATCTTTAGAATCTTTTCAAAATAATCATCACTTTTGCACCTTCTTGATTTAATGGTGTCATAAACATGTTTTTGTTTTTGTTTACTTTTGTTCCCTTGTTATAAATAGATGTTAGAACAGCTGAAAAAGATTAAATTTAAGACTAAAGAGGGAGAGGAAGTGTTCTTTGATGCGAATGGAGACCCCACTGCCAAATATGAGATCATCAACTGGCAGCCGAGGAGGGACGGGCAGCTGGGCTTTGTGACAGTAGGGCTTTATGACGCATCACTTCCTGCCAAACACAGGATGACCATAAATGGCTCCATACTATGGGCCGAAAATGCCACAGAGGTACCAATCGGTTCGCATTCAGTAATAATAATAATAATAATAATAAAAACCTTTATTTGTATAGTACAATTCATACATACAAGATGCAGCTCAAAGTGCTTTACAGCTTGGCAAGGCCACAACAAGACATTATGCACATACCTTTCAACCGCCCTCAAACATGCCTCTTTATTTATTATTCATTGGAAACGCTTGAAGTATAATTGCTCGGGAACATGATCTATCAGCAAAATATTTGTAAGGATTGTACACAGTTTAAACATATGCTTTAATCTGAAATGTAAACACACATTTCAGTATTTTACTATATGTGAGGGAGACTGAAACACCAATGAATATGTGTCAGTGTGTGTCTGTTCATTCATGTTATGCAGGTGCCTGTGTCTGTGTGCAGTGAGAGCTGTCCCCCGGGTACCAGGAAGGCTGTACAGAAAGGGAAGCCTGTGTGCTGCTATGACTGTATACCATGTGGAGAGGGAGAGATCAGCAATGAGACAGGTACTGTAAAGTTAGGTCTGTGCTGCATTGTACACATTAACTGTTTCATGTACATTATATTCATATATCAAAACATTACCATTACATTATGTTGCATTTGGCAGACGCTTTTATCCAAAGCGACTTACAAAAAGGAGGACATAAGCTGACAGAGGTGTAAAGGAACACAGAGTAAGCAGGCAACCTTCATATATACAGGGAGGTGCATCTGCCTGAATAAGTTTCCCGGAGCAGGGACACTACAGACATACATACATACTCCCCACATGGGGACAGAGAAACAGAGAGTTAGCTTTGTTAGTTCACAAAATATGTCATAATTTATGGTATGCAGAGAGGAGAAGTGGTGTGTGCACCTATGTCCATGTTTTGCCCGGTGTGTGACTCCAAAACATACAATACAATGGCAAGGAGGGTACAGAACCCTGATGACAATGGGTTCAACCCGAAACATTTGTTTCCTAATTTTCTGCTAATTTTCCTAATTTTGCTTATTCATCCAATACCTATTTATGAAATCATTTAGCCTCTGTGTGCGTTCTCTACCCTGCTTGCAATCGGCAGTGGTAAGTATGCATGGACCTTTGTAAGGAGAAGCATGAAAGTCTTCATATAGAAAGTTATTTATAGTTACAAGCTAATAAAAAAGGTGACCAGAGCTGCAGTTGACAGCTTGAAAGTATGTATGTATGTATGTATGTATGTATGTATGTATGTATGTATGTATGTACTGTATGTACTGTATGTATCTCTATAATTGGAGCATTTGAGTTTTAAGATTTAAAAAAGTAAAATTAACCAACATCTGTAATAGTTACTGTATGCATTGAAAGCACATGTTCTGCCCTATATTCATTATCTAAATTTTTATATATGTACCAAAGTACATGTTTTTCTATTTTATTTGCAGACTCCATCACTTGTGTTCTTTGCCATGAAGACTTCTGGTCCAACAGACAAAGGGACACATGTCTGAGAAAGGAAACAGAGTTTCTGTCCCATGAAGAGATTATGGGCATCCTTCTCACTGCGATCTCAGTCATCGGGGCCTGCTTCACATGTGTGATAGCCATTATATTTTTTAAGTACAAGCGCACACCACTTGTTAAAGCTAACAACTCTGAATTGAGCTTTTTGCTTTTGTTTTCACTGATACTCTGCTTCCTGTGTTCTCTTACTTTCATTGGTCGGCCCTCTGAGTGGTCCTGCATGTTGCGTCACACAGCGTTTGGGATCACCTTTGTTCTGTGCATCTCCTGTGTTCTGGGGAAAACAATAGTGGTGTTAATGGCCTTCAGAGCCACTCTTCCAGGCAGTAATGTCATGAAGTGGTTTGGGCCTCTGCAACAGAGACTCAGTGTTCTTGGCTTCACTCTCATACAAGTCCTTATATGTGTGCTCTGGTTGACTATATCGCCCCCATTCCCATACAAGAACATGCATCACTACAAGGAAAAGATCATTCTAGAATGTGATGTGGGTTCATCAATAGGATTCTGGGCTGTGTTGGGTTACATCGGACTGCTTGCTATCTTGTGTTTCTTTCTGGCTTTCCTGGCTCGCAGACTGCCTGATAATTTCAATGAAGCCAAATTCATCACATTCAGTATGCTGATATTCTGCGCAGTCTGGATTGCCTTCATCCCAGCTTATGTCAGCTCTCCTGGAAAATTTACTGTAGCCGTGGAGATATTTGCAATTCTGGCATCTAGTTTTGGGGTGCTCTTTTGCATTTTTATACCAAAATGTTACATTATTCTATATAAACCAGATAAAAACACCAAAAAGCACCTTATGGGAAAAATGCCATCAAAAGCTCTTTGAGTTTTAATGTAACAGATTTCACACATGTATGCACATGATTTGGTGTACATAATATGCATAATATGTTATTAATATTGTGTTTTATTTTTTAATAGTGTTTGCTCATTACTTAACCTGTACATAATAAAATAATTATAAATAAATAAACATTAAACATTAAAGTGTCCCAGTACATAAAAGTCATACAGTGGCAGCATAAAGCAGATATCAGCGTTCCATCAGCACCATAGCTCCTGCCCTTTCACCCCTGATTCTGTTACACTGTAAAACCGAATAAGTCAATACAACTCAAAACTTTTGATGTAACTGATTACGTCAATAGTTTTGAGTACATTAACTATATATTTTAATTAAAGTTAACTTTAAAAGTTTAAGTACTTAAACTTTTAAAGTTAACTTTAATTAAAATCTATAATTAATGTACTCAAAACTATTGATGTAATCCATCATAAATAAGTGTTTGTATAAGATGCTGGCCACATATACATTTCATTACTAAATAATGATTTCATATTTATTAATGTCACAATAAAAATAAAATAAAATAAATACAATTTTAGCTTAATATTGGTACCTGCAGGCATTTTGCATTTGTGTACACTTACTGTACTCTGCTGTGCTGTACTCTGTGATGCCCCCTAGTGGCAGCAGGCATGTAGGTGCAGGGCTGCTGTTGTATAAGTTAGGGCTGTGCGGGTGGCTTAAGGAGGCAGACAGATGGAGGGTGGTGTGCGGCTGGTGGTGCTGGTGGCCCTCCTGTGTCTCCTAACCCACGCTAAGGAGCCAAAGTGCAGGCTCCTAGGCCTGCCTGTGACGCCCGAATATGAGAAGGACGGAGACTTTGTCATCGGGGGGATATTTTCCTTCCGTACAGGGCAGGATGGCGTGGAGGAAACTTTCAACAATGTGCCTGATCACCGCCAATGCAAAAAGTAGGTATATTAGATCATGAATAATTTTTATGAAATATTTTATTGCTTTTACTTTTTTTATTGAGCAGGTATTTTAAGAAATACAACTCTCTGTACGTCATGGGTGGTCATGTAGAGTATACCTCGAAATATGACACACAGCTGATGAAAACATTTCAGTTTCAATTTCAGAGAATTCAAGTTTGCCCACACTGTTATTTTTGCGATAGAAGAAATAAACAGAAGCCCTGATCTGTTGCCTGGAGTTACTCTGGGATACAGGATCTATGACGACTGTGGAACTATGGACATACTGAGGGCAGCTATTAATTTGGTGAATGGTCCACAGAGGTCAGAGAACTGTACTAACCCAGATGCTGTACGAGCCATAGTTGGACACTCTGGGTCAACACCAACTATAGGATTTGCCAGAGTACTTGGACAGTTTCAAATACCAGTGGTAAGGATACTGTATGTATAAGCGGAGGTGGAAAACCCCAGCTTCAGAAACTTAGTCTTATCATGTGATTGTCTTTATGTGATTACCTGTTCACTAAAAACAGGTGTTTTCACTAATTGCATAATCCAACAGGTGATTTCACTAATTGGATAATCCATCCAAAGTGAATTGTTAAGGTTATGACAATAAGATGGTTCATTAAATTGATGGGAATATTATATGATGGGACTGTTACTTCTGAGCAATGGCTCTCCACCTCTGCTTGTAAACATTCATCTATTTTGCACATCCATTTCATTCATATATATTTTAAATTCACTCATGCAATTGGTGTATTGTCATGTTCACAAGGATAACAACTTTTGTCATTTATTTATTTTGTGTTTTATGACCTTACAGATCAGTCATTTTGCCACATGTCCTTGTCTGAGTAACAGGAAGGAGTTCCCCTCCTTCTTCAGAACTATTCCCAGTGACTACTACCAGAGCAGAGCTCTAGCTGACCTGGTCAGACACTTTGGCTGGACCTGGGTGGGAGCCATAAGCAATAGAAACTACTACGGCATCAGTGGGATGGCTGGCTTTTTGCAGGCAGCACAGGAGCAGGGAGTGTGTATTGAGTACCATGAGGCGTTTGAAATAACAGGACCAGAACGCAAGCTTCTTGAAATAGTGGACATCATACGCCAGTCCACATCCAAGGTGATTGTGACCTTCATGTCCCACAGGGAGATTAAAGTGTTAGTGTCTGAGCTGCACAGGCAGAACATCTCTGGGCTGCAGTGGGTCGGCAGCGAAGCTTGGCTGACAGACGACTCTCTCACAGACAGCGAAGGCCATTCTCTTCTTATCGGAGCCATAGGATTCACAGTCAGCAAAGCACACATTCCTGGTCTGGGACCTTTTCTACAGGAACTGCATCCTTCCAAATATCCCAACAGCCAGTTTCTCAGAGACTTCTGGGAGTCTGTCTTTGGCTGTTCTTTAAATCCACCAAGAGAAAATGATGACAGAAAACGATGCAATGGATCTGAGAATCTCAGAAATGTTGATAACGCGTTTACTGACGTGTCTGAGCTGAGGTTCACCAATAATGTGTACAAAGCTGTATATGCTGTGGCACATGCCTTACACAACCTCCACACCTGTGGGCCTGGCAGGGGGCCCTTCATCAATGCCACCTGTGCTACACCCACACAGACAGAGCCATGGCATGTGAGCAGCAGTGTTTCATGAACAATGTTTTCATGTATTCTAGACAATATAATTAAGAATAATGTGATAGGATAATCCCCACTAATGTTAAATTCCTATTTTAAGGTTTTGCATTACCTGCAGTCTGTGAATTTCACCATGCCCAGTGGAGAGCAAGTGCTTTTTGATAGCAACGGAGACTCCCCAGCGAGATATGAGCTGATAAACATAAGAAATATCAGAAAAGGAACCACAGACATTGACATAATTGGTTACTATGATGACTTCCTGCCTAAAGACCAGCAGTTCAGAATGACCACTGCAAATATTAACTGGGGCGGAGGGCAAAAAGAGGTAAACATATAATATATGCTATATAAATATGTATAATATTATTTATAATAAACATCATACTTAAATCAGAGAGTGGGTCTAGATATGATTCGAGACTGATTCCCTTCCTAACAAAACTAATCTCTACTAACCAACTCTTTACCTAGGTGCCTCATGCTTGTATTCTGCGTGTGTAGGGTGTGTGTGTGTGTCTGAAGTGTCTCTGTTCCAGGAAACGTACACATGCACCTCCTTGTGTATATGTGTGTAGTCTGTTTACTTTGTGTTCCTCTACACCTCTGTTAGCTAATTATGTCTCCCTTTTGTAAGTCGCTTTTGATAAAAGCGTCTGCTAAGTGTAATGTAATGTAATATGAGGTAGTGGAGGTGTGTAAATATGTGATCAGTCTTCCTCCCCTTCACTCCTTATATGCATATGCACACATAACCACCAGTGCACTTGTATCCTACAAACCTGTTGATACATGTCTTTGTACATTTTTTGGTTGATGTATGCAAATCAAAGAGCCTTTGAGGGAGTTATATGGCATATACCTGCATATCAAGTAGCATACAGCTCTGATGTGCAGGGTAAAAAAAACATGGGATTAGTATCAGTGTCTGAATGTGTCATTATGTAAAAGTGCATTTGTGTGTGTGTCAGGTGCCCGTGTCTGTGTGCAGTGAGAGCTGTCCCCCAGGTACCAGGAAGGCTGTACAGAAAGGGAGGCCCGTGTGCTGCTATGACTGTATACCATGTCCTCCTGGCATGATCAGCAACAGTACAGGTGACGCACACTGGCTTTATTCACTAGTCCAGCTTTATTCACTAGGTTTGAGATTCTGTGAGTAATAAAACTAACAAAGTGTATACTGTAAGTTTAAAAGTAAATTCGGCCAGTGATAAAACTTAAAATGATGTATTTATGGAATACTGTACTTTGCAAAAGATAACAAAATGTCAGTTAATAACTAATATCAGTTTTTTCCCTGCTTCTTTAGTGTAATAATATCAAATGTAAAGCCTTTAATTTGCACTTCACAGATTCTGCTGATTGTATGCAGTGCAGAAGTGAGCATTGGTCCAACAAGAGAGGAGATGAATGCATCCCAAAGCCAATAGAGTATCTGTCATACCATGAGATCATGGGGATAGTGCTGGCATGGTTTGCTTCATTGGGAGCGCTCTTCACACTGATGATTGCAGCAATCTTTTACTGCCATAAAGAAACGCCTATAGTTAGAGCCAACAACTCCGAGCTGAGCTTCCTGCTGCTCTTCTCACTGACTCTGTGCTTCCTGTGTTCTCTTACTTTCATTGGTCGGCCCTCTGAGTGGTCCTGCATGTTGCGTCACACAGCGTTTGGGATCACCTTTGTTCTGTGCATCTCCTGTGTTCTGGGGAAAACAATAGTGGTGTTAATGGCCTTCAGAGCCACTCTTCCAGGCAGTAATGTCATGAAGTGGTTTGGGCCTCTGCAACAGAGACTCAGTGTTCTTGGCTTCACTCTCATACAAGTCCTTATATGCGTGCTCTGGTTAGCTATATCCCCTCCTTTTCCTTACAGAAATATGCACCTCTACCAGGAAAAGATTATTCTAGAGTGTAATTTGGGTGCAGCTATAGGTTTCTGGGCGGTGTTGGGTTACATCGGACTGCTTGCTATCTTGTGTTTCTTTCTGGCTTTCCTGGGTCGTAAACTACCTGATAACTTTAATGAGGCCAAATTTATCACATTCAGTATGCTGATATTCTGTGCAGTCTGGATCACTTTTATCCCAGCTTATGTCAGCTCTCCTGGGAAATTCACTGTAGCTGTGGAGATATTTGCTATTTTGGCCTCAAGTTTTGGTTTATTATTTTGCATTTTCTTACCAAAGTGCTACATTATTTTAGTAAGGCCGAACTTGAACACTAAAAAACATGTAATGGGAAAAACATCCAATGAAATTCATTATTGAATACTACCGACATGATGTGTAAATCCTGCATGTTAACATTAGAACATAATTTGAAATAAAATTTTGAAAACCACAGCCTATTTGAGTGTTTTTTTATAATTTATTAGCAGTTGAATAAGTACACTGAAGGAGACTATTCTATTAGACTCTGTTGCTGGTGCCAACATGCATGCAGGCACACACGCACATACA
The DNA here is from genome assembly GCA_030347295.1 of Setipinna tenuifilis. Lineage (NCBI taxonomy): Eukaryota > Metazoa > Chordata > Actinopteri > Clupeiformes > Engraulidae > Setipinna > Setipinna tenuifilis. Next base: position 5,025,450 of record CM059279.1, read on the forward strand.
CATACACACACACACACACGCAGGCATGCATATACTGTAAACCCTTATGGAGAACTCCCTTTGACTGCCATTATAATATAGTGGAAGGAAACTAAACTGTACAAATATACAACCCTAACACATCCCTAACCAAACCTTTCCCTAACCCTAGACACACACACACACACACACACAAACACACACACACACAAACACACACACACACACACACACACACACACACTTTTGGAGTTCTTAACACTACATGATGTAGATGTCCTTGTTATCACCTCTCACCAATTGTATCAAGAAATTAAGTGAACATGAACTGACTTTTATGGTTGAATTAAAGATGAAGAACATGAAGAAGATGAATAACTTCAGGTTTACAATCATTATATAGGCTGCAGTCTGCCAGATCCAATTTGAACCTCATGCCTGTAATAAAGAAATATTGAAACATAACCACTAAACTTTTAAAATAATTGACTACAACATATAAATAATGTGCTATGAACAATCTACCTAAGTGGTATCAATAACAGAGACACTAACAAACCATATACATTTTACTGTGCTATTGCTTATATAATGGGGTGACCAGGGTCGGCACTAGACATTGTGGGTCCTGTGGAGGTATACTGTACAAATTTGGGCCTAACTTCCCATTAACAGTATTAATAGTTGTCTTAAAGGGCCCCCTTTCAATGCTGGGCCTTAAAAAACTCACATGATTGGTACTTGATTGGAACATGGTTGGTACTCTGTGTGATACATGAATTGCAGTCTGATCAATGTGTACATGAGGCATGCCTATGACCAACTCAGTCAGAGCAATATAAAAATGCATACAACAAATGGCAAGTCTGGTGAAATAAAATCCTGGACGGTAACAACATTTTGGGCAATTTTGAAATTCTCGCCAGATTGTGATGAAACATGAAAATTCAGAATTAAGTTTCATGCCTGTGCAACTGAGGTCAACTTGCACAGTCCAGTCCCAGTCTCTGCAACCTCACGGCAATTCTGGATTGAAATACAGACAGTCCAGCAGCCAGGCTATAAGCCAAGCCAGTACCGCATCCTTTTAAAAATGTTGGGAGGGGTTTACTCACATTCTAATACTGTGCTAGCTTTTACTCATGCCAAAAATTGCTTCTCTACAATCTTGAAAACCCATATTTTGTGCATTTTATTATTTAGTAATAAACAGCCCATACTTTTTTATTCAATACTGCCTGTGACTCTACATTAAATTTCACGTTCAAGTCAGTCTGGCCAACCTGCCTATTCTCAGCTGTTCCTATGCCCAAAAAATCGGGCACCAATGAAAAATGAATGCTACGCTTTTGTCATCAGAATCAGTGGTCTGATTGGTTGCAGCTCTGTCCAGTAGTGCACAGAGGCATTGGAAAGATGCCCATTGATCCCGCCTCTGAGTTGGTGCGACAGCCAGGCTACACCAAAACATGAAGTGCACTTATGTCTTAGCCAAACGTTGGTGTGTTGACACAAAAGTTTATTGTAAGTGCCTGCTTTGGTGTTCGGCCACCTAAATGCTGCTTGCAGCTATATTTATTGTTGCTGTTGTTAATAATAATGATAATAATAATAATAATAATAATAATAATAATAAAAACAACAACAACAGATGGAGCATCAGACATTAATCATGTATGAAAAAGCATATTTCGAAAGATTCACTTGTAGGCGTACCCAGATTAAGTGTAAGTTAACCCCTTCAGTTGGCGGACAGTAATATTCCCTGCGGCACACAGTACATCACGCCTGTGTGTCACTGAGGCCCAGTGTGATATAAAGTCTGATCATAAGGTGGGTGGCTCAGTGTGTGTATAAGATGGTGCTCCTGTGCTCATGGCTTCTGATCATGCTGGCCTACGCTGCCAACCCCCTCTGCAGGCTCTGGAGAGAGCATGACCCTCCCCAGCTCAGCATGGATGGGGACGTTATCATTGGAGGGATCTTCTCTTTCCACAACAGCTGGACAGAGAGCAAGCCCTCATTCACCACAGGCCCAGAACGTCCACAGTGCAAAAGGTGAGTAGTTCATCAGGGCTGAGGACCTCACAACCTGACAATTTGTGCTGAAGTGCTGCATTAGTAAATGTGTTTATTATAAAAGAGAACAATTGTGATTAATTTCTAGTTATTTATTTACTTCTCATGTAATATTTGCGGTAAAAAAAAATCTGCTATTGTTAATGTGTTTATTTATTTATTTATTTTTTACAGTTTAAGCCTCAGAGAATTTCAAAATGCGCAAACTATGGTGTTCGCCATTGAAGAAGTTAACAACAGCACCACTCTCCTTCCTGGTGTGCGACTAGGCTACAGGATCTACGACTCCTGTGGTTCTGTGGAGATGGCAGTAAGAGCTGCCTTGTCCTTGATCAATGGGCAAGACAACAACACAACATCCAACACCTCATGTACCCACCCAGACACCGTGCAGGCCATCATAGCAGAGACCTCATCCACTCCTACAATCGCCATTTCTGCCGCGGTTGGACCTTTATATATGCCTGTGGTAGGACTGTGTACAGTACAACTAACATTTCAGCTAAATTGATTGACCCTGCAACATGTCAGTTTGTAAGCCTGGTTAAAGTGTATGAGCACTGAGAATATGTCACCTAATTCTACAGATAATTTGCACACAACAAAGCATGGGCATGGGCATTTAACTTCTATGTAAGAAATATAGTGGTATTTTTTTTTTGTAAATAACTGTATTGGATATAGACAGATAGACTGACATTGTCTGTGAAACAACACTATGCTGCAAACAAAGTTACAGCAAATGGCAATGTTACAGAAAATCATTTCCTGTAAGCACATAAAATACTAAACAGTCATTCCTGTTGTTTCTCTCTCTCTCTCTCTCTCTCAGATCAGTCACTTTGCGACCTGTGCCTGTCTCAGTGACAAAATGAAACATCCGTCCTTTTTTAGAACAATACCGAGTGACTACTACCAAAGTAGGGCACTAGCCCAATTAGTCAAACACTTTGGGTGGACCTGGGTAGGAGCGGTATGCAGTGACAATGACTATGGGAACAATGGCATGATCACTTTCATACAAGCTGCCACAGAGGAGGGAGTCTGCATTGAGTTTTCAGAGCCGTTCTTCAGAACAAATCCCAGGGCAGATATACTGAGAATAGTTGACGTTATCAAAAAAGCCTCGTCAAAAGTCATTGTTGCATTTGTCTCCTACTCTGACATGGAGGTCTTATTGAAGGAACTTGCCCATGAAAACATCACCGGCCTGCAGTGGATTGGTAGCGAATCCTGGATTTCCGACATGAACATCGCAACAGGTCAATGGCACAGTATTCTGCAAGGCTCGATGGGCTTCGCAATTCCGAAAGCTACAATAAAGGGCTTGCGAGAATTTCTTGTTAATCTTGACCAATCAACAGAGGTGCCTCTTTATCAGGAGCTGTTAGAGACCATATTTGGCTGTCAACTTGGAAAAGACAACTATTCAGACAAAGTTGAGTGCAGTGGCAATGAACGCCTGAGTGACGTCCATAACCAGTACTCAGATGTGTCTGATCTGCAAATTGCAAACAATGTCTATAAGGCCGTGTATGCTGTTGCCCATGTTTTGGATGGTATGGGAGCCTGTGCTGGAGGACATAGTGGTGACAACTGTATGAAATCCACAGATGAGCTCAGACCATGGCAGGTAAACCATTTGTTTAAAGATATGTCAATGAGCACTTTAAACGATGTCAGTTTATTTATAAAGCACTTAAAAAACAACAGCAGTTATAAACAAAGTGCTATCAAAACATATTCAAAACCATAGAAACAAAGAGAAAAGAAAAACATACAAAATACAAAAAAGAGTAGATAATAACTCTATAATTATTTATATAACTTAATACTTAATAATACCTTTTTTCTGTTTTTCTATGTTTTTATTTCCATTCCCTAACATGATGACAAAAAATATTGTATATTAAGGTTCTTGAAAACATCAGGAATGTGCGTTTCTCCATCCAAAGTGGCGAGGACATATACTTTGATGAAAACGGGGACCCAGCGGCTCGGTACGACCTGCTGAACTGGCAGAACGGGCCCAGTGGAGAAATCACGTTTGTCAAAGTGGGCTTCTATGACGCCTCCTTGAAAGACCCTCTCCAACTCTCAGTGGCAAACAACAGCATAGTATGGACCCAAAACCAACATGAGGTGAGAACACGGCCGTGCGAACGGCATGTTTTGATTTTGTAAAATAAAAAGTGCTATATTTTTCTAAGACGCTCGTGGACTTCTGGAGGTCTCTTTGTACACTTCGACCCCTACTTCCAGTTGCTGGCATCCTGCTAGTGAAGAGCCTTTGGCTTTTTCACACACCCTCAGCACCCAGAGTAATGGCATCAGCCTGCAGAGGCCGAAGGATAACAGAGACTGTCGTTTGTGACACAGGTGCCCGTGTCTGTGTGCAGTGAGAGCTGTCCCCCGGGCACCAGGAAGGCTGTGCAGAAAGGGAAGCCTGTGTGCTGCTATGACTGCATACCATGTGGAGAGGGAGAGATCAGCAATGAGACAGGTATTTCATCAGAGTGAAGTAATAGTAAACATGTCAGTGTTGGGTGTATGAAGTATTAAAAATGAATGTGTACAAAACAAAGTCTAATGGATCCCGCTACATTAATCAGTCAATAAATACTGAATAAATGCTGAATAAATGCAGATTAAATACTGCTTAAGATGTATCTCCAATGGCATTGAATACATTAGCCATCAAAAGCTGATACATAGCTGGAAGTGTATGGCAAATCTTCCAAAAAAAACAACTATTTTTGAACTAGACATCAGAAAGGCTTCGCACAGACACTTGCAACCAGGATTTATTAATTCATGATTTAATTACATTCAGTGAACATGCAAATTGTGACAGTGCTGTGTCACCTTTCAAATGGGTAAAAAAAACTATACAATTCGGACATAACTGCATTGTTAATTTTTTACAGATTCAGTCACCTGCTTCCGGTGTCCTCTGGACCTTTGGCCGAACACCCAGCAAGATGAGTGTGCCTTAAAGTCCGTGGAGTACCTCTCTTTTGGCGAGATCATGGGCAGAGTTCTTGTGGCTTTCTCTTTATTAGGTGTGTCAATGACTTTGTGCACAGCTGTAGTTTTTATAATACACAAAGAGACACCCATTGTTAAAGCAAACAATTCAGAGCTAAGTTTTCTTTTACTGTTTTCATTAAAACTGTGCTTCCTGTGTTCTCTTACTTTCATTGGTCGGCCCTCTGAGTGGTCCTGCATGTTGCGTCACACAGCGTTTGGGATCACCTTTGTTCTGTGCATCTCCTGTGTTCTGGGGAAAACAATAGTGGTGTTAATGGCCTTCAGAGCCACTCTTCCAGGCAGTAATGTCATGAAGTGGTTTGGGCCTCTGCAACAGAGACTCAGTGTTCTTGGCTTCACTCTCATACAAGTCCTTATATGTGTGCTCTGGTTGACTATATCGCCCCCATTCCCATACAAGAACATGCATCACTACAAAGACAAGATCATTCTAGAATGTGATGTGGGTTCAGCTATAGGATTCTGGGCCATATTGGGTTACATTGGACTACTTGCTATTCTGTGTTTCATACTGGCTTTTCTGGCTCGTAAACTACCTGATAACTTCAATGAGGCCAAATTCATCACGTTCAGTATGCTGATATTCTGTGCAGTCTGGATCGCATTCATACCAGCATACGTCAGCTCTCCAGGAAAGTTCACAGTGGCAGTAGAGATCTTTGCCATACTGGCCTCTAGTTTTGGCTTGCTTGTCTGTATTTTTCTCCCAAAGTGTTACATTATACTACTTAAACCAGAGAAAAACACCAAAAAACACATGATGAAGAAAATGCCAAGAAAAGCTCTGTAGAAACAAAGTTTTGTTCTGTACGCACTTTAAAAACAAACAGTAAAAGAGAAATTTCAAAGAATTTGTGTTCACTTATAAATCAATTAACATATAGACTACAATATATGCATTAATAAACATGCAATAATCAATAAAGTATAAAATATAATTTATCATCTTTTCTAAAAGCAAGAAGTAGCTCGGATGACAGCGATACCCTTATGGGAACATTTTACGGTAGCAATCAGGTTAGTCAGGAGTACTCTCCTGAGACCCTTCCAGACTTCCAGCTGAGGACGTAATACCTCTACCAAACAGACATGGAGCTACAGACATTAGATATATAAAGATGCTGGCGATAGGCCCACTGCTCACAATGATCCTGCTGCTGGAGCTGTTTGCCCTGCTCCCCCTACTCTTAGGAGGGCAGCCTGTTTGCAGGCTGATGGGCAGGGCACTGGCCCCCGAGTTAGAGGGGCCGGGTGATCTGGTAATTGGGGGCATCTTTACATTTCGCACCGGTTATGATGGGGAGATACCTACCTTTGAAAGCTTGCCGGGTGAACCCAAATGCAAAAAGTGAGTGAGTGCTTTTTCGATCATCGAGTGCCGATCTTTGAAATGTACTTCTTATGACTTCCTTCCTCTGTATTGTAATTAATGTGTTAAGTGCGTATCACTTGTGTTGTAAAAGTGTATGTAAAAATGGAGAATTTATTGAAGAATAATTAAAAAGATAATTAAAAGGTATTTCTGATATTTACAAATTATAAATGAGTGTTATTATAAATTAATTATTCATGAATATTAATTCTATCTTTGCAGCCTCAATTACAGAGAGTTTAAATTTGCACACACGGTTATATTTGCAGTTGAAGAGATAAACAAGAATCCTAGGATTCTCCCACGACATAGACTAGGGTACAGGATCTACAATGCCTGTGGGTATGCCAACATACTGCGGTCTGCCATTGCATTGGCCAGTGGTGTGGCACAGGTGATTGATGAGAGGAATTGTTCAAATGCTGTCAGAGCTGAGGCCATCATAGGCCACTCAGCATCTGCACCAACCATGGGTTTCGCACGGATATTAGGACGGTTTCAAGTCCCAGTGGTAATACTCTTCAATTCAGTAATTTAAAACAATATCAAAACGACATTGAAATTATTGTTTTACAACTTAAATCTTCATTGTGTATGCTGTTATAGATGTATCTGCAATTAACAGAACACTGTCAGATACACTGTACTGGGCAGAGGTGGGAAATCCTGGTTTGAAAGGGTAAAAGTCCTGACGTTTATTGTTTGTACCTGTGCACACAACCCAAGTGACTTGTTTTAGTATTACTCTGATTTGTTTATCCACCTGGTATACTGTAAGATGTGTGGTTACTGGAATCAGGAGAGTTTGTGAATGGTAGGAACAAAAATGCGGTGTGGCCTTTCCCACTATAAAGCCCCGATTACCCACCTCTGACACTAAATAAATAAATGACATAAATGTGGAAATTGGATAATTATCCCACATCCATGAAAGCATAAAATAGTAATATTAATATTGTTAACTGATTGTTTTAGACATTATGACAAGCAAATTTAACTCTTTTTTTTACATTTTACATTTTGTATTATACAGATCAGTCATTTTGCCACATGTCCCTGTCTGAGCAACAGGCAGGAGTTCCCCTCCTTCTTCAGAACTATTCCCAGTGACTACTACCAGAGCAGGGCTCTAGCCAAGCTGGTCAGACACTTCGGCTGGACCTGGGTCGGGGCCATCAGCAATGCCAACGCTTATGGGATCAATGGCATGGCTGGCTTTGTGAGGGCGGCACAGGAGGAGGGGGTGTGTATAGAGTACCAAGAGGCTTTTGAGAGCACGGATCCAGGGCATTCAGTCCCCCAAATAGTGGACATCATACGCCAGTCCACATCCAAGGTGATTGTGACCTTCATGTCCCACAGGGAGATTAAGGTGTTAGTGTCTGAGCTGCACAGGCAGAACATCTCTGGGCTGCAGTGGGTCGGCAGCGAAGCTTGGCTCACAGACGACTCTCTCACAGACAGCGAAGGCCATTCTCTCCTTATCGGATCCATAGGATTCACAGTCAGCAAAGCACACATTCCTGGTCTGGGACCTTTTCTACAGGAACTGCATCCCTCAAAGTATCCCAACAGCCAGTTTCTCAGAGACTTCTGGGAGTCTGTCTTTGGCTGTTCTTTAAATCCACCAAAAGAAAATGATCAAAGAAAACAATGCAATGGATCTGAGCACCTCAGAAATGTGGATAACGCGTTTACTGACGTGTCTGAGCTGAGGTTCACCAATAATGTGTACAAAGCTGTATATGCTGTGGCACATGCATTGCACAACCTCCACACCTGTCAGCCTGGCAGGGGGCCCTTCATCAATGCCACCTGTGCTGCACCCACACAGACAGAGCCATGGCAGGTTAGGCTGACCCCCTAATAATTCCTCACTTATTTCGCAATGTCTCACATTTTCACACATCCTGGAAATGTTACAACTGCAGTATAAAATCTGTTTACTAATATGTTTTTTTCCTCTTGTGATTTATAATTTTACAGATGTTACAATACCTACAACAAGTAAATTTCACCACAAAACAGGGTGATAATGTGTATTTTGACAGCCGTGGCGATTCTCCAGCAAGCTACGATCTTATAAATATCCAAAGCATTCGCAAAGGCACCATGAAGGTGGTCATCATTGGCCAGTACAATGCTTTTCTGCCCCCAGGACAAGAGCTACAGCTCAGCAATGGCACCACTGTTTGGCAAGGAGGACTTTCAACAGTACGATTCTTTATCCAAGTGTTTCTGTTTACAATGTAGTGTAGTTTTTAGAAGGTAGTGCTATTGTATAGCGCTTTGAGGTAAAAAAAAAAAAAGGCAAGAATCACAAGGATATTTTTAATTGTCACTTGCATAGACATACTGGGTAGGGTAGGACATGCAGTAAAATTAATGATCTTAATGAATCATAATAATCGTAAGTAGAAATGAATAAACTGTTTGATGTTGTTGCAGGTGCCCGTGTCTGTGTGCAGTGAGAGCTGTCCCCCGGGCACCAGGAAGGCTGTGCAGAAAGGGAGGCCTATGTGCTGCTACCAGTGTGTACCATGTGGAGCAGGCGAGATTAGCAACACCACAGGTAGAGCATCGCTCTTTTATGTTTTCATGTTGATGCTCCATCAAAAAAGAATACTGTTGTACACATTGTTATGACTTCATTACTGTCATGAGCACAGAGATGCATCTTTGCTCTGTGACTTGTGTGGTAATGTGGCAAAATGAGCCACAGTGACCCAAACTTCAATATTAAGATTGACAAAGGATACACATTCGAAAGACTTCCTGCCTGGTTGAAAAATTGGTTTATGGTTCTTGGTTAATGGTTCTAACCCTAACCCTAACCCTGACCCAAGGCAAAGAAATGTCTTGATAATTTCAAGGTTGTTTGACAAAATCAGCCTGTGTTTTAAAATTAGAATCCTGTGTTTCAGACTCATTTTGCCAGACTGGGTTACAAATGCTACAAACAAAGCAGTGACACATTTTGCTGCAAAGCTCTAAAAAAACTCAGGCTTTTTCTTTCATTGCAGATGTTTACCTATTGCTTTCTGTGTCTTTTAATTACCTTATACATATTTTACACTTATTTTATCTTTTATCTTTTATGCTTTTATATTGTCCTTTGCTTTTATTTTTGTTAAGCACATTGAACTGCCTTTGTGTATGAAATGCACTATAAAAATAAACTTGACTTGACTTGACTTGACAGATGCAACTGATTGTCTGAAGTGCCCTCCGACATACTGGTCCAACTGGAAAGGGGACCAGTGTCTTTTAAAGACCATCGAATTTCTATCCTACACAGAACTCATGGGGATCCTTTTAACACTGTTTTCCTTGTTGGGTGCCACTCTGACCATGGTCATTGCTGCAATTTTCTTCCAGTTCAGACAAACTCCAATCGTTAGAGCCAACAACTCCGAGCTGAGCTTCCTGCTGCTCTTCTCACTGACTCTGTGCTTCCTGTGTTCTCTTACTTTCATTGGTCGGCCCTCTGAGTGGTCCTGCATGTTGCGTCACACAGCGTTTGGGATCACCTTTGTTCTGTGCATCTCCTGTGTTCTGGGGAAAACAATAGTGGTGCTAATGGCCTTCAGAGCCACTCTTCCAGGCAGTAATGTCATGAAGTGGTTTGGGCCTCTGCAACAGAGACTCAGTGTTCTTGGCTTCACTCTCATACAAGTGCTTATATGTGTGCTCTGGTTGACTATATCACCCCCATTCCCATATCAAAATATGAGTTTGTTCCAAGACAAGATTATTCTAGAGTGTAATTTGGGTTCAGCTATAGGTTTCTGGGCTGTATTGGGATACATCGGACTTCTTGCTGTTATGTGTTTTGTTCTGGCTTTCCTGGCTCGTAAACTACCTGATAACTTTAACGAGGCCAAATTTATCACATTCAGTATGCTGATATTCTGTGCAGTCTGGATCACTTTTATCCCAGCTTATGTCAGCTCTCCTGGAAAATTCACTGTGGCTGTGGAGATATTTGCTATTTTGGCCTCTAGTTTTGGATTATTATTTTGCATATTTATTCCCAAATGCTATGTTATTATCTGTAGGCCACATGAAAATACAAAGAAACATATGATGCAAAAAAATCCCCATTAAATGTGGACAATTTGTAAGTACATCATTTTTTAATCACACAATAAAAATTATATGATACAATGATGCCAAAAGCCTGTTGTATTTAAGATGTTTGTTACTTTCTTTGTTGTTAATTTATTTGTGTATTCATAATTATGTTGTCATGGTTCATTAGGTTGTTCAGCTTTCATGTAATTTACAGTGCGGTTACAAACAACAACTGTATCTGTAAATACTAATGGCTCTATAATGTGCATGTTCATAGTGTTTCAGATCACAATATCTCAAATATTTGAGAAATAAACAACCAAACATGGGCCATTTTATCAGAAGTGCCTTGCATATATATAAAAAATATTTAGTTTAGAATTATTATTAAGTAAGGCTGCAAAGACCTGACTTGCAGACCTTAACCACTGTCTGCTATTACTGTAAACTACCACAGCACTGCCCTCTAGTGATAAGAAACCATTTTAACGAAATAACACTCCCCACAAGTGATAGCATTAGGTTCCTTCTCATAGTGGCAGTTATGAGAATGATATCAGTAATCATAGAGATGACTATAAATTACACAATAAAAATGTCTAAATTAAACATACCTAAAACACGTAGCTAATTCCATCACATAAAAACCTCTACTGTGGTGCAGTGGACCCTGGCTTCTCTACACCAATGATCAGGGCCAAAAGGCCTCTGTGGACATATGTATTTTTAAAATGCTTTTCGAGGAGACACCATTACTCATTTGCCACAGAATATGATCTGCAGGCCTCATGTATGCTATCATGGATATAAAAGACCATGTCCTATAAATCAAACAGGCCCAATAATGGGGGCACAATGTCAAGTCAAGTCAAGTTTATTTGTATAGCGCATTTTATACACAAAGGCAGTTCAATGTGCTTAACAAAAGTAAAAGCAAAGAACAATATGGATGCAGAGGCATAATTTGTCATAAACATTCTTAGCTGTCCTGTGTGGTACAGGCACGCACTAGCCTCTAGGGAGCCGTATGTGGGAAGCAGAAGTGATGTCTGCGCCTGTGTCTAAGTCCCGTGTTTCGCCCAGTGCATAACTCCAAAACAGACAGTACAACTCGTTAGCTTGATAGCATAATTGCCTAAGTCATTTTTTGGTCAAATTGAGATTTTTGCACAACTTTACTCCCCTACCACTTCTGCATCATCCTGTCTGTCTGCCTATGTCATTGGCCAATCACAACACTCATAAAAGTAAAAAAAAAAACATAGCTGCCTAAGTCATTCATTTGACTTAGGCAGTTTTACCATTGGACTTAGGCAGTTTTTATACAATCAATTTGACTTAGGCAGATTATGCCTATGACTTAGGCAGTTTTTCTGAGAATATAAAATAAACATTACATCTTCTCAGCCATTTTGCATACATCAAAACTGCCTAAGTCACTTTTATTTGATAAAAAAAATGATGTTCGGTTTTGTTCTTTTTCCAAACTTTTTCTCACATCTACATGAATGTTCTGTGAAAATATCAATAAAAAATATGCATGTGATTTTTAGAAAATGTGTTTTTTCTTGTTTTCCAAAAACACAAAAAAATGACTTAGGCAATTATGCTATCAAGCTAACGAACTGCAAGGAGGGTAGAGAACGCACACAGAGGCTGAATAATTTCATAAATCTGTATTGGATGCATAGGCGGAAAACAACACAGGCCGTGCAGATTTATGAAATTCAGTGTGCTGTGTGTTTTCTACCCTCCTTGCAATTGGAGCTGTGTGTGGCCACACAGTCACACATACAGCAGTAGACTGAGTTTGTGTTTTTGTTCAGAGGGAGGGAGCTGGACACACTGCTAGCTCACCCCACCCCAGACAACCAGGTCGGTCGGACATTTTGTCGCAGTGCAACACTGAGAAACACGGAAAGACGAAAGGGGGTAACACACAATTTAAAAATCCAATATCAAACAAAATCTTCTCTAGTTCCCCTTCACTCCCTCATTTGCACAGCATGCTACACTATAGAGTGTCACAACTATGCTATCACATCCCTGACTGCCACAGCAGCAGTCACTTTTAACCTGCAAGCATACTGCATTTATCATTCACATAAATGGGCAGCCATGGCCTACTGGTTAGGGTGTTGGTCTTGGGATTGGAAGGTGGCAGGTTTGCATCCTACCCTCACCAGTAGGAAGAATGTATGTGGACACCCTCATCCATGGCTGAAGTGCCCTTGAGCAAGACACCTAACCCCACATAGCTCCAGGGACTGTAACCAATACCCTGTACCTGGATAAAAGCTACAACTAAGTGTAATGTTAACTAAGATGACATTACTTGTGACACTCTGGGGTCAAAGGTCTCAACAGATAGCTAGAATAGAATATGTCTTTATTGTCATTGTCACAAGTACAACGAAATTGAAAGTGCTTACCAGTCAGTGCAATAGATAAGGTAAAATAAATAAGATAAAAGACAGTGGCCTGAGCCCAAATGCACACAGACATCACACCCACGCTTCAAATCTCATACATTCAAACAGTTCAATACACACAGCCTCATGCATTCAAACAGTCCAATACACACAGCCTCATGTACACAGTTCATGTAAAAAATGAATTTCAGGAGCCATTGGTTTTAGCAGCATTAAGACAGGTTATTGCAGTTAGGTAAAAGCTGTGCTTGAATCTATTTGCTGGGTTCTTTACCTTCTTTAAACAGGCAACTATCTACATACAAAAAAATAGTAAGTGCATCATTCACTAATCTTCTTACATCCTGTTTTTATAATCACAGACTATAATCCATTCCTGCTCTGCATTTGGCCAGCGGTTGGCATAAGCTTCCTAACACATCTCCCCATGTTTGATTATTAGGGCATGCATGTGAGCCTATGAGCCAGCACTGTGAGACTATAGGCTAATGTTGATGGATCCACACCATTACAACTTAATCCAGGTTATTTCCTACATTGTAAATGTATATACACTGTCACACACTGAACACATGCTGAATACACACACACACACACACACACACACACACACACACACACACACACACACACACACACGTATAAACACTGAACACACACTGAACACACAGAAACATACTCTAATATATCCAATACATGCTCGCACACACACACATACACACCATGGACCCACAGATTAAAATAATAAGTTTAATATAAATTAATAACAACATATTTAAAATTACTGCACTATGTTTTGCAACCACTTTACCACAAGACAATCTTTTATTTGTATTTTTTTGTGTGAAATGCACAGTGCACTACTGTTTATACGAGTCTAAAATATGCTGCTATTAGGTAGAACTGAATACTACCATAGCTTTACTTCAGTCATAGTGTGTGTATTTATACATAGTAAATAATTTAAAGCATCATTACACATGCATATTAGCATTTTTCATCAATTCCAAATAATCCTTCTAAGCAAACCATTGTGGGAAATGTCGCTAGAATACCTGGAACTGTGAATATTGCTTACAGATGAGGTTGAGTGATTCTTACTGTAAGCACCAACATGATACAGCCAGTTTAAACTACAGGGCAAACGTGAGGAAATCATGGTGTTTACATTTTATGGTCAATGTTTATGAAAAAAGGAAAGGGATAACTCCTAATTCAAACAGGAAAGGGATTTTAGCTCTGTTTGTATTTCGATTGTATGATTTTATGTAGTCCTGTAAATAAAACAAACATGTACTCTGTCATGTTTTTTTTTTTCTGTACAAAGTCATTAACTACACAGAATGGGTCTACACACAATTAACTTGTCACAAAGCACAGTTGAATGACCATTTCTGTGTCATGTTTGTCTTGTAGTTAAGGTGTTGAAGGCTTTGTGAAGTCAAGCGCACCTTTGAGAATTGGTCATTCTTCCGCAAACCTGAAGGCCTTCTAGTGCAACAGCCAAGCAAGCGTATAAATGTAAGATACCTTCCAGGACAGTGGATCTTCTTGTCACAAGCGGAGATGAGGGTAGACACACTTGTGCTCTTTGCTCTTCTTACAAGGGCTCTATATCCCTGCTGTAAAGTAACGTGCCTTGACAAATGTTTAGTTCATTGCGAGGGGATCTTTGAGCTGCAGTGTTGTGGCAGTACTACTACTGTGAGTCAGTATAGAATAGAATCTGTAAGGATAGCCGTAAGGTGAGTAACATACTGATGCTTAATGTGTATTTATTTTCTGTGATGTCTGTGAAGTAATTTACCCACTATGCATTAATCTGCAACAGTTTTGTGTACCAATCTTTTTGTTATAAGTCTCTGCTTAACACTAAAATCTAGTGGGGTCAAAAATGATGATCAGGTTTCATTGTCATGTCTTTTGCCTGACTTTATTTTGCCCTTGTGTGATTGTTTTATCATTTTTTTGTCCAGGCCTGAGGAGATGCATAAAGAGAAGTCTTCATGTGATGTGATGCTCATCTCAGCACCTATGCACGGAGGGTCTGCTCTCTACAGTGTACCCACTCTAAACAGCACTGTCTCTGGGTCCCCAAGACTGCGGGGATCTGCAGAGGAGAGTGGGAGTAAGGGAAAAGGGAATCAGGCAGGCTGCTGCAGAGTGCACAACTCTCTTATATTCTCTGACCACACTGCCCAGACTTCCTTTAGTATACCTCAGGTGCGGTGATAGTAAAAAAAAAAAAAACAACAACAAAACAAACAAATGTGTGTAATTATAGCTCATATGTGTACTGATTACTAATATTTGATGTTTTAAATAATATCTATTACTATCTTTGTTTCGGTACAGGCCACAAATCACTGGTTGGAAATTGATTGCAGTGAAATGATAATTGCCAGTCAAAACACTAATGAAACACAAATCATTACCCAGAATGCCTTGCAAATCAGAATGTGCCATGGCATTATGCCATTCTCTAGCAGAGGACACTGCCAACACAAACAGCTTTGTGTTAAACACAAAATGGGGCAATATTCAGCCATAATCAAAAAGACTCCATCGTGCCTGAAATGGTTACGTTGTCGTCCATGTGCCTGTCTGTGGAAGCTCTGCACAACAGCAGCCAGTAGTGCCATGTCTGTGTGTGCACACATGATCACCACCCTGGGCAGCCTGCCTCTGCTCCAGGCACCCTGGAGATGCTGTAGGGAGCTCGCTACGCAAACACAGCCCATGTCCCAGGTGAAATGTCTAACAACAACTGTGACCGCTTTCTGTCACAACACTGACTATGTGCTTCGCTAGATTTTAAATAATGATTTAAGACTGAACAAGCTGTGTTTGAAAGAACATGCTGTCAATTGTTTCATAATCAAATGTTTTATGATTCACGTGGAAGTGACACAAACTAAACATGTTTTTTTGTTTTTTTTTTTAAAGGTCGTGGATGCTATCTTACCAGAAAAAATACAACCAGTGTTTAAGCAGAGTTGCTGTTGGAGAGAATGGAGGGGGGCACGTGAAAGATTAGAGATGTTTACATGTGTCTTAAATTATATCACAGACCCGAGATGTCTGCAGGGTAAGGGAAAGCCAGGAAAGGACATTAAAGTGAAATACTACTACTATATAGAAGTACTACAGCTAATGCCACTGCTATGTATACATATCTCAGGCTTTTTGTCTTTGAACTGTAGATTAATAAATACACTCATACATGTTAAATCACCAACATATTATTTAATAATATATTTTAACAATTTAAATGTTTTAGTTAATCTAAGTAGTTTGTACTAGTTAATGCATTTAGTTGATTTATTACCTGCCACTTGCAACTATAGATTTTTCCTATTTAGACCTATTTTTTATTCACAAACACAGTGTATGATGTTCTACATATTTACTGTGCAGTAAAGTAGCTTAATTATGTTTCTGACTATTACTAGCCTTTGCAAAAACTGCTGAGTTTGTTTCTTTAATCATATGCATTAACATATACTTTAATGATTACAATTAAACCATAGCTTGCCTTTATTCATGTATTTTCCTTACCTCTACAGATGCTAAAGTCCCTACACCTCAGCAGAGCAGTGCTGGTAGACCTGTGTCTGTCAGAGGGATAGTGGGAGTGCTTCCAAGATCTCTGTTGATATTGGGCCTCTCTGTGGCCGCCGCACTGAGCTCCGCTGTGTATTTCCACAAAGGCCCTCTCCTCCCCCCAGCTACCCTCTCCACACTCAACACACTATGCGTGTGGTTTCTGCACACTCTCCATCTGACCCCACAACTGTTTGGATGCTCATACACGCTGCATCGAAAAGCTCTGGGCATCACCTGTGTTATCAGTATCGCTTGTGTTCCGGGGAGAAAAGTAGTGATGTCCATGGCCTACGCAACCACACTTCAGAACCCAAACGCCACGGAATGGCAACGCCTTTATCAGAGATTCAGTGTTCTTGCATGTGTACATGTTCCTATTTGTGCCGTGCTCTTAACAATAACCCATTCTGTTTTCCTTACGACTACAAAGGCCTATGTTGGCAAAGTTACTGTAGAATGTCATTTAAGTTCTGCGGCCTGGTTAAGAAGTGTAGGAAAAGTAGCTTTGCCTGTGATGTGTGCTGTTTTTACCTGTCACATGCTCTCTACAGTAGCTAACAGTTTTTATTTTAAATTATTTGTATACATTTGTATATTTGTGTTCATGACTCCGACGACTGCAGTTCTGCAAATTGTTAGGCCACCAAATAAGTATGCTGTCATTGTTAAAGTTTTCTAGGTGTTGGTATTATAAAAACATACTTCCCAGTGTGCTGCACACACACTGATCACAAAAGTTCATATTGTTGAAATTTTCATATAAAATATTGTCTTTTACATTTGGCTATTCATAAACTATGGTAATGTTTTAATGACTGTAAAAAAGCATTGTCGGGAAACCCTGATAAATGATGAATATGAGGCAGAGCCAATAAATGATGTGACACTACCCAAGCCTCAGTATGATCTATCATTCTCTCCAAATTACCTCAGATGGAAACGAAGTGATTAACCAATGAAGGTACATAAAGCCATAAATATACTTTATTTTAAACCAGTCATGATAACATTAGGTCATGATGTATCACAATGTCACCTATGCCTATGCATCTCATTTCTTGGTTAAGGATTTAGAAATATGTTTCATCACAGTACATGCAATGACTGACCAGCCATGGACAGTCAAATAGATGGTATTTACTAGAACACTGTAAAACATTTCCTCTATGATTTTCAAAACACATATTTTGTTTTGAGAAGGAATTGCAGGAATTCATCTTCACACACTACACTGCTTACTGGAACTACGCACTATGTGTTACATCAAAAAAACATATACAAAAATTAAAAGACATTAATCTTATCCTGAAATAAAATTCCCAGGAGTAATATGCTTTGTGTCTTGGCCCCCTTAATACTATGCAATTCTTGCATCAGCATTTTGTATGAGAGGGGGGTGAAAAAAACAGTTAAGAATCTACATGTAAGTAGACTACCTAAATAAATGCATAGGTTAGCTTCTTTGGGTCAGGCAAGCATATAAAGCACTCCACTGGCGTTTCCACAAGGGCAGAGGGGTGGCTTCATGGCATTGTTATGGGTAGTAAAAGTGGCTTCTGACTATCCCCACTGACTAAGCATGTCAAGGTATATGTCTACTACTGCTAAATCTTGTTCCTGCCATAATGTTGGTGTTTGGTTACAAAAATGTCTTGTACAATTGTGTATTTGTTCTAAACATTTCCATAGTGACTATATTTGGCTGCTATTATCTAGTGAGAGAGCCAAATATATTTGTGTATCACTGGCATAACAATGGTAACTAATACTGTTTGGCAAACAGATGGTACATACAGTAAAGACTAAATGTAAAAACAGAGCTGTGGTCTGCTTCATACACAGGTAGGCCTATACACTGTATAACCACCTAAAACGCTCTTTAATTTGTGTATATCTTCCAACATATATATAATAAAAATAAAAAATATAAAAGATATGCATAAACCTGTTTGTAGCATAAGTGTGCTGGTAGTTTTGTGTACTGCATATAGGGGTAACCCTGTTGGAGAGAGGGTAAAGGGGAGGAGGATTGATCACAGTATAGCCACTTCCACACACTAGACTGCAGCACTGTGGAAAGGCTATGAGAAATGACGTGTACATGAACATTCATACACCATGGCCACTCGATTGGGTAAGCAGCTCCCAATGGTGACAATGTAACTCCGGCCTTCTTTTCAGTAAAACCTGAAACAGATTAGAACTGCTCTGCAGTAGAAAAGTGAGCTTTTTTATGAACTAAGTTTTCAAATGCAATACTGGGATTTAGTAAAACATAAAGTACCTGAGTCAGCATTCACTCATTGGACTATCTAAGGTCAAAAGACTACCTAAGGTCAAAAACTTGCTGAGGTAATAGGACAGAATCAGGCATTACAGGGAGATTTGAGACAGGTCTGTTTGTTTGATACAGAGACATTAATTTTTTTCCCCTTTTAAAAGTTTAATATCATCAGCTTGTACTGACTTTGTCTAATCAGTCAACCACTGACCTGTTCCCTTAAAAATCAGCTATAATGAAAAAAGGTTAATGATTTTGTTATTGATTTGTAATCAATGATAATACTGTACTGCTAGTTGTTGTATTAAATTGGTGAATAATAATCTTAAACATTAAACATTATTATTATTATTATTATTATTATTATTATTAGTAGTAGTAGTAGTAGTAGTAGTAGTAGTAGTAGTATTTAGTGCTACAGTTTTTGTATCTTTATCATATCAGGGTTGACCTGTTGTTCAGTCTACCCCATTACTTAAACTAGTGAGATACAAGCAAGATAAAATGATACACTCTCAGAAAAGAAGGTACAGAATTGTACTTTTACCTGTCATACCGGCAGTACCCCTAAAGGTACTGTTTATGTTGATAGTGAAGATTGTTATTCTCCCCCCCCCCCCAAAGAAAAAGATGTACCTGGGTATACCTGCAAAAAAGTACAATATATGCCTTTGAGGGTACTGACAGTGTGACAAGTAAAAGTACAATCCCTTTTCTTCTGAGAATGCATTGACCTCTGTGTTTATGTCACTGTTATCCCCCCTAAGAAAAAGACCTGGGTATACCCGCAAAAAGGTAGTCCTGCCCTAATGTACCCAACTGAATTTAGTAGCTTTCTGGAAATTGCACCTGCCTATCCTAACTATTGTATATTTATTTTATAGGCCCTTTGGATGTACTGACGTGGTATGGGGCATCTAGGAAGGCTCATTACTGCAGTGCAAGCCCCCTCTAGTGGTTTCACAGAGGAATGACGTCCAGGGAGGGTATTTTACATTGGTAGCCATTGACAGGAGGAAAAAAAACAAAACAGTTGAATGTGGATTGCTCAGTGCTTTGGATAGAGAAAATCTTTTCAAGCAACAACTGAATATCAGTTGCCAGTCAGTTTACCGTGTGTAGTGAAAGGCTTAAACTAGGCTATCTGTTCTTGTTCAGCACAGCAGAAAATGGCTATTAAAAGAGGGTTCATTATTTAATGAGCATCAGTAAAATTCCATAAATCACTGCATAATAACAAGGATTTAGGTAGTTTTTTTTTTTGTTTTTTTTTTAACTTGCCAAAATATTATTCACCAAATCAGTGATGTCTCTGAAGGCGGTGATGTCACCAAGCCTTTGGGATTATTTGTTGCTCTGGATTGGACAGGGAAATGCTTAAAAACCTCAGAGATCAGCCTTGAAGAATTCATATAGTAAGGGGAGCAAGGGGTTGGCTTGTTTCTGCAATGACTAAAGTAATATTTATCATCTTTGCTATTTTGAAACACATCAGAGCCTCCACCACTACATGTAAAATGACAGGTTACACAGGGTACACAGAGCTGTCGAAGGATGGGGACTTTATTATTGGGGGGTTATTCTCACTAGATAACTCAGGCAAAACTCCTTCACAGGATTTTAGAACACCACCAAACCTGACAGCCTGTTATGGGTGAGTAAAGTAAAAAAAAAAAGATCCAAGACAGAGAGAGAGCTATCTTAACATGTACAATACTTCAAAAAATGTCTAAATAATTCCTTGTGCTTCTTAACAAATGCGTGTATTTTTTTTTGTCTTGCAGAAAAAAATTACAGGGAACTCAAGTTTGCTCGTACACTAATCTAATAAATGCATGTATTTTTTTTGTCTTGCAGAAAAAATTACAGGGAACTGAAGTTTGCTCGTACGTTAATATTCACGCTGGAGGAGATCAACAACAGCACTGAGCTGCTTCCTGGGGTGACTCTGGGCTACAAGATCCTCAACACCTGCGGCACGGTGAACCTTATGAGGGCCGCGCTGGAGGGGATGAGTGGGGTGCAGTCGGGAGAGCAGGGGTGCACCAAGGTGGATGCCTTCATAGGCCACTCTTCCTCGGGACCCACCGCGGAAATAAACAAGCTCATAAGCCCCTTCGGCATGCCCCAGGTTCATCACAGTTCATCAAACGTGTTATATAATGTGCCGCAGACATCCATCCATAGCTGATTTGAGTGAACTGATTATTCAATACACTGTCATCTGTGTTCTTACGTGCTGTCGTATACCAATCAATCAGTCCTTTGCTTGCTTAAGTCTGTGCAAAGTTAGTTTTGTCTCATGTATTTGTATTGTATTGTATTATTCCACAATTATAAGTCAATATGGGAATGGGAGGATGTGAAGGGGGAGAGTGCTCACACACCACCCAGCTCCCAGAAGGCTTAAAACTCTGCTGGGTCTCTACATTGCCACTGTGGCTTAATAACCCCTATGAGAGCTGTGCCGCTGTGCGGACACTGTTTGCTTTAATTTACTGCATCTGTCTGTCCTGCACCTGGCCTCACTACTGAGGAGGGCTGGTTATACATTTTCTTCGTTTATTTTTCTTAAAAAAAAAAAAACTGTTCAAAAAAAAAAAGTTCAAAACTGCACAATACTACTTATGCTACTTGTAATACTAATAATAATAATCATAACAATAACAATAATAATAATCATCATCATCATCATAATCATAATAATAATAGTAATAATAATAATAATACTGTGATTTTCTTTGTCTGTGCTGATTTTATTTTAACAGATCAGCCATCTTTCCACCTGTGAATGTTTAAGCAACAGAGACATCTTTCCTACTTTTTTCCGAACTGTTCCGAGTGATTACTTCCAGGTCATTGCCCTTGTCCAGCTCATGAAACAGTTTGGCTGGAACTGGGTCGGAATTGTGTACAGTTTTGGGAAGTACGGAGAAGCGGGCAGAGACACATTCTTTGCTCAAGCGAAGAAGGAAGGTATCTGTGTTGAGTATGATAAACAGTACCTGAAAAAGATGAATGAAACAGTAATGAACGACATTGCCAACACCATAAGGACCTCCACCTCCAAGGTCGTTCTAGCTTTCATGTCCTCGAGCTATTTCAGGCACTTTCTGTTAAGGATTCGGTCCATGAATGTGACAGGAAAGCAGTGGATCGGCTCTGAAGCCTGGGTGACCACCCCTGATCTGGCCTCCACTGAGAGCCAGCACATTTTACAAGGTGCTATGGGCTTTGCCATACCTGAGGCCCACATACCTGGCCTTGCTGACTTCCTGCTGAGCCTGAAGCCCTCAGACGCACCAGACAGTGTTTACATCAGAGACTTCTGGGAAACAGCGTTTCAGTGCAGCCTCTCGGCTTCCAACCAGTCTCAGTACAAAAGGCTATGTGATGGGTCGGAAGACCTAAAGACGATTACCAATGACTACACAGACATGACCGAGACCAGAACTGTAAATAATGTGTATAATGCAGTCTATGCAATGGCATATGCCCTTCATAATCTCTTGCAGTGCACCAATGGTACCAACCCCGTCAATGGGCAAGGCTGTTATAACAAGACTAATATTCAGCCTTCGCAGGTAACATCTAACTTTAAACACCAGCCGTTATAACCTTTACAACACTCCATTACCTTTACCTTTACAACACTACTACAATGTACTTGAATGATTGACACCGAAATGCACTGAGGAATAAAGAAATAAATCATAAATGTATCAGTTGTTACAAATGAAAACACATGATGTGTAAATGTTTCATTTTGGAAGGTGTGGTTTTTATGTTGATACAGCAAAACAAGTTTAATTTTACACCTTTTAAAATGTCATTATAAATGGTAAAATATGAGTTGGTGGTTGTATTGAATAGAATGTGGCTTTAAAAGTGGGCCTGTAAAAAAAAATCACACACCCTATGTTATTATTTAGAAAACACAATAATTTTAAATAAATTTAAAGTAAACTGATTCAAAACTGATCTGTGATAATTAGGAGGCTATCACTAAGTTTAGTTTGCATACAGTATATGCATATGAGCAAATAAGTCTTTGATATACATGGCAGGATGCTAACAGCATAATGTGACATCTTACAGGTGGTGCACAGCTTGAGGAAAGTGAACTTCTCCACGTTGTCTGGGGGAAGGATATTTTTTGATGAAAATGGAGATTCAGTGGCCCTGTATGATTTAGTGAACTGGCAGATGAGGAGAGACGGGTCGGTTGATATTGTTAATATTGGCCGATATGATGCATCGTTCCCAAATGGAAAAAGATTCCATATTAAGAAAAACATCACAGTGATATGGGGAGGAAACCAGTCTGAGGTAATGCGTTTCATAATGATAACAACAGGAAAATAATGTGACTCCCGACTTTGGGATAAAACAACTTGAATTCAAATAAAAAAAATACCAGAAATCACTCTATGTGATGCAAGATGTATAACACCATGTCAAAACAAATGGATAAGAAACTTCATTCCTTATTTTTTATTTTATTTTATTTTATTTCACTTTATTTTATACTGGTGTAACTGACTAGGTCATCTATGTCATTTATTTTTACATAACATATGCCTATTTTGTTTTTGTAACAGGTGCCAAGATCTGTTTGTACAGAAAGTTGCCCCCCTGGCAGTCGAAAGGTCTTGAACAAAACAAGACAAATATGTTGTTTTGACTGCGTACCATGTGCAGATGGGAAAATTGCTAATAAAACAGGTAACTATGCATGACATTTATATTGTATGTTTTATTTGTTGATTCTGTTTCTCAACTAAATATGCCCTTAAATTTCTTTTTTTATTGTCTTAACAGATTCCTTAGACTGCATGAAGTGCCCCTCTATATACTGGTCTAACAGCAGGAAGGATGAATGTGTTTTAAAATCGACAGAGTTTCTGTCCTACGGAGAAACAATGGGAGTGGTGTTGGTTGTATTTTCTTGCTTTGGTTTTCTTTTGACAGCACTTACAACAGTCATCTTTTTTGCTTTTCGTAAAACTGCAATGGTTAGAGCCAACAACTCAGAACTGAGTTTCCTGCTCCTTTTCTCGTTAAAACTGTGCTTCCTGTGTTCTCTTACTTTCATTGGTCGGCCCTCTGAGTGGTCCTGCATGTTGCGTCACACAGCGTTTGGGATCACCTTTGTTCTGTGCATCTCCTGTGTTCTGGGGAAAACAATAGTGGTGTTAATGGCCTTCAGAGCCACTCTTCCAGGCAGTAATGTCATGAAGTGGTTTGGGCCTCTGCAACAGAGACTCAGTGTTCTTGGCTTCACTCTCATACAAGTGCTTATATGTGTGCTCTGGTTAGCTATATCCCCTCCTTTTCCTTATGAAAATATGCACCTCTACCAGGAAAAGATTATTCTAGAGTGTGAGCTTGGATCACCTGTTGGTTTTTGGGCTGTTTTAGGTTACATCGGACTCCTTGCTGTCATGTGTTTTGTTCTGGCTTTCCTGGCTCGTAAACTACCTGATAATTTCAATGAGGCCAAATTCATCACATTCAGTATGCTGATATTCTGTGCAGTCTGGATCACTTTTATCCCAGCTTATGTCAGCTCTCCTGGAAAATTCACTGTAGCTGTGGAGATATTTGCCATTCTGGCCTCTAGTTTTGGATTGCTTCTGTGCATATTTTTTCCTAAATGTTATATTATTGTATTTAAACCTCAACTGAATTCAAAGAAACATGTGATGGGTAAAGCTGTATCTAAGTCGTTGTAAAATATTTCTAAAGAAATTGTTGTCCTATGAACTTTTTTTACATTTTCACAATATCATAAAAATGCTATCTTAAAAATCACTTACTGTGTAGTAAAATATAGATTATATAAATATATGTAGATTTAATATCATAAATACTTTTTAACTTTCTATAACAGACATCATATGAAAACAACAGTCAACAGAGGCAACGTTTATATTTTTGTAAGTCAGACCATTCAAACCTTCATATTTACATACCCAACCAACTTCACAACTTAAAAAAAAATTCTAGAAAAAAAGAATAAAAAAACGAACTGCTGCATCTTAACACTGGGTGGGTGTCCAAGGGGCCTGGGAGATACCAAATGTTAGCAAGAATTCATAAATTTGGCTCTAGAAACCAGTGGCGGTTCTAAAGTCTTTTACTCCCCGGGCGAGACCCCCCAAGCCAGACACACACTGCAGTTAGGGGGCGCCAATGTGCCGCTGTGCCGATATGATTGAGCGATATCATACAGAGCTACTTTTTCTCCCCCAAGCACTCGTGGCGCCCCCCACGACATGGCGTCCCAGGCGGCTGCCCTGTTCGCCCGTTCCTAAAAACATTACTGCTAGAAAGCATACCTCTCAAAGCACGAATGCCTTTACCAGATAAAATAGTAAACAGTCTAAAAAGTAAAAACAGTGCTAAACACGGATTGTCCAAAAGTGTATTGGCAGGCAACCACAGTCGCAATATTCATCAGAAATAATGGCTATCTAATTGGGCATCAAACTAAGTGGCTGGAAATCCACCACCTAGCAACATGCTTCTAGAGCCCAAACTGTCAGGAGCCCGAACCTCACTTGGGTAACATCTATGATGCCCCAGAGGTCCAAAGCAGGGTGAAGACCCTTGTTCTGTGTTGGAGCCAAAATGGCAGATGATATAAGCCTGGAGATTCTGATGATCCACTGTTTTAAAACAATGCTCTCAAAGACAGTTAAATATATTCCCCAGAAACATCACATGTACATCATCATTTACAGAGGTGAAATTATTTGTTATCTGGGGTCTAGGCTAAACAAGCAGGCAGTAGCCACATGTAACAGCAAGCACCACTAGGATAGATTACTTAAGAGACTAGCTGGCCTAAGAAAGTAAGTAGAAAAGGGGATTTTTTTGGAGAGTGCTCTGAAAGATGGTACCCTTTCAGGGCTTCTTTCAGGTGTTCAGCACACTTGTGAATGGACTCTGACTGGATTCTGAAGGCTTCTGCCTCCCATACCAGGGTTTCTGGCCTAGGTGCCAGCTGTGGTGCAGTCATCTCCTGATGTCTTTGGCCTCTGACACATCTACTAAGGGGACCCAGAAACTTCTTGTGCAAAGCAAAAGCTGTACCACACCCAGTCACAACAGTGTCTCCTGTCTGCTCACTGGATTGGATTGCAGTGGCTAAATGGCATCTTGCAACCCAGAATGATGCTGCAGCTAGCAATGATGGGCGACTAGCAAAAGAACTGGATCTTACAGTAGCACATGTGAAGTTGCTGAAGCAAGCAGCAGTAAACATGGCTTGTCCTTGAGCATGTACATTGCTAAAACATGGCATTACACCAACACCAACAGTGGAGGTAGTCCAGAGCTTCAGATTTCTGCCCATCAGCCAGGACTTGTCATAGACCACCAACACATTTGCAGTGATCAAAAAGGGCGTCTAGAGGCTCCACTTCCTGAGAACACTAAGGAAGGCTGCTACCACACAAACCACTGATTAACTTCTACAGATCCACCATAGAGTCAGTCATCACATACTGCATAACAGCTTGGTACTCCAGCTGCACCTGAAACAATAAGATGGTCCTTCAGTGAATGATCAAAACTGCCCAGGTACAACCTGTATAAACTGTCTTTTTAATAAATGATCTATACACTTACAAAGTTCTCAATGCCTCAATTTAAATTTAGGGCCCTTGTTATACTACCAAGGAAGTTTGGAGGTACTCTGCACAATAACTACCATGGTGAGCCTTTTTGATAAATCTGATAAAAATAAGTTTGGAATGCAAAAGGTTATGTATTTTTGCTCCTCAGCAAACATACCAACTTCTTATCATGTTTTAGCATACCCAGAGTTCATTTTACATCAGATTTCTCTTTTAGCATTACATATCGATAGTTAACATTAGCATGACATATCTAATATGGCTAATCAACTTGCTAGCTGTTGCTGTCGTTGTCACATAGTACTAAGGATGGTTCAACCACATTCTGTTAAGATGAGAGGCAGAGAGGCAGAATCCATTGACGCCTTTAAACGGCTACTAAGGATTTACCTGTTCAACCTCGTCTATACGTAACTGACCTTTAGGCACACAGACACCTTCCCTCTACCAACCCCCATAGAGGGGTTTCCCTTCCCGAGCACTCAGACTTTCCCTCTACCAGCCCAGCAGTTCTGGTGCTACTTTACGTAGAATCTGCACTCTGTGAGCTACATCCTTTGTATGGGAGAATCTGGCGTAAATGCATCCGTGGGTACTTTTGTCACAGGACAGAAGTCAAACTTTTGTTTATATGCAAAACTACATAAAAAAAAAAACAAAGTTTTTTTTATTACGATGGTACAGATTTTCTGGTAGACATAACAGATATCAAATATATCAGAAGATTGTACAACGATGCTAGCTAGTAGCTAGCTTAACATTATCTTAAACATAACCACTGGTTGATGTAGTAGGCCAAGGTACTCATGTCCAGATTGTACTTTAAGAGGCCATTTAATTGGACTGAATTAGTATTAGTATTAGAGAACTGGAAAAAACATTAATGCATTTAAATTATTTTATTTAAGGTATTTTTGGCATTACAGAAAAAATACTGTTAGAAATACTGTTAATACCAAAGTTAATTCATTAATTTTGCTCCTATGAATCATTGAACATAATCGTTGAACAAAAGAGTAGTGTGATAACTGTTTCACCACACCCAGTACCACAGGGAGTGTTATTCCCTGCATCCAATAAAAAGCATATGCAAAATAAAGGACAGCGCACAGATATTTGTGAAGCTGATGAATGATCATGTTTGGACATGAAGCTCATATGTGCGTTATGCTTTGGCTGCATTCATGCTTTGCCTGTGATCCACTGGGTGACTTTGGAATGCCTAGTTTAGCAGAGGATGGAGATATTGTGATTGGAGGCATTTTCCCTGTCTCTAATAAACAAAATAACTTAAATGCCTCATTTGAGAACGAACCTCCAGATGCAACATGCAATGGGTAAGACATGAAACTTCTTCCTTTTTTTTGAGTTGCTTAATATTTCATAATGGTGTAAAATACAAATGTCTTTTCTGACATTTCTCACATTTTGTCTCTCCAGGTTTGACATGCGTGCCTTTCGCTGGACCCAGGTGATGATCTTTGCGATTAATGAAATCAACAGTGATAGCACTTTACTTCCAAATATCTCTTTAGGGTATAAGATCTTTGATTCATGTGCTTCCCCCACTAACACCTTACGTGCCGCTCTCACGCTCCTGAGTGAGTCAAATGAAGAGGGCTCTACTGCCCAGTGTCAGCCACCTGTGTCTGCATTGATAGCAGAGTCGGGGTCATCTCAGTCAATGGCTCTCGCAGGAACATTTGGACCTTTTAACTTGCCAATGGTAATAATTCAGTTATTAGTGTGTCTTAGTGTATCTTAGTATTAGTGTCTAAGTGTATCTTAGTATTAGTGTCATTTTTTTGTCAGATATTTCATTTGCATTTCATGTCTGTATGCTGAGTACAGTATGGTGATTACACTTATTACTGCTGCACATATTTGACTATGTATCCAATTATGGTGCAAAACAAACTCATGTATAAACATTATTTATGTGTGTGTTATAAAAATGTTTGTGAAATGTTTTGCAGGTTAGCTACTTCTCCACCTGTGCCTGCCTGAGTGACAAAAGTAAATACCCCACATTTTTCAGAACGATACCGAGCGACTTCCACCAAGCAAAGGCCTTGGCTTTCCTGGTGAAAAGATTTGGATGGGATTGGATAGGAACCCTGCAGTCTGATAATGACTATGGCAGGAATGGACTGTCTGCGTTTATTTCAGAGGTGGAGAAGCTTGGGGCATGCATTGCATTTACTGGCACTGTTCTACGAACAGACCCTCACAGTAAAATACTTGAGGTTGTTGATATGATTAAAATGTCAACAGTAAAGGTTATTCTTGCCTTCGTGCCTGAGGGGGATCTCCATCCAGTGATGAAAGAGATAGTGAGACAAAACATCACTGGAATTCAGTGGATTGCAAGTGAAGCTTGGATAACTGCAGCTCGGCCATCTACTGCTGAAATGTTTAAATCTTTTGGAGGAACGATTGGTTTTTCAGTACGCAAGATGGCAATCCCAAAGCTACGCAACTTTCTCACAAACATCAGTCCCTATTCCAATCCAGGAGCTGCTTTTGTTGGCAGATTTTGGGAAACTCTGGTGGGTTGCAAGCCGTTTCATCACCTCAGTGTGCCATCCAACATCCCTGTGTGCCGAGGGGATGAAACCCCTGATCTGACGAGTGTCTTTTTCAATGTCACACAACTGAGAGTGTCCTACAATGTTTACAAGGCCGTGTATACTATTGCACATGCCATACATCGGTTAATATTTTGCAATTGGAATTCACCTCAGGAGGAGAAGTGTTTGAATGCATCACAGATCAATCCGAATCTGGTGAGCTTCATTACATTATGATTACAGCACAAACACTACCAAATGCCTGCTGATGTAGTTATGGCAGCTGTGATTCCTTTTCAGGTCACCAGTCAGCTGAGACAAGTCAAATTTGTGGATGAGTTTGGGGAGATGGTGTTCTTCGATAAAAATGGCGACCTTCCTCCGTCCTACGACATCATCAATTGGCAGCTGCGGCAGGGCGAGGTGCAGCACGTCACCGTGGGCCACTTCAGCACGTCAGCGGAGGGGGCCTACGAGCTCGTTATACGAGAGGACGACATCAGGTGGAGCACAGGACAAGTGGTATGGTACAGTACTGTACATGCACTATTTTGCCACTGTTATGTCAGTTCATAAAAGCGCTTTTGCACACCTCTGTAATTTTGACAGGTGTGTAGGATAACATCCCAGTAAGGCTGTCAATTTGTAAAAAAGAAGAAGTGGTATGGTACAGTACATGCACTATTTTGCCACTGTTATGGCAGGAAAGCTTTTGTCCATAGTTTGAATTACACAGGGTACTGGGAGGTACGGTACCCCCTAATCAAGACCCAAGTAACCCCCAAAGAGACAAAAATAGTGGGATTGGGTGGTGCCAACATATTAATGTAATTAATGTAAATTGTTAAACAGAACCCCTTCGAAAAGGTAGGACAACTCAGTTATAAAGGGGTAATTCACACACCTCTTTTGTCCATTTTTTTTTTTTTGTTTTACGTACAGAAATAATATTTTTAAAAAATCCTTTCGTCCTGTGTGCCCAGGTTCCACAAGCTGTG
Source organism: Setipinna tenuifilis (assembly GCA_030347295.1). Lineage (NCBI taxonomy): Eukaryota > Metazoa > Chordata > Actinopteri > Clupeiformes > Engraulidae > Setipinna > Setipinna tenuifilis. The sequence goes on from CM059279.1 coordinate 5,055,535, forward strand.
TGTTCAGAGTTGTGTCCTATTGGCACAAGGAGAGCCCCCATTAAAGGAAGGCCGAGCTGCTGCTTCGACTGTGTGCCGTGTGCAGATGGCACTATCACTAATCAGACAGGTATGCAGCATTTACCCCAGGTGTTCATCACTTCAGTGCAGTACACCATTAAAAATAGAAGTATCATGGTTAATTAGCTAACTAAGCAAGATTTATTTATTCATTCATTCATTCATTCTATCAATGGTACTTGTGCATTTTTGCAAGTATTTGTGAAACTTATGAATTTCATGTTATATTATCATCCAGGAGCACTGGACTGCACCCCCTGTCCTGAAGAGTACTGGTCCAACGGGGAGAGGAGCAGGTGCATATTAAAGTACATCGAGGTGTTGTCCTTCACCGAGACGCTCGGAATAATCCTCACGGCGGTGTCTTTAGTCGGGGCCTCGATGACTCTCTCGACCGCCGCGGTCTTCCTCCTGTTCAGGCACACGCCGCTGGTGAGGGCCAACAACGCGGAGCTCAGCGCCCTCCTGCTCTTCTCGCTCTTTCTGTGCTTCCTCTGCCCGCTCACCTTCATCGCCCCGCCCACCGCCTGGTCCTGCATGCTGCGCCACACCGCGTTCGCGGTCACCTTTGCCCTCTGCATTTCCTGCGTGCTGGGCAAGACGCTGGTTGTGATCACAGCGTTCCGCGCCACGTTGCCGGGCGCGGCTAAGTTTGGGCCTGTGCAGCAGAGGGTCATTGTGATTTCCTGCACGGCTGTTCAGGTGTTTATTTGCATACTGTGGCTGACCATCACACCCCCTTATCCCCAGAAAAGACACAACAACAGGAAGATTATTGTGGAGTGCAATACAGGGTCAGACACAGGATTTTACGCTGTGTTGGGTTACATAGGCTTTTTGGCGGGTATATGTCTGGTTTTGGCTTTCCTGGCAAGAAAATTACCAGATAATTTTAACGAAGCCAAATTTATTGCTTTTAGCATGCTTGTGTTCTGTGCTGTGTGGATCACGTTCATCCCTGCATACGTGAGCTCGCCAGGAAAGTATACTGTTGCTGTGGAAATATTTGCTATTTTGTCGTCCGCTTTTGGCTTGCTTGTTTGTATTTTTGCCCCAAAATGTTATATTATTATATTTCACTCTGAGAAAAACACTAAAAGACATGTGATGGGCAAGGTACCCAAGAACTCACTTTGATAAAATTGTACATTGATTTGGTTCAGTGTGTCCTGTTTATTTCCCTTGTATTCGTATTGGCTTTTCAAAAGAGCCTAGGAGACTAAGACTAAGAGACTAAGAGACTAAAGACTAATCAAGCCATTGTATTGATTTGGGCTTACATTAAATGTTACAGAGATACTCTTAATTAGTTCATTTATTATTCATTGTGGTCCTCTCATACTCTTTTTCAGCACTTGATGAGAAGTCAATATTTGTTGGAGTTATATCTGCCTAAACATGATGCTTTATTTGTAAAGAAGATGAGCTTGTAAAATATATACAAGCAGGTGTTCTTAAAATTAATTTCTATATATATTTTTTAAAAGTGTACAAGTATGTATCATAGTAGAATTATGGTAACCAGGCCTATGACTAATCATGCTTTTGTGGCAATAAAACAAAGACTAATATGTGTCCTGTATGTAATATTAAGGTAGGTATAAGTGCACTGTAAAAAAAAGAACTGTAAATAAATGTAAAATGTCTACTCCTTTTCAAAGTCAAAGTCAAAGTCAAAGTCAGCTTTATTGTCAAAAACAATATGTACAGGTTGCACACACAGAATTTAAAATTGCAACGCTCCCTAGGCCCACAGTGAACATTAAACATCTTATAAACAAGACAATAAACTCTTTTAATTTGTCTATGGGAATATTCTTATTAAATCAAAATGTATCCCATTATTTCCTACAATAAATATGTTTGGGATATACTAATTAGAATTAAGGCACCCAGTAATATAGACTGAAATGCAATACAGCAACAGGGTGTGAAATAAGGAAGTGTGTGTGTGTGTGTGTGTGTGTGTATGTGTGTGTGTGTGTGTGTGTGTGTGTGTGTGTGTGTGTGTGAGAGAGAGAGAGAGAGAGAGAGAGAGAGAGAGAGAGAGAGAGAGAAATAAGTAATTTCTATAATGAACATCATATCCTGTTAGTTAGTGGGACATGAAACAATAACTTTGCCGTGTCTTTTATGTGATCTCTACAGTTCTTAATATTCTCAGTTCTCAACCATTGGGTTGAAGTTACTAAAAAAACAATTTCAAAGGAGATAAGAATTAATTATGTTGTATACACACAACATTTTCTCCTAAACAAACATTTCAAGTTATTTCAAGACACAACACAATCAACTGCATTATCAAAATCTGTATGGTGTTTAGTGTACAATAACACAGCTCTTTGCACCATTTGTTTTTCTTTATTTTCGCATCATGTGTTGTTTGCTGTTTTTCTCCGGCTTGAGCAAGATGATGTAGCACTTGGGGATAAAGATGCAGAACAGGAGGCCGAAGGTGGAGGCCAAAATGGCGAACACGTGAACGGCCACCGTGTACTTCCCCGACGTGCTGACGTACACAGGGATAAACGTGATCCAGACGGCGAAAAATATCAGCATGCTGAACGTGATGAACTTGGCCTCGTTGAAGTTGTCCGGAAGTTTCCTGGCCAGGAAGGCCATCAAGAAGCACATGCAGGCCAGCAAGCCGATGTAGCCCAACACACACCAGAACCCGACCTCCGACCCCACCACACACTCCAGGATGATCTTGGCGCTCAGGAAGCGGGTGTTGTGCGCTGCGTAGGGGGGTCGCGTGGCGAGCCAGATGACACAGATGAGCACCTGTATGGAGGTGCACACTATCACGCTGGCTCGCTGTTTGGCCGGGCCGAACCACTTCATGACATTGCTGCCAGGAAGTGTGGCCCTGAACGCCATCATCACAACAACCGTTTTAGCCAGAATGCAGGAGATGCAGAGGGCGAAGCTGATGCCGAACGCCGTGTACCGGATCTGACAGAACCAATCCGTGGGTTCACCGATGAAGGTCAGGCCAATCAGGAAGCAGGCACAGAGGAAGAGGAGGAGCAAGAAGCTGAGTTCCATGTTGTTTGCCCGAACCATGGGCGTCTTTCTGTAGGCCACAAACACTCCCAGCACTGCCACTGTAGCAAGGGCCCCGAAAGCGGACACCACCCACAGAACTATCCCCATGGTCTCATGATAAGATAAAAACTCTATCTTTTTCGGAAGACATTGGTCCTGTGCTTGGTTCGGCCATGTGTCTTCTGAACATCTCAAACAATTCACTGAATCTGAAAGGATAGGGTGATAAAAAAGAAGATAAATGTTTACCCAAAAAAAAGCTTTAATTTGCAATACAAATGTATGAAAATCGCCTTATGAAAAACACATTATTTTGGTTGAAGAGCAAAAAGCAATAAAGGAAAGTTATTTGTGTGTTAGTGCATAAAGACATACCTGTTTCATTGCTGATCTCCCCCTCAGCACATGGGATGCAGTCAAAACAGCATATGGGCTGTCCTTTCCTGATAGCTTTCCTAAACCCTGGCTGACAGCTTTGACTACATATTGACACTGGTGTCTATCAGTGAAGGTCAAGGTCGTGGAAGACAGAGATGCTATTCAGACACATGCAAGCAACTGTGCGCTTTTTAAAGATGCATATATAGCATATTCATTACGCTACTTCATGCAGGGGTCAAATGAGCATGTGTATGGTCAACCACATTTAAGATACATACAGTAAATCATGCTACATTTATTATCAATACATCGTTAATTTATTTGTCAAAATATATTTCTACCAAAACAGAGTATACATTTTTAATTAATATTAAATATTAATATTGATATTATTGAGCCACTAAATACTGGTTGGGGATTGCATTTTCAAAATGAAAAATATACAACTTTTGCACTGCTAAGAAGTAGATAACAGTACATGGCTATTATCTGTAATGTGAAATGCTTTGACACTGCAGATAGCTGACAAACCTGGAAGCCTTTGTGCCATTTCAGCGCCGATTGATTTATGATCAGGTCCTTCCCACTAGCTAAAGAGTCATCATAATATCCTACTTTTACCAACTGCAATGAGCCATCCTGCCCCCGTTGCCAATTCATAAGATCGTACGAAGCGATTGGGTCTCCATTTTCATCAAATCTCACTTCCTCACTTCCTGTTGTGAATGTTGTTTGTTTCATGTAGTGAAGGAGCTTAAAGACAAAAACAAAGAAGAAACACTAAAGCAAAGGACATGAATGTTAATGAGAACTGGATATAATATACACATACACATACACAAATCCAGATTCACATAAGTACTTTGGGGGCTGGATTTGTTTTTTGCATTTCTCCATTTCTGTTTGCATTGTTTGTTATAATAATCTTTACTTGTATAGCACAATTCATACATACAAGATGCAGCTCAAAGTGCTTTACAGTTTGGCAAGGTCAAAACAAGACATTTCTTGCAGTCCAGTGGCCTTGGAGCAGTTGAGAAGAATAACAAAATGGCGTTATGACGCCATGCTATTAAAATTCTTAAAAATAAATAAATAAATAACACGGTTTATGCATTTTTTTGCCTCCAGCTCTGCCCTGCTCACCTGCCACGGTTGCACAGGTGCCAGGCCTCCACAGCTCCCGTTGGAGAAGGGCCCTTTGCCGGGCACACAGGTGCTCATGTCGTGCAGCGCATGGGCGATGAGATACACGGCCTTGTAGACGTTATAGGTGACCCTGAGCTGAGACACGTCTGTGTAGGTGGAGTACACCTGGCTCAGCTCCTCATCTCCACTGCAGGGCCCTCTGTGCTGGGCCTGTGTGCCATGTGTGTGAGTGTTCACTGAACCATTGAGCCTACAGTTGAAGGTCTCCTCCCAGAACTCTGCCACAAAATGTGACGTCGGCGCTTCGGACGGGTGGAGACTGCTGAGATACCTGCCTAGACTCGGGATGTCACCTTTCCGTATCGCAAATCCCAACGTTCCTGCGAGCAGATCTTTAAAATCGGCCCACAGCGACTGTGATGTTGACCAAGCCTCGCTGGCGAGCCACAGCAGGTCTGTGATGTTCTGCCGCCTGCACTCAGCCAAGATCTCACGCATCTCTGAGTCCCCGGCCACCCCCAGGACCACTCTGGCAGAGGACGCCTTCATGAGCCTCACCACATCCGTGAGGGCACTTTTCACCAGGGGCACGGACAGGAAATGGACATAGGCAGCACACACTTCATATCTGGCTCCCTCCTGCAGGAACAGCTGTATGGCAGACCGGGCATAGTCCGTCTCCAGACCAACCACCCCCACCCAGGTCCAGTGGAAGTGACTGACGAGTTTAGCCAGGGCCTTTGTCTGGAACGCATCGCTTGGCATTGTCCTCATGAAAGCAGGAAACTCCTTCTGGTTGCTCAGGCAACTGCATGATGCAAAGTAGCTGACCTTGTTTAAAACAGACCAAAGAGTGTGTGCTTGGAAATTAGTAAAATCATACACTAGGAAGTTCATGATTTCATTATCAAAGTTTAAAATGCTAAAAGGATATTGCCACATCACAGTTGTATTTACAAAAAAACTAATTCATTAATTAAAAAATAATAATAAATGAAAAAAATATATATAGATAGATAAATAGATAGAGAGAGAGAGAGAGAGAAAGAGCTAGCTAGATAGATAGATAGATAGATAGACAGACAGATAGACAGATAGATAGATAGATAGATAGATAGATAGACAGACAGACAGACAGACAGATACAGTAGATTACAAAAACCTTACCAAAGGAACGTAAAAAGAGCCCAAAGTTCTTAATATCGACATGGACACCCCTGAGCCAGCGTCCCCAATAATAACCGGCGAAACCTTCCCATGAACGTCCGAGCATGTGGAGCCACTGCCTGGGTCAGGCTGCCCGTTGACGAGGAGCAGGGTGTTTTTAATGGAGACTGGGATATCGTCACAGCTGTCTCTGATGTGGTAGCCCAGTTTCAGCCGTGGCAGGAGGTCCTCACGCTGGTTTATTTCATTCACGGCAAACATCATTGTGCGCATCCAGCGCAGAGCCCTGGACAGAAAGCTGAAACAAATTCACAAATAAAAAGTTTCAAAAAATTACAGAAAAAAAATGTAAAGGAAACAGTGCAATTAAAACTTAGGTTATTTGCAGGTTTGGTCATTTTCACTCAATACAGCATCCACATGAAGGAAAAATAGGTTTAACATACAGTATTTGCATTAAATAACTTAGGAAGGAAACAGGTTTTTGCAGGATTCTTACACGACACAACATGTTACATGTACATAAAAACTCACTATTTATGTCCAGATGGTACAGGTTTTTTGACAAAAGACTGCTCAAAGGACTCGGCATGATAATGCAATGGAAACAAGCCCCCAATAACCACATCTCCATCCAGGTAAAAACTATGTCGTTCCTCTGAGCCTATGAAGACGCACCTCTTACTAAAGACAGGCTGACAGTGCATACATGTAAGAACAAGCCAGACTGCCAGATGCTTATTGGAAATACGTGCCATTGCTCTTGCATTTGACAGAAACGTGAATGACCTTATAAAGGGCTCGGGAACACAGGGGGCTGGCATAAATTGAGGTGACCCTGTTCCTACAAAGGAATACACCAATGGCCGACAAGCTCCAACCTGTTAGAAAAGCCATTAAACAAAAAAGACAAATACATTCAATCAGAACGTACAGTATATGCTGAAAATGACATTATTTTTGTAACTTGTAATTGTTTTGTAATTTGTAACTTGTAATTGTTTAAGGAATATACACAGAGAAAGTAAGTAAAGAGACTGGAAACTATTAAGACATGCTATACACATTCAAAAACTGTAGATGGCAGTGAACGTCCAGGTTGGCCTTTATTTTTACTGCCTTTATGAAGTCAAGCTATCAATATTGACTGACTCCCCCCTCAGTGCACACACATACACACACACACACACGCACACACACACACACACACACACACACGTGTACAAAAACACACACACGCTAAAATCTTTGTCTTTCCCTCTGTCCCTCTCTAGAACCTTTGATAACATGTCACTCCAGTAGTAGGTTAAATGTTTATATTTCCAGTCGTATTTAGGTAAATAAATGGACCAACATGCTCAAAGCCTCATTAGTATAATCAAGTGGGTACTGGATCCTTCCTTAAGTGTGATCAAAGCTGATCAAATACAGGACAGCACTTAGAGTTTTTTTTTATCACATTTTAACTGTCCAGTGGGCATTTTAAGCTAGCAGCCTTTTTCAGCTTGTTTAAATGCTCGTGGGGTAATTAAAATGTGTTAAAGAAACTGTGAGTGGTGTCTTCTATTTCATTCATCATGTATATTTAAGGAAATGGCGTAACACATTACTTAACTTATACACTGCTCTGCTCTACACATCTGATCTGCAATCTGAAAGTATATGTTTGTATTTGTTGACATGGTGTGTGGCATTGTCAATATATATTTTTTTATCATCGGAGATACGGTTTTATTTATTGGAAAAGGGGTAGTGTCTGTAATTTGTTGTATGGTATAGCCTACTAAAAATAATGTTAGCGAAACATTAAGCTCTATACAGTAACTGGAGAAATAAGTCGTTGAATCATTGAATCCTGAGAGAAATCAAACGCAATGATGCAGAAGAGGGTGGCCAATAAAAGCAGGGCCTCTTCCATTGTGGTGTTTGCACATGAGGAACATGGAGGGGGGTATGGACCAGACCTCGTGGCTCCTCGTGGCCGCCCTGCTATTGCAGCTGATGGCCATGTCGACAGCAACCACCTGTACCCTTCAGGGGGGCTTTGAGCTACCTGGATTCACCTCCAACGGAGCCTTCACCATCGGAGGCATATTCCCCTTACATTATAGAGTAGAGCTTCCTCAGACAGACTTTAAAACCCCTCCCGTGTCAGCCCAGTGTAGAGGGTGAGGGACTTCGGTTAAACCCTTCAGCTCTTTTAATGTTCAATGTGGTGAAAAGCATATTGTCTTGAAATGTATGCTCCATATTGTATACTCCGTATACTACATATTGTTACCACAAAATTATACTTCATTCACTGTAATGTAGCAATGTTGCATGTTTCTTTGCTGTTTTCCTGTCTTTTGTTTAATGCAGGTTTGACCCACGTGCCTTCCGCTGGGCTTTGACCATGAGACTGGCTGTGGAGGAGATCAACAACAGCAAAGACCTGCTGCCAAACCACACTCTGGGCTACAAGATCTTTGACTCCTGTGCCACTCCGGTGACGGCACAGAGGGCTGTTCTTGCCGTGCTGAATGGGGCAGACAGTCGGGAGAACACCATGTGCTCTGGGTCCAGCCCTCTCCTAGCAGTTATTGGGGAATCTGGGTCTTCACAGTCCATTGTAGTGTCCAGAACACTACAACCTTTCAGAATTCCAATGGTAAAATGTCTTAGTACACAAATTGTATGTTTTTTATTATTGCTCATACTTTTACTGTCCTTGTTACATCAGTTAGGTTCACTGTAACAAAGTGTGTAACAATATGTAATACATGCACTTACACTGTACCATAGGGTTAGGGTTAATGTTGAGTGTAAGTGCATAATATTACATGTTCTTACATGTACGGTAAATACCCTAAAAAATGAACCATAATTTCAAGTGTTCCCTTAGAGAATAGAGAATAGAGAACTCACTATGTTTTTTTTTTCTTTTCTAGATCAGTTATTTTTCCACATGTGCTTGTCTAAGTGACAGGACCCAGTTCCCCACGTTCTTCCGAGTGGTGCCGAGTGATGACTATCAGGTGAAGGCCGTCGCCCAGCTTCTCAGGCACTTTGGCTGGACATGGATTGGGGTAGTGACAGAGGATCACGATTATGGCAGATTCGCACTGCAGGGCCTGAAAAGGGAAATAGAGAACACTGACATATGTCTGGCCTACCATGAAATGATCCCCAAAGACTACAGCACGGAGAAAGTGCTTAAAATACTGGAGGTGATGAGAACGTCCAGCGCCCGAGTGGTGGTGGTGTTTTCAGGTGAGGGGGAGTTCTATCCTTTCCTGAGAGAGTTCAGCAAACAGAACATAACGGGGATCCAGTGGATTGCGAGCGAGGCGTGGGTGTCGGCCTCTGTGCTGGCAGAAACGTATCCTTTCCTGGATGGCACCATCGGTTTTGCCGTCCGTAAGGGACACGTCCCCAATCTCAGGGATTATGTGGAGACGGTGGATCCGTGGCGTTACCCCTCTAATGCCCTGGTGCAAGAGCTGTGGGAGACCCTGTACGCCTGCTCTCCCCCCCGTGGTGTCGCCCCCATAACCAGCCAGCTGCCCCCCTGCATTGGGCACGAGTCTGTACAGGAGCAGCACTCAGCCTACATGAACACCACTAGTCCCCGTGTCGCCTATAATGTGTACAAAGGTGTCTATGCTATTGCCCATTCCCTGCACAACCTCCTACAGTGTAGCCCTGGTTATGGCCCATTCCTCAATGGCTCATGTGCGGATATCAGTAACATACAACCATGGCAGGTATATAAAAAAATATTTACTACAGTTACTGTACTTTACAATGTAACAACATTTATGTTTAGACAACTACATATTGCTTTTGCTCACCATTTGTTTGTTTTACACCCACTTTCATGTGTTAACTTACAGTAAGAGCTGTCTGTTTTATGAGACTGTTCAATAGATAATGTTCCATTGTCCACTGGTGGACAATAAAGATTCTATTCTATTCTATTCTATTCTATTCTATTCTATTCTATTCTATTGTGTTCTATTCCATAACATTCTATTCTATTCTATAATATTCTATATCTCATGCTGTTATTCACAATTTTATTTAATTGTAGCTACAGCATTATCTTCAAGACGTCTCCTTCTTCATCTCAGGAGAAAAAGTAAACTTTGATACGAAAGGGGACTCTATCCCTTCGTACGACCTGATAAACTGGCAGAGGGATACTTACGGACAGATTCAGTTTGTGACAGTGGGTCTTTACGACGGCGCAAAGGGTGCTGGGAAAGAGCTTGTTATTGATAAGGACACAATCAAGTGGACGGGACAGCGGGAAGAGGCAAGGTGTAGCTTTTTGGAATTAAAATGTCACCTTTTGAAGTACTATAGACAGCACATGCAGTAAGTATAACTATACGTTACTGATGGTATGCTTAAAGAGTTTAAAGTGTAATAATTGAATGTGAAAGTGGACATGCGATTAGACCTATTTGCCCTGTAAGGTTAACATCATTGTGATTTCTTGTGTTTGATTTGACAGGTGCTGGTGTCTGTGTGCAGTGACAGCTGTCTCCCAGGATTCCGCAAGGCTGTGCGTGCTGGGGAGCCTATTTGCTGCTTTGACTGTGTACCATGTGACAGCGGCAAAATTAGCAATGAGACAGGTGAGGACCACAGCTTCACAAATTATATTTCTTTCATTATTTTTTTTTTTTATAATACATTGATATTAAACTTAATTTTGATTTAATTTTTTTTTGCCTCCTCTTCGAAGATTGTCTGAGGCCCACACCTATGGAATATATTTTTAGATTTCTCCTAAAATGTTCTATATTTGTATAATAACATTTTCTGTTTCCTCCTCAAAGATTCAATAGACTGTATGGCCTGTCCTGAAAACTTCTGGTCCAATACTGATGGAACACACTGCATACCCAAGGTGGTTGAGTTTCTGTCCCACGATGCCATGGGAGTGACTCTGACAGTGATAGCCATCGTAGGGGCCTGCCTCACGGTCTCTGTCCTAGCAGTCTTCCTCTACCACAGAAGCACCCCCGTAGTCCGTGTCAACAACTCGGAGCTGAGTTTCTTCATCCTGCTGTCTCTGACTCTGTGCTTCCTGTGTGCGCTGGTGTTCATCGGAGAGCCCACAGCCTGGTCCTGCATGCTGCGCCACACGGCTTTCAGCATCACCTTCTCCCTCTGCATCTCCTGCATCCTGGGCAAGACTCTGGTGGTGCTGGCCGCCTTCACTGCCACGCGGCCTGGGAACAACATCATGAAGTGGCTGGGGCCCAGGCAGCAGAGGGTCATCATCTTCTCCTGCACTCTGGTCCAGGTGATCATCTGTGCCGCCTGGCTGATTTCTGCTCCCCCGTTTCCCTCCAGAAACACCCAGTACCAGCGCTCCAAGATCATTCTGGAGTGTAGCGTGGGCTCGGACTTGGCCTTCTGGTGTGTGCTGGGATATATCGGACTTCTGGCTTGCCTGTGTTTTGTGTTGGCCTTTTTGGCCCGAAAACTTCCAGGGAATTTCAATGAAGCTAAATACATTACTTTTAGTATGCTGATTTTCTGTGCGGTTTGGTTAGCCTTTGTCCCAGCCTATGTCAGCTCGCCAGGAAAGTTCACGGTAGCTGTGGAGATTTTTGCCATTTTGGCATCCAGTTTTGGCCTACTGTTATGCTTATTTGCACCAAAGTGTTACATTATTTTAATAAAACCAGAAAAGAACACAAAGAACCACTTAATGGGAAAAGAAAAGTAAGCAGGAAAACCAGTACATAACATGTAATAATCCGGTATTGAGTTTATTAAAATGTTAGGAATAAAATGTTAATAAAATATTAATAAAATGTGTTCCAAACTGCTGCTGACATTAGGAAAGTTTTATAAACATTTTATGAATGTAGATAGACTAATTAGTAACATTTCATACATTTTATGACAGTACAATCACAGATCTATAAGGAAAAGCAAATAATGTCTTAAAATCAGAACAAACACTAATAATAAACACAATTCAAAATGATTTTGATTTGTTTAGAAGGTTTATTTTACCACACAGTTCCATCAGCCTGCAGTTCTAAAACACGGCATGGTTGTATTTTACATAAGAAACGACAACAATTTCACATATATATTTACAAGATCAATTTCACATGTAGAAAGACCTCTTATCTCACAAGTTAATGTAGGGGAGCCATCATTGTTGTGAAGTGCTCCTTCCACTGAATGTGTTCTAAGAGTGTCCTCTGCTGGCCAGTCCAGTATAGTTTTATTATGTCTGTACCTGCAAACATATTCATTACATCATACATCATAGGAAACATTTACAGAATGCAAGGTAATACTGAGACCTAGTGATGGAAAAAAGTACATCTAAAGTTACCACAAAATGTACCTGAACTACTTGTTTAACTATATTTTCTTACTATACTCCAACAATGCTGGTATATTTTAGTCAACGCAAGGATGTGTGAATTATAAAATTGGACAATTATATTGTATATATATTTTTAATAAATTATCTACATGAAAATGTGTGTTTTCCCTAAGTAAATACATACAGCAAACAATATTTATTGTAAGCAAAGATGTCAACATTAATTTTATTGCTAAAAAATGCTGTTTAGTATAATTTCAATTGCCAACTTACTCAGGTTGAGGCCTATCCAAACTGACTAGCTGTTCAAAAGAAGATATGGCCACAGAATATGGGATACAGATTTCAGAGCAGACAAAAAGTATGTTGTGTACCCAGCACTGAAAAACTGCTGTATATCAAATCAATGTCCATTGAGTATCATCACATTTTAGTGGTTCTCATTTATTGAAGTTAGATTAAACTTTATGAAAAGAAAGACATTTTAACTATGTTAATTACAAATAAAGAGCTAGATTAATTAACCTCTACATGTAGTCTATGAGTAACTCGTTATACATTGGTAGAGCATATTCGTGCACGTCATTGGTTCCAAGCGAGTGGCTTTAGGATGATGTCATTTCGACCAATAAAATAACTCTGCAGGTGAACTGATGCATAGGCAGCTGTGCTATGGGAAACAGTTATAAAACGGCACCCCTGTCCTCCGTCCCCTGTCAGTGAAGGAAGGATGACTCCTCACCTCCTACACTCCTTCGTACACCTTCTCTCTGTCATTCTCTCTCCCGCCTTGCCATCAGCCACAGCATGTACCCTGCAGGCACATTTTGAGGCAGGCTTCAAGGCTGAGGGAGATTTCACTATCGGAGGCATATTTCCTTTGCACTACAACATGGAGATGCCAGACCTAAACTGCACCTACAAGCCTGCACCAGTGCAGTGTAATGGGTGAGTAAAAGTGAAGCATCTTTTGTCTGTAATACATACAGTAGTAGTCGATACGTAGCCATCTGATGCACTAGTCCAGGTCCACTAAGACCAGGTCCACTACTTCCAGGTTGACATTGATTTTTGATTGGCCCACAGATATTCAAATTTCATAATATATATATATGTGTGTGTGTGTGTTGTGTGTGTGTGTGTGTGTGTGTGTGTGTGTGTTCTGAAATTTGAATATGTATATATGTATTAATATAATATTCTTTCTATTTATTTATTTTTTTAATGCAGGTTTGACCCACGTGCCTTCCGCTGGGCTTTGACCATGAGGCTGGCTGTGGAGGAGATCAACAACAGCAAAGACCTGCTGCCAAACCACACTCTGGGCTACAAGATCTTTGACTCCTGTGCATACCCTTTAACGGGCCAGCGGGCTGCGTTGGCCATACTAAACGGGCCCAGTGAGGTCAGCAGCCCATTGTGCTCAGGCGCTGGTCCCCTAATAGCTGTGATTGGAGAGTCAGGCTCTGCACAGTCAATAGTGGTGTCCAGGATTCTGCAACCTTTTAGAATACCAATGGTAAGACATGAAGTGTGTTTGTCCTTTGTGAAGATGTAAAAAAAAATTGTGTCAGCTTTATGCAAAACATCTAACAGTGATTTGTTTGTTTTTTTGTTTCTTTCTTTCTTTCTTTCTTTCTTTCTTTCTTTCTTTCTTTCTTTGTTTTGTAAGCCTTGACTGTTTCTGTGTAAGAGTGTATTTAGTAGTACTACGTATAGTGTTATGACTAGTGTTAAGCAAGTAGCAGCACAATAAGTGAAAACTACTGTATGTCAAATCCCCTTTCTTTCAGATCAGCTACTTCTCGTCCTGCGCCTGTCTGGGCGACAGAAAGGAGTTCCCCACGTTCTTCAGAGTCATTCCCAGCGACGACTACCAGGTGAAGGCCATTGCCCAGCTCCTGCAGCGCTTCAACTGGACGTGGGTGGGCGTGGTGCGCGGGGACCATGAGTACGGTCGCTTCGCCCTGCAGGGCCTCCTGAGGGAGCTGGAGGGCACGGGCGTGTGTGTGGCCTACCAAGAGATGATCCCTCTGCTGTACGACAGCCACAGAGCGCTGGAGATCATCCGCGTCATGAGCACGTCCAGCGCACGGGTCGTGGTGGTCTTCTCTGCCGAGGGCGAGCTCACGCCCTTCCTGAGAGACTACATGGAGCAGAACGTCACGGGGATCCAGTGGATCGCCAGCGAAGCGTGGGTGACGTCCTCCGTGTTCACCGGAAGTGAGTATTACCCCTTTCTGGGGGGTACTATCGGGTTTGGCATACGGCAAGGCCAGATCCCAGCACTCAGACAGTATCTGAACACAGTGGACCCGCAACATTACCCCACTAATGATCTCGTCCACGAGCTGTGGGAGACCCTTTATGGCTGCTCTCCCAGTAACGCGGCCAGAGATACCCAGCTGCGCGTCTGCACGGGGGACGAGGCCCTGAGCGAGCAGCACTCGGCCTACATGAACACCTCCAGCCCTCGCATCTCCTACAACGTATACAAAGGTGTTTACGCCGTCGCCCACTCCCTGCACAACCTTATGCTCTGTAAACATGGACAGGGGCCGTTTAAAGACTCCTCATGTGCCGACCTCAACAACATCTATCCGTGGCAGGTATAAATTATTGCATTATCATCAGGATATGTTGATTCATGTTGATTTTTTTTGTCATTTTTTTTCTTTCTCTTTCAAGATTGTAACACGTGTACTCTGGTGTGCTGTTATGTGTGCGTGTGTGTGTGTGTGTGTGGGTGTGTGTGTGTGTTTTTTCGATGTTAAGCTCCAGCACTACCTGCAAGAGGTCTCCTTCACTATATCAGGAGAGGAAGTGAACTTTGATGACAAAGGGGACTCGATCCCATCATACGACCTTATTAACTGGCAGAGAGGGCACGGGGGCAACATTGAGTTCATTAATGTCGGACTGTTTGATGGCGCACAGGAGGCAGGGAAAGAGCTTCTCATTGAGGACAAAATGATCATATGGGCTGGTCATCGGAGCAAGGCAAGCTGCTCACAGTGCGTATTTGAGTACATGAGATGCCATCTGTTGAAGTTCTTTAGGGTGAGGTGGAGGTGAGTAAATCATCCAAAAAAAACACAAAAAAGACTAAATGGCTACACCAAGCCCATCCGACTGGGCAAATGCAGTATTGTAACCACGTAAAGGATGTTTACACCTTTCAACGGACGTGTGACAGTGTATCACTGCAGAGCATAACTGCATTGAAAGACCAGCGTGTGTATGACTGTCTGTGTACTGTGTCACAGGTGCTGGTGTCTGTGTGCAGTGACAGCTGTCCCCCAGGATTCCGCAAGGCTGTGCGTGCTGGGGAGCCTATTTGCTGCTTTGACTGTGTACCATGTGACAGCGGCAAAATTAGCAATGAGACAGGTCAGGACCACAGCCTCATAAATTACATTTCTTTTATTTATCTATTTTTAAATAAATTTATATTAAACTTAACATTGATTTAATATTTTTTTGCCTTCCTCTTTGAAGATTGTCTGAGGCCCACACCTATGGAGTTTATATTTCTCCTGAAATGTTTCATATTTGTATAATAACATTTTCTTTTCCTCCTTAAAGATTCAATAGACTGTATGGCCTGTCCTGAAGACTTCTGGTCCAATACTGATGGAACACACTGCATACCCAAGGTGGTGGAGTTTCTGTCCCATGATGCCATGGGAGTGACTCTGACAGTGATAGCCATCGTAGGGGCCTGCCTCACGGTCTCTGTCCTAGCAGTCTTCCTCTACCACAGGAACACCCCCGTAGTCCGTGTCAACAACTCGGAGCTGAGTTTCTTCATCCTGCTGTCTCTGACTCTGTGCTTCCTGTGTGCGCTGGTGTTCATCGGAGAGCCCACAGCCTGGTCCTGCATGCTGCGCCACACGGCTTTCAGCATCACCTTCTCCCTCTGCATCTCCTGCATCCTGGGCAAGACTCTGGTGGTGCTGGCTGCCTTCACTGCCACGCGGCCTGGGAACAACATCATGAAGTGGCTGGGGCCCAGGCAGCAGAGGGTCATCATCTTCTCCTGCACTCTGGTCCAGGTGATCATCTGTGCCGCCTGGCTGATTTCTGCTCCCCCGTTTCCCTCCAGAAACACCCAGTACCAGCGCTCCAAGATCATTCTGGAGTGTAGCGTGGGCTCTGACTTGGCCTTCTGGTGTGTGCTGGGATATATCGGACTTCTTGCTTGCCTGTGTTTTGTGTTGGCCTTTTTGGCCCGAAAACTTCCAGGGAACTTCAATGAAGCTAAATACATTACTTTTAGTATGCTGATTTTCTGTGCGGTTTGGTTAGCCTTTGTCCCAGCCTATGTCAGCTCGCCAGGAAAGTTCACGGTAGCTGTGGAGATTTTTGCCATTTTGGCATCCAGTTTTGGCCTACTGTTATGCTTATTTGCACCAAAGTGTTACATTATTTTGATAAAACCAGAAAAGAACACGAAGAACCACTTAATGGGAAAAGAAAAGTAAGCAGGAAAACCAGTACATAACATGTAATAATCCGGTATTGAGTTTATTAAAATGTTAGGAATAAAATGTTAATAAAATATTAATAAAATGTGTTCCAAACTGCTGCTGACATTAGGAAAGTTTTATAAACATTTTATGAATGTAGATAGACTAATTAGTAACATTTCATACATTTTATGACAGTACAATCACAGATCTATAAGGAAAAGCAAATAATGTCTTAAAAATCATAACAAACACTAATAAACACAATTTCACATGTAGAAAGACCTCTTATCTCACAAGTTAATGTAGGGGAGCCATCATTGTTGTGAAGTGCTACTTCCACTGAATGTGTTCTAAGAGTGTCCTCTGCTGGCCAATCCAGTATAGTTTCATTATGTCTGTACCTGCAAACATATTCATTACATCATACATCATAGGAAACAGAATGCAAGGTAATACTGAGACCTAGTGATGGAAAAAAGTACATCTAAAGTTACCTGAACTACTTGTTCAACTATATTTACTTACTATACTCCAACAATGCTGGTACATTTTAGTCAACGCAAGGATGTGTGAATTATAAAATTGGACAATTATATTGTATATATATTTTTAATAAATTCTCTACATGGAAATGTGTTTTCCCTAAGTAAATACATACAGCAAACAATATTTATTGTAAGCAAAGATGTCAACATTGATTTTATTGCTAAAAAATGCCGTTTAGTATAATTTCAATTGCCAACTTACTCAGGTTGAGGCCTATCCAAACTGACTAGCTGTTCAAAAGAAGATATGGCCACAGAATATGGGATACAGATTTCAGAGCAGACAAAACGTATGTTGTGTACCCAGCACTGAAAAACTGCTGTATATCAAATCAATGTCCATTGAGTATCATCACATTTTAGTGGTTCTCATTTATTGAAGTTAGATTAAACTTTATGAAAAGAAAGACATTTTATGTTAATTACAAATAAAGAGCTAGATTAATTAACCTCTACATGTAGTCTATGAGTAACTCGTTATACATTGGTAGAGCATATTCGTGCACGTCATTGGTTCCAAGCGAGTGGCTTTAGGATGATGTCATTTCGACCAATAAAATAACTCTGCAGGTGAACTGATGCATAGGCAGCTGTGCTATGGGAAACAGTTATAAAACGGCACCCCTGTCCTCCGTCCCCTGTCAGTGAAGGAAGGATGACTCCTCACGTCCTCCACTCCTTCGTACACCTTCTCTCTGTCATTCTCTCTCCCGCCTTGGCATCAGCCACAGTATGTACCCTGCAGGCACATTTTGAGGCAGGCTTCAAGGCTGAGGGAGATTTCACTATCGGAGGCATATTTCCTCTGCACTACAACATGGAGATGCCAGACCTAAACTGCACCTACAAGCCTGCACCAGTGCAGTGTAATGGGTGAGTAAAAGTGAAGCATCTTTTGTCTGTAACACATACAGTAGTAGTCGATACGTAGCCATCTGTATACGTGTCTTTTGTTTGTCATTGATGCACTAGTCCAGGTCCACTAGGACCAGGTCCACTACTTCCAGGTTGACATTGATTTTTGATTGGCCCACAGATATTCAAATTTCATAATATATATATATGTGTGTGTGTGTGTTGTGTGTGTGTGTGTGCTATGAATATGTATATATGTATTAATATAATATTCTTTCTATTTATTTTTTTTTTTAATGCAGGTTTGACCCACGTGCCTTCCGCTGGGCTTTGACCATGAGGCTGGCTGTGGAGGAGATCAACGACAGCAAAGACCTGCTGCCAAACCACACTCTGGGCTACAAGATCTTTGACTCCTGTGCATACCCTTTAACGGGCCAGCGGGCTGCGTTGGCCATACTAAACGGACCCAGTCAGGTCAGCAGCCCATTGTGCTCAGGCGCTGGTCCCCTAATAGCTGTGATTGGAGAGTCAGGCTCTGCACAGTCAATAGTGGTGTCCAGGATTCTGCAACCTTTTAGAATACCAATGGTAAGACATGAAGTGTGTTTGTCCTTTT
This sequence comes from Setipinna tenuifilis, assembly GCA_030347295.1. Taxonomy (NCBI): domain Eukaryota; kingdom Metazoa; phylum Chordata; class Actinopteri; order Clupeiformes; family Engraulidae; genus Setipinna; species Setipinna tenuifilis. The sequence goes on from CM059279.1 coordinate 5,074,174, forward strand.
TTGTGAAGATGTAAAAAAATGTGTGTCAGCTTTATGCAAAACATCTAACAGTGATTTGTTTGTTTTTTTGTTTCTTTCTTTTTTCTTTTTTTCTTTCTTTCTGTCTTTCTTTCTTTCTTTCTTTCTTTCTTTCTTTTGTAAGCCTTGACTGTTTCTGTGTAAGAGTGTATTTAGTAGTACTACGTATAGTGTTATGACTAACATTAAGCAAGTAGCAGCACAATAAGTGAAAACTACTGTATGTCAAATCCCCTTTCTCTCAGATCAGCTACTTCTCGTCCTGTGCCTGTCTGGGCGACAGAAAGGAGTTCCCCACGTTCTTCAGAGTCATTCCCAGCGACGACTACCAGGTGAAGGCCATTGCCCAGCTCTTGCAGCGCTTCAACTGGACGTGGGTGGGCGTGGTGCGCGGGGACCATGAGTACGGTCGCTTCGCCCTGCAGGGCCTCCTGAGGGAGCTGGAGGGCACGGGCGTGTGTGTGGCCTACCAAGAGATGATCCCTCTGCTGTACGACAGCCACAGAGCGCTGGAGATCATCCGCGTCATGAGCACGTCCAGCGCACGGGTCGTGGTGGTCTTCTCCGCCGAGGGCGAGCTCACGCCCTTCCTGAGAGACTACATGGAGCAGAACGTCACAGGGATCCAGTGGATCGCCAGCGAAGCGTGGGTGACGTCCTCCGTGTTCACTGGAAGTGAGTATTACCCCTTTCTTGGGGGTACTATCGGGTTTGGCATACGGCAAGGCCAGATCCCAGCACTCAGAGAGTATCTGAACACAGTGGACCCGCAGCATTACCCCACTAATGATCTCGTCCACGAGCTGTGGGAGACTCTCTACGGCTGCTCTCCCAGTAACGCGGCCAGAGATACCCAGCTGCCCGTCTGCACGGGGGACGAGGCCCTGAGCGAGCAGCACTCGGCCTACATGAACACCTCCAGCCCTCGCATCTCCTACAACGTATACAAAGGTGTTTACGCCGTCGCCCACTCCCTGCACAACCTCATGCTCTGTAAACATGGACAGGGGCCGTTTAAAGACTCCTCATGTGCCGACCTCAACAACATCTATCCATGGCAGGTATAAATTATTGCATTATCGTCAGGATATGTTGATTCATGTTGATTTTTTTTGTCATTTTTTTTCTTTCTCTTTCAAGATTGTAACACGTGTACTCTGGTGTGCTGTTATGTGTGCGTGTGTGTGTGTGTGTGTGTGTGTGTGTGTGTGTCTGTTTTTTCGATGTTAAGCTCCAGCACTACCTGCAAGAGGTCTCCTTCACTATATCAGGAGAGGAAGTGAACTTTGATGACAAAGGGGACTCGATCCCATCATACGACCTTATTAACTGGCAGAGAGGGCACGGGGGCAACATTGAGTTCATTAATGTCGGACTGTTTGATGGCGCACAGGAGGCAGGGAAAGAGCTTCTCATTGAGGACAAAATGATCATATGGGCTGGTCATCGGAGCAAGGCAAGCTGCTCACAGTGCGTATTTGAGTACATGAGATGCCATCTGTTGAAGTTCTTTAGGGTGAGGTGGAGGTGAGTAAATCATCCAAAAAAACACAAAAAAGACTAAATGGCTACACCAAGCCCATCCGACTGGGCAAATGCAGTATTGTAACCACGTAAAGGATGTTTACACCTTTCAACGGACGTGTGACAGTGTATCACTGCAGAGCATAACTGCATTGAAAGACCAGCGTGTGTATGACTGTCTGTGTACTGTGTCACAGGTGCTGGTGTCTGTGTGCAGTGACAGCTGTCCCCCAGGATCCCGCAAGGCTGTGCGTGCTGGGGAGCCTATTTGCTGCTTTGACTGTGTACCATGTGACAGCGGCAAAATTAGCAATGAGACAGGTCAGGACCACAGCCTCATAAATTACATTTCTTTTATTTATCTATTTTTAAATAAATGTATATTAAACTTAACATTGATTTAATATTTTTTTGCCTTCCTCTTTGAAGATTGTCTGAGGCCCACACCTATGGAGTTTATATTTCTCCTGAAATGTTTCATATTTGTATAATAACATTTTCTTTTCCTCCTCAAAGATTCAATAGACTGTATGGCCTGTCCTGAAGACTTCTGGTCCAATACTGATGGAACACACTGCATACCCAAGGTTGTGGAGTTTCTGTCCCATGACGCCATGGGAGTGACTCTGACAGTGATAGCCATCGTAGGGGCCTGCCTCACGGTCTCTGTCCTAGCAGTCTTCCTCTACCACAGGAACACCCCCGTAGTCCGTGTCAACAACTCGGAGCTGAGTTTCTTCATCCTGCTGTCTCTGACTCTGTGCTTCCTGTGTGCGCTGGTGTTCATCGGAGAGCCCACAGCCTGGTCCTGCATGCTGCGCCACACGGCTTTCAGCATCACCTTCTCCCTCTGCATCTCCTGCATCCTGGGCAAGACTCTGGTGGTGCTGGCTGCCTTCACTGCCACGCGGCCTGGGAACAACATCATGAAGTGGCTGGGGCCCAGGCAGCAGAGGGTCATCATCTTCTCCTGCACTCTGGTCCAGGTGATCATCTGTGCCGCCTGGCTGATTTCTGCTCCCCCGTTTCCCTCCAGAAACACCCAGTACCAGCGCTCCAAGATCATTCTGGAGTGTAGCGTGGGCTCGGACTTGGCCTTCTGGTGTGTGCTGGGATATATCGGACTTCTGGCTTGCCTGTGTTTTGTGTTGGCCTTTTTGGCCCGTAAACTTCCAGGGAATTTCAATGAAGCTAAATACATTACTTTTAGTATGCTGATTTTCTGTGCGGTTTGGTTGGCCTTCATCCCAGCTTATGTCAGCTCCCCAGGAAAGTTCACTGTAGCTGTGGAGATTTTTGCCATTTTGGCATCCAGCTTTGGCCTACTGCTGTGCTTATTTGCACCAAAGTGTTACATTATTTTGATAAAACCAGAAAAAAACACAAAGAATCACTTAATGGGAAAAGAAAAGTAACCAAAGTAGTAAGTAGATAGCATATAATAATCTAGAACTGAAGATGAAATGAGAAAAATAAAATGTTTACTTTTAAGAATAAAATGTTTTACCACAATCTAGCAGTGTAGTCTTTTGTTGTGTCCTTAATGATCTGAAGACAGGCAGAAAGTCTAAAGTCACTACTATGAATCACCTACCATAAAATGAGCTTTAATAATTCTAAAAATAAATATGTGTTTCTATAGGACAAGGTTTTCCCATTTGGCCCCCATAACTGTCAAATTAATCAACTTGGATTTATAGGTGAGATTGTAACAGTAATCTGACCCACAGCATATTGCACATTTTAGCACAGTATAAAATTCCACTCACATGGAGTCTATCTTACATTGGCCCCCAGGTCATGCTGACATCCCAACGTGCAGAAACTCATTAATTTCAGGTGGGTCAACAATGAAAATGGTAGTTTGTTGAACCCAATTAACAATTCAGGAGACTGACACTGGACCTGCCTGGCTGCCTGGTTCGTCTCTCTCAGGCCCCAGTATGATGCCACTGAGAGAGGCACAGAGCTGAGCACTGGTGGCTCCACAATGGAAATCTGTCTGTCTCCCTCCTCCTCCTTGGTTCTGCCAAGCCCAAAATACGGCCCAAATGGCTGTGCTTTTGCTCTGTCAAGTGGAGCTGCCGCAGCACGTACAGCTGACCCTCAGCTCTCAGAAAGGGAGTAGCTCCCCCTGCTGGATGCTCACGGTGGCGTTGGGTGCCCTCTTCAGAGCTGCTATTACAGGGTCACTTTGAAGAGGTGCAGAGACATTCAGTAGCTGTCCAGTCTCTGCTGCTTTGCATGCTTGTGCTGCCATGCCCCGAAACAATGCAGCCTCAGAACCTCTCATCAGCATACACAACAAACAAACAACAACAACAACAACAACAATACCACACTGCATTCATATAGTGCATTTTAAGACATCCAAAGTGCTTTACAGTAACGGGGGATCTCACTAACTACTACCAGTGTGTAGTGATGGTAATCTTTATACCACAGATGATTCTGAAGACTCAGTCAGCATGGTGGTTGAAGAATTAGTAACAAGGTTTTATTTTACATTGATGCATCAATGGAGAGACAGAAGTTTCACGGTGAAGATTTACCCATATTTCTGAACTAGTCAGAGATGTTCAAACAGTAATTTAGGAATAGGAAACAATAATAAAGAAATATGTTAACAATAAAAATGTTTTGTACAACTCATTATTATCAGATTCCTTCAGTAGCATCCACCTCTGTGATGCATGGCAGCCGTGATGTGCCAGAAGGCCTACCACACCACACACCAGCTTGAGTCCTCTGCATTTGGCCCCTTTGGCTGGGGAGGCCATTCCCTGAGAGGAGCTCGACTCGGTATCCAAGTGCAACAGAAGCATAGTTATTGAGCCAGATCAGGTAAAAGACAAATTTTAATAAATATGATATGCATGAAATAAGATATGCATCACCCAATAAATTGTAGTAAAATTGAACATCATCAGCATGACAAAACAACCCCTATTCATGTTATAATTTTGTACTCAAGGTTCTTCAGCAACTCAAAAAGGTGAACTTCACCGTAAATGGAAATCATGTTTCTTTCTTCTCCGTGGTGCAGATGGCCATGTGTGTGTGTGTGGATTAACCTCAGCCCCCACTGCCTGTGCCAGTTCCGCCTCCATACCCCACTGTCACAGCAGGGTCAGCGTCCACCCATGCACCCACTGCTCAGACTTACAGTACAGTATGTGTCAGAGGAGAACGCCCATAACGTAACAAACTGGGTGAGATGTTTATGTTTTCCCAATACAGGGACTGTTCCCTAACTGAACAAGCTTGTGGCCAGTGGTGGTTCTACAGTGTTGTACTCCCCGGCCGAGACCCCCCCACCAAAGCGCTCGTGAAATGGTTTCGCCCGTGCCTAAAACCACTACTGCTTGTGCCACCCCAATACCTCTGACACCCCAGCCAACACAGTAACAACAGCTTCAGTGACTTCATCCATTGTCTGAATCCACGGTGGGCCAAGTCCATCTGAACTGCTGCTATGTGTGAATAACATATCACCTCACTTACAGGCCTGTCCGAGCATGGTGTCTCCATGCAATGCATGATGCACAGCAGGCCTCTAGTTTTAAGCCAACACACGACAAATACTTAGCTTTCAAAAGTTACAGGAAAACCTATACCTCCATCTTTCAATTTTATCTCATCACCCATTTACCAAACCACAAGGAAATGTCCAAAAAGCAAGTCCTTAATGGGCCCATTGAGGTGGGACACCAACAGGATGTACAAAGAAAGAAATAACTTACATTTAACATGTAATGTTGGGTTAGTCATGGTACGACTATAGTGTTTGCTCTTTTTCTCATTGTATATCTCTTCACCTCTGCTCAGCATCATCCTCAGATTCCAGCCTGAAGGATATCCAAAAGCGGCCTTGTTCAGGCAGCCACATATGCACCACTATAGGCCATTTGTTAGTTGCAAAGACGCTGGTTACTGCTTATGCTAGAGGCCTTGGGTCTTGGCTGTATGTTGAAATGCCCTGCAAGAAATGTGGATTCTGTACTGTACTATAATTCCCAATTATCAGTGTGCTCATGTGCCATAGGCCTGCTTTGAGATGTATGAGGGGTTCATTCCTATTATTGCCATGGGCTTTGTCAGTTCATTTTTTAATGGCAGCATTGAGTAGAAATGGGTCCAGTTACTGTGCACTGTTGTAATTTGTTTTAGAAAAATAAAATGTAAATATGTGCAATGAAGGACCAGATAGTTCCAGTAATGGGGTTCATATGTATAAATTAATATGATGGAGAATTAAATCACAATGAAGACATCAAGCAAATGAAAATGTAGTTAGCAAAAAATAAAAAATAAATAAAGAAAAAAAATATCCAGCAAAAGCAATGCTATGTTTTTTAGGACAACAGGCCCAACCCCCTTATTATTATTTGAGCTTATAAGCTTACATCAGGAGGGGGAGAAACGGTGAAGGACAACATTATTTAATCCATTATCTAACAGCTCTCAGTAGTCAGCATGTAGGTCTGATGATGCTGATCATTTGGGCTCAGTCTTTCGTCCTCCTTCTTGCCCTGCTGGGTCTGGGACTACCACCTGTAGGGACTGACTTGAGTTCAGTCACTTGTAGGTTGCAGGGATCTACCAAGCTTCCTACACTTTCCATGGATGGAGATTTTGTGATTGGAGGAATTTTTTCGATCCTAAATTATGTACATACTGTACAACCTAACTACACCAGTATGCCAGAGCCATTAAAATGCTTTGGGAGGTTAGTTACAATGGGGACGATTTGGTGATAATAACCAATATATAATTTAGAGTCAATTTGCATGAAACTGAAATAACCTCTGTTTTATTATCACTTTTTAACAGCTTGGACACTCGGGAAGTTCGATTTGCCCGCGCAATGGAATTTACCATACAGGAAATTAATAAGAGATCAGATATACTGCCAAATATTACGCTGGGTTATGAAATACATGATTCATGTGCTGCTGTGCCGGTGGCTGTGAAAGTTGCTTTTCAGTTCGCTAACGGGCAGACCCCTCGTGTTTCAATGAGCCCATCTTGTCCCAAAAAAGCCAACGTTGTGGGCGTTATAGGGGAGTCTGGCTCAACACCGTCAATTGCCATTTCCCGAATAATTGGTCTTTTCGGAATTCCACTGGTACTTTTGATTTGATGATTTTTTTAAATAATGTGAATGAGTCCTGTACACATTACGTATATATCTTCTGCTTTGAGTCCTGTACATATTACGTATATATCTGCTGCTTTGAAAGAAAGGTATCTATGTATCTATATATACCAGCTATGTATTATGTATAATTTTACTTTTTTACACAAATTGTTAAAGGTTAGCCACTTCGCGACTTGTGCCTGCCTGAGCGATAAGAAGCAGCACCCTTCATTCTTCAGGACTATACCAAGCGATCACTACCAAGCAGCTGCATTGGCAAGACTGATCAAACATTTCGGATGGACGTGGATTGGAGCAGTTCGCAGCGATTCTGACTATGGTAACAATGGTATGGCATCATTCCTGACAGCTGCACAGAAAGAAGGGATCTGTGTCGAATATTCTGTGGCTTTCTACAGGACAAATCCTCGCAGCAAGTTGGAGAGCGTGGCAGAGGTAATACGCAGCTCTACCGCACGAGTTGTCGTGGCTTTTCTTGCCTCAGGTGACATGCGAATCTTACTGGAGGAGTTGACTCGACGACCGCCCCCACCTTTACAGTGGATTGGCAGCGAGTCCTGGCTGACAGATCCCGATTTTTTGAGTTTTGAAGTCTGTGCCGGAGCCATTGGTTTCGGGATTGAGCGCTCAGTGATCCCTGGTTTACGAGAGTTCCTTTTGGATCTCACACCGGCTATAGTGTCCAAATCCGCACTTCTCACCCAGTTTTGGGAAGACACGTTTGGGTGCTCACTGCGCACTGCAAAAGCAGGCCTACCCACGGGAGTTAAACCATGTACTGGAGATGAAAATTTAGCAGCTGTTCAGACCCCCTACTTGGACACATCACAGTTGCGCATAACTAACATGATTTACAAAGCCGTTTATGCCCTATCTTATGCTGTTCATGGCCTTGTTTGCAACGGTAGGCCCGACTCTGTATCCAAGTGCAACAGAAGCATAGTTATTGAGCCAGATCAGGTAAAAGACACATTTTAATAAAAAATACATATATTTTCAAATTATTATTATTAATAATAATAATAGGTAGAATTTGTAAATCAGAACTGAAGATATGCATCACCCAATAAATTGTAGTAAAATTGAACATCATCAGCATGACAAAACAACCCCTATTCATGTTCTAATTTTGTACTCAAGGTTCTTCAGCAACTCAAAAAGGTGAACTTCACCGTAAATGGACATCATGTTTCTTTTGACTCTAATGGGGACCCCGTGGCCACATATGAGCTTGTTAACTGGCAAACCAAGCAAGATGGAAGTGTGCAGTTTGTGACAGTGGGCCGTTACGATGCATCGCAACCCAAAGGTCAAGAGTTCAGCATAAGCAAAAGAATCATGTGGATGAAAGGACAAACACAGGTAGAGGCCTAAATCATGTTCTCATTCAAACTCCCTGTTCATTAGTAAAAGTCTTCATCTGTCCTCCTATTTGTCTTTGCAAGGTGCCCGTGTCTGTGTGCAGTGAGAGCTGTCCCCCAGGTACCAGAAAGGCTCAACAGAAAGGGAAGCCTGTATGCTGCTATGACTGTATACCATGTGGAGAGGGAGAAATCAGCAATGAGACAGGTACAGCCTTTGCAGTACATCTTTATTAAGCAAGTACACTTCATTAGACTGATACTGATACTGAGAGGTGGTCTTGCCCAGGGAGTAAACCACTCTAGAACCGCCAATGCTCATATTTTGTGTGTCCTAGTTTAATTCACCCGATAAGTTTAATTCACTTGACACGAACCTTACAATGTTGTTCTTTTTCATGCAGATTCATTGGACTGTGTGTCGTGTCCCGATGACTACTGGCCCAATGCCCACAGGACTGAATGCCTGCCTAAACCAGTAGAGTTCCTGTCATGGGACGAGGTTCTTGGCATTGTACTAGCAGTTTGCTCTATTGCAGGAGCTTGTATTGCTGTTGCCGTTGCTACTGTATTCTACAAACACAGGACGTCTCCTATCGTTAGAGCCAACAACTCAGAGCTGAGTTTCCTGCTGCTCTTCTCACTGACTCTGTGCTTCCTGTGTTCTCTTACTTTCATTGGTCGGCCCTCTGAGTGGTCCTGCATGTTGCGTCACACAGCGTTTGGCATCACCTTTGTTCTGTGCATCTCCTGTGTTCTGGGGAAAACAATAGTGGTGTTAATGGCCTTCAGAGCCACTCTTCCAGGCAGTAATGTCATGAAGTGGTTTGGGCCTCTGCAACAGAGAATGGCTGTTGTTGCTTTCACTGTTGTCCAGATCATAATATGCATTTTGTGGCTTGCATTGTCCCCCCCTTTCCCATAATGAATTTCACACATTACAAAGAGAGAATCATTCTTGAATGTGACCTAGGGTCAGTGGGTGCCTTCTGGGCTGTGCTGGGATATATTGGACTACTTGCTATTCTGTGTTTCATACTGGCCTTTCTGGCTCGTAAACTACCTGATAACTTTAATGAGGCCAAATTCATCACGTTCAGTATGCTGATATTCTGTGCAGTCTGGATCACTTTTATCCCAGCTTATGTCAGCTCTCCTGGAAAATTCACTGTGGCTGTGGAAATATTTGCTATTTTAGCTTCTAGCTTTGGGTTAATTACATGTATATTCTTTCCAAAGTGTTTTATAATTGTGTGTAGGCCAGAGCAAAATACCAAGAAGAATGTAATGGGTAAAGTACAGTCAAAAGCACTCTGACATTGTGTTTAAAATGCTATCTATCTGACTGTCTGTCTGTCTGAATTAAAGATGCATTGTCTGTTGTATTTTTAAAAAGTTACATTTATTGTTTGGTGAATAATTAACATGCTATCATTATGACCTAATAATTAATATTTACTTGTTTAGATATGTAAAAATTATTTCAGAAAACATGATTTAGATCACAATAAGATGACACACAAATAGTCTTTGTTTACTATAAAATATAAAATATTAAAAATGCTGTACAATATTTAATTAATCTTTATTTTCCTATGTGTAAATGTATTGTACATGATGTATAATAAATGCAAATAAAATACTGTGAAACCTAACCCATACATATATAATATATAATAATATTATTAAAGGGAGACTCAGTTAAAGAAAAACACTGACATATAATGTGTATTGCTATTTAAAACTCTTAAATCCGACTTACATTACATTGCATTTGGCAGACGCTTTTATCGAAAGCGACTTACAAAAAAGGAGGCCATAAGCAAACAGAGGTGTAAAAGGACACAGAGTAGGGGCACAACAAACATATGTACTTCTGCATAGGGACAGAGAGAGAGAGAGTTGGTTTAGCGATTGTTAGTTATGTTAGTTTTGTTAGGAAGGGAAGCAATCTCGGAAGAGAAGGGTGGAAGCAATCTCGGAAGAGAAGTATATCCCAGGTCATGTACTGGGTTGAGAAACTGTACCATGGCTCACATCAACTTCCCACAGCAAAACTCCAACCAGGCCACAGCACCAGTAGTGCAACAGCCAAGGTTGTCCACACAGATAATAGCAAAGAAGAGCTAGCTTCACTACTTGTCAGCGTTGTTGATAAGAGAGGGCAAAGCAGACGGCTTAGTAGCCCAAGAACTGTTCATTTAAGTGACCATGTTTGGCTACTAGAAAGGGACAGGATGTAACAAAGCTGGTCCTGTCCTAGAGGCTGCCCCCTGCTCTTGCTCCTGTACCACAGGCTGTTGCTTTTCCCAAGGCCCCTCATGAAGCTGGGGCTAACTTTCAAGGTTTGGAGGCTTGGCCAACAGCCCAAGAGCTGCTCATTAAAGTGACCTGCTAGAAAGGGACAGAGTGCAAGAAAGCTTTTGAATAGCCAGGGATAAACTGCAAGCACGGCACACAAGGAGCACTGCAGGGCCATCCATACTCATCACAGAACTGAGGGTCAACAGCACAGCAGCTTTAAGGAACAACATTGTAATGCCCACACATGTGTGGTAGCTCAAAGGGCTTGTCTAAGAGGTCACGGCACTTTCAGCACCATGGACAGGGCACATAGATAAGCTGTGAATATACAGTAAGTTGTTGAAGTCTTTTGTTAAAAAAAAAAACCTTATGACCAGAGTGTGTGAGGCTTATGTAATCCCTGCTCATACACAGAGATGGTCATAAGATATCCTTTAATTTTGGAGTAGAAATGCTTTAAGCAAGACAGTGGGACAATGAGTCTATGGAACACACAGTATACTCAATGGGGCAGGTTTTGTAAAAAAAAAAGACATCAAACCAGAGTGTGTGTGACCTATGTAATCCCTGCCCATACACAGAGATGGCCATAAGATATCCTTTGGTTTTGGAGTAGAAATGCTGTACATACTGTAAGACAGTGGGACAATGAGTCTACCAAACACACAGTAGACTCAATGGGGCAGGTTTCACACCAATCAGAGGAAATGTTATTTTCCCATATGCAGCAATTGTGTAAGATGGTCTGTAGCACTTCTATTGGTCTCTACCACCTCATCTCAACGGTCTTCGTTTTGAAGATACTTGCTCAATGGGCTAAGCCATTAGAAGTCATGGCCGAGGATGTTATATCTCCCTTTTCACCTGTGTCAGCAACTCTGGGGCACAGTAGTTTCCAGGACTGACTGTGTGTCCGACAGATCCCATCCACAGACCAGTTTTCTTCCAGTGTCATCGGGATAACACACACTGGAGTAAAGGTGTAAAGAAGAGTTTGTGGTCACGGGTGAGAGAGAGCATTGACTTCGAGAGGTGGGTGGTCTCGCTTTATCAAAAAACAATCTTGCATTGAATTGTTTCCATATATATGAACAGGTGAAGGTAACAGATGCAAGATAGCACAGTTCATTGTTAGAATGTTACTAAACCTTCCTCCTGACACCTGTGAGGTTGTGGGTTCGAGCCTGGACCATGTAGGAACACCTTGATCACACCAGCAATGGAGGAAAGCATCTGTGGCATCTGAGAACAGATCTGAGGCCAATACTCCTGTGGCACTTGTAACAGCCTATTGCGATTGTGTAACCAGTAGGCATACTGATGGTTGAAAAGCCCAATCTGCCAGTCAACTAACCAGCATTTCTCCTAAGGTGTTTGGATGGGGAGTTTTACTAACGTTATACAGCTCTACTATCGATCACAGAAGCCCTAATAGCAGCCAGAACAGAAGGACAATTATTTGTACTTATCCTGCTTGACTTATCGGCTGCCTTCGATACAGTCAACCACAGCTATAACTGCTAACTATACTCACAAACATGGGCACTGTAGCACACTCCTGCTTCAAATCCTACCTCGTTGGATGCTGCTTTAATGTGTCATGGCAAGGTCATCTGTCATCAACTCACACCTTCTCCACAGGGGTGCCCTAAGGGTCAGTACTGGGTCAGTACTTCGCCATTCACAGCACCTCAATGGGCCATGTTATCTGCTTAAATGGCTTCTCCTATCATTGCTATGCTGATGACACACAACTGTACTTGCTTAGGCACATGCATCTCCATGTATGTATGAGGGTACTCTGCTTACTGTGTTCCCCTTAGTAACGTTCCTTACACACAACTAGGCTAGCTGGCATCCGTTACACTCCCCCCGCTAAAGCTCACTGCCATCTGGCTGCCTCATTAGTAGAGTAATTTCCCTCTGCCAGTGCCACCTGTGAGTGACTAGCCTGCCTGGGCCTGCCCATATGCTACAGTACAGTGAATATTTGATGCTACAGTACATTGAATTTCACATTAAAGTCAGTCTGGCCAACCTGCCTATTCTCAGCTGTTCCTTCGCCCGAAAAATCGGGCACCAGTGAAAAAAGAACGCTACGCATTTGTCATAGGAATCAGTGGACTGATTAGTTGTAGCTCTGTCCAGTAGTACACAGAGGTATTTGAAAGATGCCCCTTGATCCCGCCTCTGAGAACTGCCTGTCTATGGGAGGTTTGCCAGATAGGCTGGTAAGTGTAAAACCGGATTGTCAATACAACTCAAAACTTTTGATGTAACTGATTACGTCAATAGTTTTGAGTACATTAACTATGTATTTTAATTAAAGTTAATTTAAAAGTTTAAGTACATGAAGTTTGTACTTAAACTTTAAAGTTCACTTTTTAGTTAATGTACTCAAAACTATTGACGTAATCAGTTACATCAAAAGTTTTGAGTTGTATTGACAATCCGGTTTTACAGTGTAGGAATCAGTGGACTGATTAGTTGTAGCTCTGTCCAGTAGTACACAGAGGTATTTGAAAGATGGCCCTTGATCCCGCCTCTGAGAACTGCCTGTCTATGGGAGGTTTGCCAGATAGGCTGGTGAGTGGTACCGTCCTCTGCTGCTTTCTTCAAGGGCACCATGCCCTCATCCCCAGATGCCTTGATTGAAAATACATTTTCTCTAGATTAAAACAACACACTTAAGATAGGGCATAATGAAAATAGTAATTATATCCCCGAAACGCGGAGCGTCGGGGATGTAATGGTTTCGCGTGCGCCGCCGCCGCCGCCGCGTCCGCCGCGTAAGGTCTTTCGTGTTAACGCGATAACTTTTGAACGGATGTTTGGATTTGTCCCAGATTTTTTGGGTGAATGCTCTAGGGCAGGTTCATGAACTGATTCGAGTTTGGAGGTCAACACTTTCAAGATGGCTGAATTCAAGATGGCCGAATTTTTGTTTGGCCCATAACTTCTGACTGGGTGGATGGATTTCTCCCAGATTTGGTGTATTAATGCTCTAGGGCAGTGGTCCCCAACCACCGGGCCGCGGCCCGGTACCGGGCCGTGGAGCAATTGGTACCGGGCCGCACAACAAATAATCAATATGGAACGTTTCGTCATGAAACAAAAAAAGCAGACGCTACACTCAACCCGCTAAACAAAAGCTGTACCATATCAATTAGTGGAAAACTATTCCAAAATGACGATGATGGCCCATCACGCATCCACCGGCAAATAGTGATCACTCGACCATTAGCGGGCTATCACCCACAGACGGAGCTGCTGCCATGACCGGACGGCTGTCTGGTTAAACTGCGAGCATTAAGGAAGTTGCGCCTGAATGTGAATCTACACATTGCATCATTCACAGGGAAATGCTGGCAAGCCGGAAAATGCCACTAGAATGAACAGTGTATTGAATGATGTTGTTAAAGTTATTAACCATGTCAAAGCACAAGCCCTTAACTCGCGCCTGTTTGAGCAGCTTTGTGAGGAGATGGATGCGGAGCACAGACGTCTTATATTCCTATACACAGAAATAACATGGCTGTCCCGAGGGAAATCGCTGGTCAGAGTGTTTAAATTACGAGAGCCACTGCAAAGATTTCTCTCAGAAAAGAAGTCAGCGCTGACAGCGCATTTCAGTGACGAGGATTGGGTCGCAAAACTGTCTTACCCGTGCGACATATTCAACCTGCTCAATGAACTCAATTTGTCACTTCAAGGAGAAATGACAACTGTCTTCAAGTTGGCAGATAAAGTAGTAGATTTGTGGGGACGGCGCGTGAACAGAGGCATATTTGACATGTTTCAAATATTAGCAGGGATTTTGGGTGAAACTGAGCCTGAGCCTTCATTCACCCAACTGGTGCACGATCACCTGTCTTTGCTGTTAAAGGAGTTCGAGCGCTACCTCCCAACCACAAAAGACCCACGAACTGGCAAGGAATGGATCCGCGACCCATTCGTCAACAAACCAGGTGAACTCAGCATGTCTGTGCAAGAAGAAGATCAACTGCTGCAGATTGCAAATGACGGCGGCCTTAAAAGTCTGTTTGAGGCAGCAACTCTGCCGGTGTTCTGGATTAAAGTCATGGCAGAATAGGCTACCCTGAGATCGCCACGACAGCAGTGAAAACCCTGTTGCCATTTCCAACATCCTATCTATGTGAAGCGGGGTTTTCTGCCGTGACAGCAACAAAAACAAAACAACGGAGTAGACTAGCAACACACTTCAGATGCCAATGTCTTCCATCACTCCCAGATGGGACCATCTCATTGCAGAGAAACAAGCTCAGGGCTCCCATTGATTTGACGTTATGTTTTAACTGTTCTTTATTCGTATTTGGTTATCTTATTTTGAAGGAATGTTGAAATATTGTTGAATGTTGAAGGAATGAAAATATTTTTTATTTATAAATGTATCTGTGGCGCATCTGTATCTTATTTTGACGGTATATTTAAAGTAAACGTTAAGATAGCGACCAGTCACGAGTCAGAGCGCTCTGAGGCCACGCCCCCCGGGCCGCAGTAAAATTGTCAAGCATTCACCGGTCCGCGGTGATAAAAAGGTTGGGGACCACTGCTCTAGGGTAGGTTCATGAACTTATTTGAGTTTGGAGGCCAACACTTTCAAGATGGCTGAATTCAAGATGGCTGAATTTTGGTTTGGCCCATAACTTATGACCAGTTGGATGGATTTGTCCCAGATTTGGTGTTTCAATGTTCTAGGGTAGATTCATGAACTGATTAGATTTTGGAGGCCAATAATTTCAAAATGGCGGAATTTTCATTTGGCGGGTCCCAAGTTCAATTGATTTTTTTTCATCCCTTTCTTTGGTACGACTCTTATTTTGAAAACCTGGGCCCCTAACTTCAATTACCACCTGGCTCTTGAAGATTGAGAAACCATTAAGCTATCACCTTGCAGCTCAGCACCTTGCAGCTCAGCCCACTGGTGAAAATGTGCTACTTCATTCCCAAGATGCCAAACTACTGTTCATTAATGACTGATCCACTTTAAAGATACACTGTGTAGGATTGTGGCCAGAGTATTGCAAATATGCTGTTCAGCAAAATTGTATTTAACTATTTACTAGTGTGACCAAGTATACTAAGCTTTGCAACTAAACGATTACCATTTCTGCACATTCAAAATGGCAGATATGGAAATCCTCCTTCTCCTGTATGAAAAGTGCAATTTTCATGTCATCATGAATACTTGATACCGCTGCAAATTTCACGATGGTGGTAAACCTTCATGGAAAGTAATATTTGAGCATAGGCAGCACAAATTCTGGAAATAAACTACTAAATACTTTTAAAATCATTGGCTCTACATTGTTAGCACAAAATATGCATGTCCCTCCAAATTCTGCTTTCCTATTACAATATTGTCAATGATCCAAATATTGGGGTAGTTTTGCTCTCATGTATTTTGTTGGCTTTGTGAAGCACACAATGATGCGGTCCATTATCTATTGAAGGGAGGGGGAGTGTTCGATTACATAGGCCCTAGCATGGAGAATTTTATACTTAATATGAAATACAGTATGAATGTTGGGGGCTTTGAAGCATCGCGTTTCGGGGATATACCTTTAGCAGTCGAAGACGACTGCATAGGCCTAGTTTTTAAATTTAAAATTTAATAGTAGTTTTTTATTTTTTTTTACAATACATTAGTTTTGAGTGAGAGTGAGAAATATGTTTGGATACTTTTGTGGCCATAGTGCGATATAGTATTCCAGGTCGCCCTGTTTTTAATTTAAAAAATATTATTCCTATGTGTTTGGTTGCCCATTAAATGTTTATCTTCATTGTACTGTGTGGTGCTTAAAGGGCTGTTCTCCCCTGGTTATATTTGCACAGAATGGTGACTACATAGGGAGCATTGGCCTAAATCTTTTTGCAAAAGCTGACCTGAACTGATCTTAAATCACGTATAAAAACACTTCCCAAATTGATACTTTTTGAATTACCGTATGTATGAGGGTAAAAATGTTGAGTTAATTAGGTTGGCACTGTCAAGCAAGACAAAACGGCAAAAATAATTCCATTATGCATATTGACATAAGACAATACTGCAACAGCTGATGTTCATTTCTAAAAGTACACTTTCATTATAAAATGTAGATGTATGCAGGAAAGGATAGGACAATGTAATAGTGTGCCGTGTTGTTATAAGTTATTATATTGGTTAATAGATTGTTAACTATTACTCAAAGAAAACATGCATGCAGGCCCTCTTATAACATTAAAAATACTTGTGTTATTGGTAAATAGAAAATGTACACAATGACTCCTGATTAATAATTAAACAAATGTCATATGATTTAATGGCATACATAAAGAAGTGCATCAGGTGAAGAGATTTGCACAAAACTTATAAATGTGTCGCTAACAGAGAGAAAATAAAACGAATAAACACGTTAGAGACTAAACCATTTATTGCACAGTTGGGATTAAAAAATCCCCATCATCCAAATAAAAAAAAACAAGAAAAAAAAAACAACTAGCCCAACCCCCGGCTCCTTATTCAGCCTTAGCTGAGAACAGGAGGGGGAGGAGGCATGACGGACAAACTTATTTAATCCTGTAACTGATAAATCTCCGTCATTAGTGTATGTGTACTGTATGTGTGTACCGCTCATGATGCCTATCACTCAGGCTCCATCTCTTGTCCTCCTTGTTGCCCTTTGGGGTGTGGGGCTAACGCCTGTGGAGGCTGCCACTAATCTAGTCACCTGCCGGCTGCAAGGATCTACCAAGCTCCCTGCGTTTTCCAAAGACGGAGATTTTGTGATTGGAGGAATTTTTTCAATCCACTATTATATGCATACTGTACAGCACGACTATACAAGTATGCCAGAACCTCTAAAATGCACTGGGAGGTTAGTTACAATGGTGAAGAGTTAGTAATATAAGAAGAAAAAAAAAACGAACAGTCTTTAAAAGCACTTTGCATTGAACTAAAATTGAACTTTGATCTCTTATTAACCTCTTTTTTGATCACTTTCAACAGCATGGACTCTCGCGAGCTCCGATTTGCTCGCGCTATGGAATTTGCCATAAAGGAAATCAATAACAGATCAGATATACTGCCAAATATTACGCTGGGTTATGAAATACATGATTCATGTGCAGCTGTGCCGGTGGCTGTGAAAGTTGCTTTTCAGTTCGCTAACGGGCAGACCCCTCGTGTTTCAATGAGCCCATCTTGTCCCAAAAAAGCCAACGTTGTAGCTATGGTAGGGGAGTCTGGCTCAACACCGTCAATTGGCATGTCCAGAATTCTTGGTCTTTTCGGAATTCCACAGGTGCTTATATCTCATTTGTGTATGACCTAATGCCTTTTTAAAAATATTACCTACACTTACTTTACAATGTAGCCTAGTGATGTCACTGCCGATTTATGAAACCGATACATGTTAATAGACTGTATCATTTTACCTTATTATACAAACAATTAAAGGTTAGCCACTTCGCCACCTGTGCCTGCCTCAGTGATAAGACACAGCACCCAGCATTCTTCAGGACTATACCAAGCGATCACTACCAAGCAGCTGCATTGGCACGACTAATCAAACATTTCGGATGGACGTGGATTGGAGCGGTTCGCAGTGATTCTGACTATGGTAACAATGGTATGGCATCATTCCTGACAGCTGCACAGAAAGAAGGAATCTGTGTCGAATATTCTGTGGCTTTCTACAGGACAAATTCTCGCAGCAAGTTGGAGAGAGTAGCCGATGTAATACGCAGCTCTACCGCACGAGTTGTCGTGGCTTTTCTTGCCTCAGGTGACATGCGAATCTTACTGGAGGAGTTGACTCGACGCCCGCCCCCACCTTTACAGTGGATTGGCAGCGAGTCCTGGGTGACAGATCCGGATATGTTGAGATTTGAGCTGTGTGCCGGAGCCATTGGTTTCGGGATTGAGCGTTCAGTGATCCCTGGTTTACGACGCTTCCTTCTTGACCTCTCCCCTGCTCAGGCGTCCAGCTCCGCACTTCTCACCGAGTTGTGGGAGGGCACATTTGGCTGTTCTCTGCAAACTGCAAAAGCAGGCCAAAGCAGGGCTGTCGCGCCGTGCAAAGGGAATGAAAAACTGGATGCTGTTCAGATTCCCTATACTGACACCACACAGCTGCGCGTCACTAACATGGCTTACAAAGCAGCCTATGCCATAGCTCATGCTATCCATGGCCTTGTATGCAAAGATAGGCCAGACTCTGTATCCAAATGCAACAAAAGCACCGTCCTTGAGCCAGATCAGGTAAAATGTAGTGGTTTATAATCACCATTATTGTTGTTATTATTATTATTAGTAGTAGTAGTAGTAGTAGTAGTAGTAGTAAAATAGTATATAAAATGATTATGATCATGTCACAAGGTAGGCTTGGCCCTAATATGACGCGAGTTCATATTTCATAGTAATTGCAAAAAACACACAAATACCATTAAAGGTTCAAAATACACAATCTGTATTTATGAGTGTATATCTGTATTTAGATTATTCGTACAGATATATACATTTCACTTTTTCTTATCTAAGTTACATTCATTTTCAAGGTTCTTGAGCAACTCAAAAAGGTCAACTTCACCGTAAATGGAAATCATGTTTCTTTTGACTCTAACGGAGACCCAGTGGCCACGTATGAGCTTGTTAACTGGCAAACCATGAAAGATGGAAGTGTGCAGTTTGTGACAGTGGGCCGTTACGATGCATCGCAACCCAAAGGCCAGGAGTTCAGCATGAGTAGAGACATCACTTGGATGGAAGGACAAACACGGGTAGAGAGAGGCGCTTAAAGTATATTCTAACTGTCCAGACTCTCTGTGTATTACAGTTTTATCACAGTAACTATCCGTGTTTCCATTTGCAAGGTGCCCGTGTCTGTGTGCAGTGAGAGCTGTCCCCCGGGCACCAGGAAGGCTGTGCAGAAAGGGAAGCCTATATGCTGCTATGACTGTATACCATGTGGAGAGGGAGAAATCAGCAATGAGACAGGTAAACTTACAGTACTTGTTTATTAAAACTGCACTTAACTGATTTTATTGTAATTTGGCTTGAAAAAAAAAAACACTGCTTTGACAAAGTTTAATTCACAAAGTGACAGTTTAACAACGCTGTTCTTGTTCATGCAGATTCAGTGGACTGTGTGTCCTGTCCCGATGACTACTGGCCCAATGCCCACAGGACTGAATGCCTGCCTAAACCAGTAGAGTTCCTGTCATGGGACGAGGTTCTTGGCATTGTACTAGCAGTTTGCTCTATTGCAGGAGCTTGTATTGCTGTTGCCGTTGCTACTGTATTCTACAAACACAGGACGTCTCCTATTGTCAGAGCCAACAACTCAGAGCTGAGTTTCCTGCTGCTCTTCTCACTGACTCTGTGCTTCCTGTGTTCTCTTACTTTCATTGGTCGGCCCTCTGAGTGGTCCTGCATGTTGCGTCACACAGCGTTTGGGATCACCTTTGTTCTGTGCATCTCCTGTGTTCTGGGGAAAACAATAGTGGTGTTAATGGCCTTCAGAGCCACTCTTCCAGGCAGTAATGTCATGAAGTGGTTTGGGCCTCTGCAACAGAGAATGGCTGTTGTCGCTTTCACTGTTGTCCAGATCATAATATGTATTTTGTGGCTTGCATTGTCTCCTCCATTCCCCATTACGAATTTCACACATTACAAAGAGAGAATCATTCTTGAATGCGACCTAGGGTCAGTGGGTGCCTTCTGGGCTGTGCTGGGATATATTGGACTACTTGCTATTCTGTGTTTCATACTGGCCTTTCTGGCTCGCAAACTACCTGATAACTTCAATGAGGCCAAATTCATCACATTCAGTATGCTGATATTCTGTGCAGTCTGGATCACTTTTATCCCAGCTTATGTCAGCTCTCCTGGAAAATTCACTGTGGCTGTGGAGATATTTGCCATTTTAGCTTCTAGCTTTGGGTTAATTACATGTATATTCTTTCCAAAGTGTTTTATAATTGTGTTTAGGCCAGAGCAAAATACCAAAAAGCATGTAATGGGTAAAGTAGAGTTAAAGGCCCTCTGATATCTTCCTTGACATTCTATCTATCTATCTATCTATCTATCTATCTATCTATCTATCTATCTATCTATCTATCTATCTATCTATCTGTCTGTCTGTCTGTCTGTCTGTGTCTGTCTGTCTGTCTGTGTCTGTCTGTCTGTCTGTCTGTCTGTCTGTGTCTGTCTGTCTGTCTGACTGTCAAAGCTGCATCTATTTTCATACCCATTAAAGGCCACATTCACTGGGCAGACAGTACGAACAATGCACGTTTTGCCGTACTAACAACTTACACTGTGCCCAAAACCCAATTATGCCCATGTAGTTGTGTGATTGCATGGTATCAGTAATTATTTTAATTTATTTTATTGTTTTCATATCCAAATAACATTATTATAAAATATGAAAAAGTATTTATTTTACAATATGTCATTATTTCTGAAATATGCTATATGTATCAATGTCATGTAAAGTGATAGTCCAATCCAATTATTTCTAATAAAGATAATACATATTTATGATTTGTTTTTGTTTTTTAGGTGGGTGGGTTTGTTGTTGTTTTTTAAACAGAAGAAGAAAGCACCACAGAGTGCTATCTGATGGCAGGTTCTCTTATGTGATGTGGATTCAGTGAAACACAACTCCACAGAGTGTTTGTCTTCACTGAGTACAGCACAAACACACACATTCAGTCCAAATGATATGATGTTAGCCAATGAAAGAGTGCCTTTGCCCAACCAAAGGATTGCACTAGACAACATGAGTTCTTCATAGACATTGAGCATACACACACATACACACATACACACACGTCCAGTTAGAAATCTAAAACTCTATATTTTATTAAATACTGGAAAAGACACAAGGTTTTGTGTCAAGGTATTGTACTCATCGACGTTATGGGAAACAAATATACCTGATACCTATAGCGCAATGCTGAAAAATAAATATAAACTTGCGTCAACAATCCTACCAGAATTACAAGTTTTAATGTAAGTTCACATGAACAGAAAATACAGACATGAATAATATACACACAAAAGAAGGAGGTCATTCATACAACTATTTCCTTGTCATTCCCTTCTTGGTGTTTTGTTCAGGTTTAAAAAGAATAATATAACATTTTGGTGCAAAGATGCAAAGCAGCAGTCCAAAGCTGGAGGCCAGGATGGCAAAGATCTCCACCGCCACCGTGTACTTCCCCGGGGAGCTGTTGTGCGCGGGTATGAACGAGATCCACACGGCAAAGAAGATTAGCATGCTGAAGGTGATCAACTTGGCCTCGTTAAAAGTATCCGGCAATTTCCGGCCCATGAACGCGAGAACGAAGCAGACGGAGGACAACAGGCCGATGTAGCCCAGCACCAGGTAGAACCCCTGAGGCCACGCCCCCTTACACTCCAGCAGAATCCTGCCGCCCTGGTAGGACGTGTTCTTAGTGGGCACTGGGGGCGACACGGACAGCCACCCTGCGCACAGGATCACCTGCACCGCAGCACAGCAGAAGATGAAGGCCCTTTGCTGGGGAGGCCCAAACAGCTGCCCCTTACGGGAGCCGGGCAGGGTGGAGCGGAAGGCCAGCAGCACCACTATGGTCTTGACCAGGATGCAGGAGATGGACAGGACGAAGCTGATCCCGAACGCCGCCTGGCGGGCCCGACAGGACCACGGCGAGGGACGGCCCAGGAACACCAGGGAGCAGAGGAAGCAGAGTTTGAGTGACAGCAGCAGCAAGAAGCTGATCTCCGAGTTGTTGGCTCTCACAATCGGCGTGGTCTTGTGGCAGAGGAAGATCACTGTTATCACTGCGGCTGCGGAAACACCCAGTAGCGATAAAGCCACGAGGATGACACCCAGAGTCTCCTGGAAGGAGAGAAACTCCTCAACCCCTGCCACACAAGTCACTCTGTCTCTGTCAGACCAGTAGTACAGAGGACAGCTGAGACACTCCGTAGCTCCTAGGGATGAGACACAAGGCCTGTTAACGTCTCCTAGGAACAGTCGCTATGCATTTTGACTAAAATAACCAAAATGACAGAAGAAACTTGTTTTTTAATAATACATTAACAAAATATTTGTTTTAATAGTACTCTTTTCTCTCTATCAATTACTATTTTATTTTTTGCTGATTTGTATGTTCCTCATTTCTATTGATGTAATGCACATTGAATTGCTTTTGTATGAAATGTGCTTTGCTATAAAACTGCATTGCCCTAATACATGTTACAAATAACACATTTAAGACAGCCCCACCTTTAACCCCTCTTTTGTTTTGTTAAGTCAGCGAAGCATGTCCACGGTTGGCTCGCTCACCTGTGGTGTTGCTGATCTGTCCCTCAGCACAGGGCAGACAGTCAAAGCAGCACACGGCCTCTCCTGGCCGCGAGGCTTTTCTGCTGCCCGGGGGGCAGGCCACACTACAGACAGACACAGGAGCCTGCACACACATGCAATCATAGCTCGAATTACCGGGGTTACTGGGGGGTATGGTACCTCCCTCTCATCAAGACCCAGTACCCCCCAAAGAGATTAAAAATACAGGAGCATGCACATACATGCAGTCACAATCATAGTTTGAATTACTGGGGGTACCGTAGCGGGGGGTGTGGCAACCCTAACCCCCCGATTATAGAGGGGTAATTCACAGCATGCAATCTTATCTAAATGAGTTAACTTGCTTGTTGTGGTCACTCTCAGAGTTAGTCAGTTACGTTTATTTAAAACAGAATACTTTATAGCTTTAAAATGTGAATAGTCTGGCTGTACTATTGTTGTCATTGAAATCAGTATAATCATTTTTCATGTTCCCCGACATATCAGGACCATTGTGTGATAACATGCTCTAATTTGCTTACAAAAAGCATCTTGTATTTCTGTGACTCTCACTGAACTGGTAATTCTGGATGTTCACCTGATAATGTCCCTCAGTCCACACTATGGTGTCTTCATCCATCCATAACTGTTGGCCATAGGGGGCTGAGCCATCGTAGCTTCCCACCTTCTTGAACACTATGTCACCCCTGTGGTCTCTCTGCCAATTGATGATATCATAGAGGGGCACAGGCTCCCCGTTAGAGTCAAAGGATACCTTCTCACCAAACTGATTGGTGAAGTTCACCCTCCTTAGGTGCTTTAGGAGCTGTTAGCAGGAGTTAATATTGACAAAAGTATGCATGAGCATCTAAATTTTAATAGCAAAATACAATGTGAATAAA
Source organism: Setipinna tenuifilis (assembly GCA_030347295.1). Classification (NCBI taxonomy): domain Eukaryota; kingdom Metazoa; phylum Chordata; class Actinopteri; order Clupeiformes; family Engraulidae; genus Setipinna; species Setipinna tenuifilis. The sequence goes on from CM059279.1 coordinate 5,097,782, forward strand.
TTATGCTTTTAATCAGAATTAATCAGTTATTAACTCTATAAACTTAATACCAGTCTTAAAAGGTACTGTAACTATATTAACCTAATAAGAACATTATCTTAGACAACTATATTAACAGCTTTGGGGAATGAGTGTAACTGTTTTACCTGCCTTGGTGTGACTGCTGTGGCTCTTTTACAGCCCACGCGTGTGGTGTTCCCCCACAGAGAGCCACACTCCAGCAGGTCATGTAGAGCATGTGCAATAGCATACACAGCTTTGTACACATTGTAAGATATTCTGACCTGCGACACGTCGCTGTAGCTGGTCTTGCGTGAGGTCAGGTCCTCATTACCACTACACTGTGGAGTTTCAGAGGAGGCACCGTGAGACCCAAATGGCAGCCTGCACCCAAACAACTCCTCCCAGAACATGTTTGTAAAGGCTGACTGTGGTCCTGGAGAAGGACGCACCTTTAGGAGGAAGTCGGACAGCCCGGGGATCACAGTGCCTCGGAAGGAGAAGCCCAGAGTGCCCACGAGCACGGGCTGAAACTCGGGTGCGGTGAGCAGGCTGGCAGTCACCCACGCCTCGCTGGCTACCCACTGCAGCCTGGTCAGGTTGCGCCGCGCGACCTCAGTGAGGAGGTCAAGCAGCTGACCCTCTGTGGCGAACGCTATGACCACCTGAGCAGTGCTTGTCTCTAGAGTGTCTGCGATGGCCCTGATTTTGGCCTCTGTTGCCACTTTCGGGATGGTCTGATGGAAAGCCAAGCAGCCACCCCATTCCTGCAGCTGCTCGGAAAAGGCTTGGATGCCGTAGCGGCTGTAGTCGTCCTCCGTGCCCACCGTACCCACCCAGTGCCAGCTGAAGTGGGCGACGAGCTGGACCAGCCCCTGCACCTGGAACATGTCACTGGGCACAGTGCGGAGGAAGGAGGGGTACACCTGCTTGTTTGTAAGACACGTGCAGGTGGCAAAATAGCTCACCTGTAAACACAAACAAAAGGTAAAAAGGAGAACATGGGTTGTGTGTACAGTATACATGTTTACATAGAAATTAATGAAATGAATGAAAAAAGCATAAATACATAGTTGACATCACGTTAGAAAAAAATCACATGTACAGTAATAGTTCCCATTTTACATTAATTTATACTGCACAGCCCACATGTATGTCATTTATGCCCTTCATTCATTTAACAGACACTTTTATCCAAAAGTGTACAGTTGTACAGTTTACCAGCACGACTAACATGGTGGCTGTTACTCTACCACTTGAGATTGAGAAACACATCTGAAGACTTTTTAAAACCATACAAATAACTGATTTCACATGTTCTCTCTTTTTCTCGTACCACTGGTATCCCAAAGGGCCCCAGCGAGTGAGACTTCTACCCAAAGCTGTTTGCTGTACAGTTTATCAGCATGACTAACATGGTTGTTACTCTACCACTTGAGATTGAGAAAAACATCTGAAGACTTCCTACAAACACATACAAATATACAATTATACAAATAACTGATTTCACATGTTCTCTCCTTTTCTCGTACCACTGGTATCCCCAAGGGCCCCAGCGTGTGTGCCAGGGCGCGGGTGGGTGTGGAGGAGGCCAGGCCGATAACGGCAGAGACAGGGGGGGCGTTAGCAGCACACTGAGAGCCGTCAGCAGGCCCCTTGTGGGGGGGCGCCAGGGACCCACTGACTAGCGACATACCCCCCGTCAGGCCTGTGTGGACGTGATCACAGCTGTCCATGATTCTGTAGCCCAGCGTCACCCCCGGCAACAGGGTGGCGTTCCTGTTTATCTCCTCGATGGCAAATACCATAGTCTGCACCCACCGAAAGGCACGGAGGTCGAACCTGCAAACAGTCAAAAGTGCAGTGCAGTTGTGAATTTCACAGCTGAAATGGAGAATGCTGTATTCAGAATGACAGAATGCTGTATTCAGAATGGTGCTCAATGGTAGACAATGTGTGTACAATTTAATAACTTATATTTATTACAGATTCTTGTTTTTATCCTGAAAAGCCTGCAATTATTATACATTTCACAACTTTCTCAACTTTCACAAAAATATATACACCATTTTGCAGTAAATAAACTGATGTATTTAAATTGCAATGGCAATCTAAAAAACTTTGACTTTCAACTGACTTTGATACAAAAATATATACATACAAAATATACATTTTACATAAACAATAGGGCAAAATGAAATTGCAATGACAATCTAAAAAATTCAAACAACAGACAATCTGTAGTGGTCTAGTGAATTTAAATGAACACACCATAGTGTCTGCTTCAGTTATTTGAGATGTTTGTTGTCTTTTTCCACAGATGTTTTTTAGTGCAAACTGGATATTCATCCATGATAATTTTGACAGTTATTTACAGCTAATTTCCACTCACCCACTACACTGGCTGCGCTGAGGTCTGGAGGAGTAGTTGTGATCTGGCTCGGAAGCCATATAGTGAAGAGGAAACAGCCCCCCAATCAAGATCTCCCCATCTGCCTTCAAGACTGGCAAATTAAAGTCTCCAATGGTACTGCAAGATCTTTCAGCATCACAGCTCTTTAACATGAGGTACAGAAGGAGGAGTGCTCTACACGTCAAGACTACGGACATCTCTGCTGGCAGACCACAGACGCATGTGGCACTATCGCAGGAGCTATGCCCACCTTATAAAAGGCCATCTGTTCTGCTTCACGTGACATGTCAAGGGGCAGAGACCAATAAAAACTGTCGAAAGGGAGAGGAGTTTATACAGCACACATTTCCTTTTTTTACAATTGGCTTTGCGAACAATGCATGTTTTTTTCTAAAATAGATCATATAGTTTAACACTGGCCCGTTTATCAGGAAATTAAGCTTCCAGTCATGTTTCAGTAGTAAAAAAAAATACATTTTCTAAATGTTCCTAAACATTTCTGAACATTTTTTTCTTTTATTATTAATTGAAACCAAGATAAAACAGGTAGACAAATTCAGAATTTTTTTTATTTTTAAATCTTTTACTCACTGCAGCAGTTAAAAAAGACTGAATTCGTATTTGTAGCTTAATAATATTATTCGTACTTGTAAATCAAACATTATTTATGTTACATGTTGCATTATTTGCAATAATTCCCCAAAACAGGACTCTATACTTTTTACACACTTCACCAGACATCATCACTGCCAATGTAAAGTGTGCTGTTTACCTCACTGTAACTGAAGATTTGTTATGTCTGCAGTGGTATACAAAATTGCACACATAATTGGACTATTCAGCCATAATGCCTAAGAACCATCAATGTCACCACAAAATAACTATAATTTGTTGATGATAGGATGGTAGTTTTTTTATATATATAAAATTGAGATTATACAGGGGTAGACATGGACTGCCAGTCCTTTTACTCACTGCTGTCGCTGGCACAGATGTGTAATGGTAAGTGTGTGACTGCCCCCCTCAGGTGGGTCAGAAAGAACACATTGCATCCATTTCACATGGAACTCCAGCATAAAATACCCACATCTATATGTCATCACTGTAAAACTTGTGCTAATTTTGTGCTCAAATGTCCATCTAACGTGGTGAATGGTCAAATAAATACAAACTAAAAAAGTCCAGCTGCACAAGGCAATTACCCATGTCATTATCCCCCTGTCAGAAGTCCTATAATGTAAGTCACGACTCAGCACTGTAGTTTAAAATAGCACAACATATATACTATACTGTAAAGTGTGTTAGTTCTTAGTCTACTTCTTTTCACAAGCTGTACAATAGTGATGCATTTACATGCATGTGTAAGTGGCCTAAGTCACAGGAGATGAATACAAGGCATACTGGAAGAGACTATTAGTAGTTTTGTTTTGTCTCCACTATATCGCAGGGTGTGAATGTGGTCCTACACACTCCTACACACACTGTAAACCCGGATTGTCAATACAACTCAAAACTTTTGATGTAACTGATTACCTCAATAGTTTTGAGTACATTAACTATATATTTTAATTAAAGTTAATTTAAAAGTTTAAGTACAAAATTCATGTACTTAAACCTTTAAAGTTAACTTTAATTAAAATATATAGTTAATGTACTCAAAACTATTGATGTAATCAGTTACATCAAAAGTTTTGAGTTGTATTAACTTATCCGGGTTTACAGTGCACTCAGGATAGTAAGAACACAAATACCTCACAGTACTATGTATTGTCCGCCCTTCACTTTAATGTTTAATGTTTAATGTCTAATGTCCTGACTTGCACTTTACTGTTTAATGTCTTTTTTATGTTTATCCTGTCTTGTCTACACATGGGACAGTAACAAACATCATTTCAATTCCGTGTATGTCTAGCACATGTGAAGAATTGACAATAAAGCTGACGTGACGACTATTTAATGTTAATGACTAATAACTGATAAATGACGTTTTTACATTCACATATTCAGTTGTTCATCACCTGCTTGTGGGCGCACATGTGTTGTGAAACTGACACAACACCAGCTTGTTTGTTCAGGACCCTCTGTTACTGTTAGGTGTTAGGACAGCCTGGGTGCAAGAGTATGGTCTCATGGGTGTTTCAGGCACGCCCAAACTGAGAACGTCCCATCTGAAATTACGTAAGAAACACTCTCCTCTACCTTTTAATGATGAAATACTTGTGGATGTGGGCGCAAACACAGGAGAGAGATGAAACAAAGAGGAACGACATGCGGGTCTCTCCTAGACACTTCCTGCTGGCCTGGGCAGCATCAGCAGCCGCACTGCTCTCTCCCACTCTCACCTCCAGCTCCGACCCTCCTGACCTCTGCCAGCTACGGGAGCAGTTTAACCTGACTGGGATGCACCAGGACGGAGACATGATCATAGGAGGGCTGTTTGAGATCAACCTGTTTACTGTATTTCCAACACTGTCTTTCAGGACCAAACCAGACCAGCCCTGGTGTTATGAGTGAGTCAGTGGTGTACTGGGGTGGATTATATTAGTCTCTAAGTGTTTGCTCAAGACTGATACCTTCAGGCCGCAGTGACATGAGGGGACAGGGCTTATTTCACTCATGTAGTGCATCCATTCAAAAACAAAATTGGTAGGGTAAGGGTTAATTTTTTAGGGTTAATTTAACTCTAGCCCTAACCCTAACTGTATTTTACGGTTCCTTTTTTAGTGCATCTACATGTAAGATTATGTTATATTATGTACTTACACTGTACATATGTAACCCTAACCCTAACCCTGTAGTATAGTGTAATTACATAATGTTACATTCTGTTACACACTTTGTTACACTGCACCTTATTAACTGTGAGATGCCAAATACCCTATAGAAAAACAGTGCAAATAGTTCTTCTACTGATTCCACTGTGATGTTTACCATTGATAATGTACTGATTATCAATGTACTGACTGATGTACTGATGGATATTAATATTGTTGGTTGAATCATAGGATAATATCTGATGCCACTGATAAAATCTGTATTTCTTTTATTTGTATCTGTTAGGTTTGACCTAGATGGTTTTAAGATGGCCCAGACAATGGCCTTTGCCATAAATGAGATAAACCAAAACCCAAACCTGCTCCCCAACGTCTCTCTGGGATACAGTATCTATGACAACTGTGTGAAACTTGGGGTGGCCTTCCGTGCAGCCCTGGCGCTTATCGGCGGAACACAAGAAACGCTTCCATCTTTGTCCGACTGCAGGGGGCGGCCCCCTGTTCTGGGGATTGTGGGGGATTCTATGTCGACTCACTCGATCGCCATCTCTAGTGTGGCCAGTCTGTTTCGGGTCCCGATGGTAAGAGCTGGGAAAAATAAAGCATCAAAACAGAGATTGCGTTTGACATGTTTAACAGCAGGGCCATGAAAACTTGCTTGGAGGTCCCTGTGTGAGGTTAAGAAATCAAACATATATTGGAACTAACAGATGTGATGGGTTGTTCCTTTGATAGTTTTTTTAAACATAGACAAGAGGGATGTAAATTTCTTAGTCTCCCCAAATTTTTAAGAAGCATTTTCATAATTTTATAATGAACATATTTGTTTCTGCATACAGTAATTGAGTTATGTGGGATAAGTCTGCTAGCATAATAAAAAAGATTAAAGATTAAAAATAAAAAAACTAATAGCAGCATATTTTGTCATCTGCTAGGCCTAGCTTACTACTAAGTTGTTAATGTAGTTAATGTAGAAGTTCATCTGTTGCTGTTTATGTCTCTAGTACTATATGTCAGACAGTTCAGAATCAGAATCAGTTTTTTTGGCCAAGTACACTATACATTATACATATACATTGAATTTGACTCCGGTAGATGTTAGCTCTCTATACACCCAACATATGAACATGTAGTACAATACCTATCATACAATATACAAAACAATACAATAAATATAATAGACAGATAAAAATATGTACTCTTATTGTACAATAGAGACAACAATATACATATAGGCACCCAATGAAGGTAATAATATACAGATGGTGAATTTGTCCCAGTCCTTTATTTTGTGACATCACTCTGTGTGGTATGGCACTTATGGGTAAATTATTACATTAAGACTCAGGTGTAATTTATTGTTGCCCTTTTTAAATCAGTGAACATTAAATACCTGTGTTTTTCTTTTCACAACCAGGATGTTCTGTTGGGATATTACAGTTTGAAATTTAAATTTGGTAAAATATTTCTTTAAAAAGTGACAGCTGAATAATACTCAGCTCAGTTATCATTTTTTGGTCTCATAACTAAGGTAATATATTTCATGTCTATGATTTCTTCTCTTCCATGTAGGTAAGCTACTTTGCCACCTGTTCCTGCCTAAGTGACAGGCAGCGATACCCCTCTTTTTTCAGGACTATTCCCAGTGATGCTTTTCAGGTGAGAGCTATGATTCAGATACTGAAGCACTTTGGATGGACATGGGTGGGTCTCATCTACAGCGATGATGACTATGGTCGACATGCCGCCCAGTCTTTCCACGAGGACATCACCACATTTGGTGGCTGTGTGGCATTCTCAGAAATACTGCCCAAAGATAATGATATCGTGCAGATCAGAAAGATCATCCAGGTAGTTAAGGAGTCCACGTCACGTGTGATTGTGGTCTTCTCCACCGAGTCCTACCTACTGCCTCTCATGGATGAGGTGGCTCGACAGAGGGTGATCCGCCAGTGGATTGCCAGCGAGGCGTGGTCGTTCTCCCCCCTGTTCCTCACCCCACGCATGCTGCCCTTCCTGAAAGGCACCCTGGGTATCACCATTCGACGAGGAGAGATCGAAGGACTGAGGGAATTTTTGCTGAGCGTCCGACCAGACGACGATCCCAAAAATGGTTTGGTCAAGAGGTTCTGGCAAGAGATGTTCGGCTGCAGGTTTGACCCAGAGGAGGCCTTGTCAGTGGCTGAGGGAAAGGTCTGCACAGGACAGGAGGACCTGAGCCAGGCTGACATGGCCTACAGCGATGTGTCTGACCTCAGGCCTTCCTACAATGTCTATAAAGCAGTCTATGCACTGGCACATTCTCTCCACAACCTTGTGAGCTGTGTGCCAGGGCAAGGGCCCTTTGAGGGGAATAGCTGTGCCAGTCTCCACGACATGCAGCCCTGGCAGGTACACATGTGTCTCCACACTCTCTTACACAAACACATATAGGCACAGGGACGCCCCTAAAGGGGGGTTGATCAGTACGGTTCAGGGGGCCCAAAAGCTTTACAGGGGCCCAAGCAGAACTATATTATATGGTTCATATCATTGGGGGTGGGGCCCAAAATGATTGTGGGGCCCACAATTTGTAGCGGCACCCCTGTATAGCCATAGTATGGGTATTAAATGTAGTCTTGACAATAAATGTGATATAATAATAATGTACATCACAATTATTCTAAAAAAAACTTGTCTAAGTGTCTAAGCTGATAAACTATAACAATGACTATAACAACTACAGCAATAAATTATGTTTTGTTTTGTTTTTTGGAGTAGGATTTCATCCCCCTTTTTTCATATTCCCAGCACCAAAGTTAATTCACAATGCACACTAATAACATTTTTAAAAAGCCACTGTTTATTGCTTTTTTGAATATGACAACCACTGTTTTAAACTTTGTCTTTTTTCATTTCTCTGCTTTTATTCCCTTTCACACTCTTTGAATTTTTTTCCAGCTAATTCACTACCTACAGAATGTGAACTTCAGCACAGGTTTTGGGGACCAGGTGTCTTTTGACCATCTTGGCGATGCCTTGGCCATCTACGACATCTTCAACTGGCACGGGATGCCAGATGGCTCAATGAAGGCCAGGACAGTGGGTGTTGTTGATGAATCACAACCAGCCGAGAATGTGTTTGACCTGGATGAAGACAACCTCTCCTGGAACTTTGAATTTAACAAAGTAATTTAACATGGCAATTCTCAAGTTATCTTTAGAACATCTCTTAAAATGATGAGATCTTGATACTGATACTTTGCAATCTGTAACTATATAGCATGTGCACTAAACGTCAAGAAAAAAATACTTCTATTATGATTCATTTATTATTGTCAGCCTCCAAGTTATTAACTCTTAATAATGAGAATAAGGTTGTTTTGGTGATACTGAAAAATGTTTTTGGTGAAATCTGTAACTATATAGCATTTGCACTTAACGTCAAGACAAAAATACTTCATCTGTTATGTACAGCCTCCCAGGTCAGTGTGCAGTGAGTCCTGTCCCCCTGGAACCAGAAAGGCCACAAGAAAAGGACTTCCTGTCTGCTGCTTTGACTGCCTCCCTTGTGCAGATGGAGAGATCAGTAACACCACAGGTAAACAACCAAACAGGTGCCATTTGCAGTGTAATTTCAACAGACTCATGGAGGAATTTGATCAATAAACAATGTCATGATCTGCAGCTGCCAGAAGTGTGATGTTTCATAAAGTGTCATGAGTTTTTTCTCCTTTTTTATAATGTCAATGTCTTGGAACATTCTGCATATGCATAAATACTGTGGCAGCTGTAGAAGTTGTAACTACTCTTCTTTCCATTGAATATCCTTCTGATACACAGCAAATTCTATACTGTTAACTCAACTCTAAGATAGTCAGTTTTAACACTATGGCAGCGTTTATTTTGTCACAATCTTTGTAGTATTTATTTAACACTCCTCCTTTACATATGTGACTCCTTTACAGTTAAATCAACTTTTTGCAGTGTAATTTCAACTCTTAATGTTACATTTACACTCTTAAATTAACACTTTTGCTAAACACTGGGAATTTTGCTCTGTATCTGTTTTGTCTTATCAGATGCCATTGAGTGTTTTACGTGCCCTGTGGAGTTCTGGTCAAGCCCAGAGAAAGATCACTGTGTCCCCAAGGAGATCGAGTTCCTGTCCTATGAGGAGGCCCTGGGCATCTCCTTGACAACAGTGTCCATATTTGGGGCATGTGTTGCTGCTGTGGTCCTCGCAATATTTGTTTATCACCGTCATACACCAGTGGTACGAGCCAACAACTCAGAGCTGAGCTTCCTGATTCTGCTTTCACTAAAACTCTGTTTCCTGTGTGCGCTGCTGTTCATTGGTCAGCCCAGGACGTGGACCTGTCAGCTCCGCCATGCAGCATTCGGTATCAGCTTCGTACTCTGTGTCTCAAGTATTCTAGTGAAGACGATGGTGGTGATTGCTGTTTTTAAGGCTTCTAAGCCCGAGGGTCAAGGTACGATGAAGTGGTTTGGAACAGCTCAACAAAGAGGCACTGTTTTTATCCTAACTTCTCTCCAGGTGGCCATCTGTGCGATCTGGCTCTCCACTGCCACTCCTACTCCCCACAAAAACACACACTACCAGAGCTCCAAGATTGTGTTTGAATGTGCAGTTGGCTCGGTGGCAGGGTTTGCTACACTGTTGGGCTACATAGGCCTTCTGGCAGCCATTAGTTTCCTGTTAGCATTCTTAGCAAGAAACCTTCCGGACACTTTCAATGAGGCCAAGTTCATTACCTTTAGCATGCTCATCTTCTGTGCTGTGTGGATCGCTTTCATTCCTGCCTATATTAGTTCCCCTGGTAAGTATGCAGATGTGGTTGAAATCTTTGCCATCCTGGCCTCGAGCTTTGGCCTACTCATTGCTATCTTTGCCCCTAAATGCTACATCATTCTCCTGCATCCAGAGCGGAACACCAAGAAAGCACTAATGAGTCGAGGTTCTTGAAAATGATGACAGACTTATGTAGATATATTATCACTCACTGAGATCATCACAAAACACACACCAGCACTTCCTCTCAAATGCAGGTTGTTAAAATTGAAACCGTTTTAGGCTACAGTAGAGTCCCTGACAAATCTAAATTTAGTCTAAAGTTAATCAATTTCATAATTAGCCTGTGATGTGCAAGTCCCACTGGTGTTTCTTTAAATGTCATGATTACATATTCTATGCTCAGAGGCCTACTGCCCAGGTGCCAATGTAGCACACCACAAGCTAAGTCATATCCTACTTTTACAGAAAAATAACCGTACGTGAGTCTACCTGTTGAACAGTAGAGTAGCTACATTTATGTTGTCCTACGTAAATATTTAGAACTGTTGTTGCTATATTAGCAGTGGCTTAATGTGGCCACTGCAAATGACATAGGCAGAGCAGACAGTAGCACTGCCCTGGAAAGACTTAAATTAAAGATTAATTAAACATGTTAATGTTAGAATTGAGAGACATCCTAAATGTTCCCCAAAAAACTTGCTAATGTTATGACTGAATTTAGTATGTTGTTAAAATCATATCACAAGTGTATCAAAGATATCTTTACTCACAATAAAAGAAAGATTTGAGAATATTTACCCACTGCTGTCTCAAGTTAATTCCCTGAGGGGTGTGTTGCACATTAGCAGTGCTTGATAATAAGATAACTCTGGACTAAAGCAAAGTAACAGAATGAGTTGTGAGGTGGGAGATATCCCCTACAACCTGCTAAATGGATCCCCAGACACCCAGGGTCCAGTCCCTCAGGCACAATGACACAATACAGCTACAGCCACAATGACACAATAATAATAAATATCCCACAGACATTGATTGATTAAAAAGCAAAACACACAACTGTGAATATGCTCAAACGAGGCTACACAATGAGACACTGACACATCAGCCACAGCCACATCACCACTGTGCTTTCAGTCAAGTCAGTCAAATTATGCCAAAGTATGTGAGCCCGTTAAAACATGCTTGAGGCCCAGTTTGCCTCAAATACCACACTGCATGTACACAGCAAAATTCCCAAGTTAATTTCCCTGTGTTCATTTGTGTGTAATTTAAGAATGTAAGTGTAAGATTAACAGTTGAAATTACACTGCAAAAAATATTTAACTGTAAAGGAGTTAAATATATAAGGGGCGGGGGGGGGGGGGGGGGGGGGGGGGGGTATTAACACTACAAAGATTGGGACAAAATAAACACTGGCATAGTGTTAAAACTGACTCTCTCAGAGTTGATGTAACACTATAGAATTTGCTGTGTAGAGTGCCAATAAAAAGCAGGGGGGCTGGAGGGCTGTGAGGTGTCTGACAGCTCCTGCTTCCTTTGTAAGCATGGCAGACATCAACACTCAGAGCAAATGAGCCAATTGCTGCCTAGACAATGGCAAGACAGTTCACTCTGCAACACAGCAGATGAGCAGCCCATCTGACCTTACACAGTAAACTAATATTTATGCTTGAGAAGAATAAATAGCACCCTGACAGAACCAAGCGTGCTACTTCTTCACTCCCAAAAGGAGATAGAGGAGGTGTCATCTCAATGGCCTGACCTAATAAGTAGAAGCCTTGGGCTGATAAAGAAACAAAAGGATTACGGTGCAACACTACTTTTAAATGCCCACTTGCAAACTATAAGCATAAAGGGTTAACAAACAGTTTGGACTATCACTAATTTGCGGTACTGAGGTACTTTAGACCTATACAGTACACCTGACTGTCCCATATATGTCAGGCAGGGATGGCTGTTATATGCACATTAACGGTAGATGCAAAATGCCCACCCAGAGATATGGCAAAGTTAGCACTGACTGTGTAGAACAATGCAGGCTATTACACAAGTAACAACTAACACTATTCAGGAAACACATTTTCCAGTATGGAAAAAGTGCATTGAAGGGGCTATAACGCTCTGAATACCCTTTATCACCTAATCAGAGAATAACCTATTTAGGAAACACTCCAAGCCATGGGTCCTCACTCCTGAGGACCCTGGTGCCGTATCTCCTCATGTCCTTCAGGCCACTGGTCTCTGTAACGTTTTTTTAGTCAGGTCTGTAATACAAATACAATTTTGAGACATAGTGCTTAACTGTAGGGAACTGGACTTCTTTTTGCTGTAAATTTGGCTACATCTGTGTACTTTGTACTTGAAATTATTTTCAGGACTCAATACAAGGATAGTTTGTTGTCACATGCATAGACATACTGGGTACAGTAGGACACACAGTGAAATTGATGATTGTTTGTCTAAAACTGTGCATGGGGATGGGGGAGTACAGTATACTTTGGGCATGGGTACCTGATGAAGGGCAGAGGTAGAATGGGTGGTGTGGGTCAAACATACAATACATTGGGATCAGATGAACGCAGCAGGCCCTCGCCCATGCTCTCCTAGGCGCACAGGGAGCATCAGTGAAGCACACACTCATCGCTAAATGTTCGACAATTACGCTTAACTGCTGGCCTACTGGGACAAGTGACTGAAAACAGCTTTTTTTGCACTGTGTGTGAGTGTTGTTTTGCTCGTGTCCTCTCAGGACTGCTTGCTCCTCACAAATACTGATACTTGCAGCACTTGCAGTCACACACACTGAAGGAGAGAGGCTGGCGTGGCGGTGCGTCAGGTCAGAAGAGCGTCACCCATGCCCAGCTCTTGGCCAGCCCTTCTGCTGCAGGCTTCTGCCCCACTGCTGCTGCTGCTGCTCTGGCTGCTTGGAGAGGCCGTGGTGGCGGAGGTGATGGAGCAGGAGCAGAGCTGCATGCGCTGGGACGAGCCTGAGGGGGTCGATGACCGCGGCCTCTCTCAGGACGGAGACGTGGTCATCGGAGGGCTCTTCGTGGTGCATAACCAGCCACCTACTCCAGACCTGAGCTTCACCAGGCACCCTGGTCAAGAGCCCTGTTTTAGGTAAGAGTCTGTGAGGGGTAAATCATGCAAAATGTAATAACTCTACCTCGCCTCTCCTCTGAACTGGTTTATTGTACATAAACGTATGAAGCTTTCGGTATTATATTACATTGTTCTATGATCTGTCATTGTATTTAGGTGAAATACCTGCCATTTAGGAATTCAACTGTTTGTATAGTCTGACCACTCTGGAGTATGCATGAAGACATGGAAAATTACTTGCATTGTAAACATCTTTGTTTTCTTTTTTATAAAATGTATGTTTGACCTTAATATCTGCATTAACAATTTTGCTATGTTGAAGAATTTTACCATGACCTGTAACTAAACAGTACTTGTATTTGTAAAAGAATGTGGGTGGTCTCTGGCCTTTCTGTTTCATGATCTCAATTGGCTGATTATTGTGATGTACTTATGATGTTTTTACAGCACAATGAGCATGTAATTCATTAAGTTGTTTAAATGTCTGGACTCCTACACTGTTCTGTGACTATGTAAAAAAGCATTGACTGCACTACTAAACACCAGTGTGTTGTTTTATTTTTTGCAGTGCAATTGTAAATCTGTTTACATTATTGAGATTTATTTATTTTGTAGTAATTTGTTACATTTGCCACTAACCTTTTACTAAACTGGGAACATTGTTAAATGTTTGTCATATTTACCATGATGCTTTTGCTTTTTAAGTGACAGAGAACACAGCATTTATTGCCATTGCCTGACTGCAAATACATTTTTTCACTTATGTGTTTTTATCTGTATGTCAAGATAGATGTCTTACTGTGATATGCACCATGACCTCTGATCTTTATGACTGACATTCTAGTCAAAATGTAAACATTTCTAGTTTTGTACGATGAACGTAACAATGCCAAAAAACACTTGTATATTCTGGAAAGTACCGTAAGCTGAAATGCCATCACTCAAGGCCATGAGTGATTTTTTTTTAAAAAGAGAAATGACAAGCATTGTTGAAGAAATAACTCACATGTCTCTCTGTCAATATCATGACTGAATGCTGTTACCACATAATTTTGCTCCAGTACTAATTCTTGTTTCTCATATACTGTATGTCAGTTTTCAGAAAGGGCCATACCGCTGGGCCCATGCTATGGTGTTTGCTGTTGAGGAGATAAACAGGAATCCACACCTCCTTCCAGGCGTCCGGCTTGGCTATCAAATCTTAGACAGTTGCACACGTTACCCCTGGTCCTTGCGCGCAGCCATGTCTCTGATCAGTGGAGGCAGTCATTCGTGTAAGTCCACTGGACCTGTGCGAGTGATTATAGGGGACGCGTCTTCTACCCAAACCATCATGCTGTCCAGGATACTCGGTCCTCTGCAGCTACCAGTGGTGAGTGTCATGTCTGAACAAAAGAGCATTGTTTACTATATCTATTTTCTGTTGTTTGCTGTATCTATTGCTATATATTGTATGCTATAAAGATGCTATATCATGGTAAAAGTTTTCTGTGTATGCACAGCTGTGACAGCTGTGCACCAAGGTTAACATGGTAGTTAGAAATGTACAACATTTTGCTAAATTATTAGCCATTAATGCTTTAATTAAAATATTTCCACATAAACGTCTACATACTGACTACTGATGAAGAGATAAATGCCCAAGTGAGGGTCAGTACTTCCTAAGACACAACTGATGTTTTGTTCCCACAGATCAGCTACCAAGCCAGCTGTGCATGCCTGAGCAACAGGCAAGAGTTCCCCAACGTCTTCCGCACGATTCCCAGTGATGTTTACCAGGCCTGGACCATGGCCCACCTTGCCGAGCATTATGGGTGGACTTGGGTGGGAGCCGTGGTTGTGAATAACGACTATGGTCTACTGGCAGTGCAAGCCTTCAGAGAGAGGGCACAGGGCTCAGGGATATGCCTGGCTTTCTTCGAGACGTTCAACCGCGAGACGTTGGCCCAGGACATAAGGCGCATAGCGACTACTGTGCAGACGTCTTCAGCTCGAGTGGTGCTGGTGTTTGCCTGGTACACCGATGTGGGGGCACTGCTGCTGGAGCTCGCCCGCAGGAATGTGACGGGCAGACAGTTCCTGGCCAGCGAGGCCTGGAGCACCAGCTCATACCTGATGAATAACCCCGCCATGAAAACTATCGCCAGTGGGGTTCTGGGAGTGGCCATCAGGAGTGCACCCATCCCTGGTCTGGAGGCACACTTACGGAGGCTTCATCCTTCCCAACACCCCAGAGATGCCCTTTTGAGAGATCTGTGGAGGGAGGAGTTTGGCTGTGAACCTGTCGGTGCCTCCAGCTCTGACTCGCCGTCCTTGCCCCCCTGCAGTGGGGCAGAGAGTCTGGAAGGGGTGCAGAGCACCTTCACCGACACAGCTCATCTACGGGTGACCTATAATGTGTATTTAGCAGTGTATGCTGCTGCACATGCCTTCCACTCCTTACTGGCATGCAGTCCAGCAGGGGACGAGGGGATGAACAGAAGCCAGCCATGCTCATCTCAGTACAATATCAGCGCAGCAAAGGTGAACACTTTAGTTTCTGTCTTCAAGCAAAAGATACTGAAATAGGTAGATTTTAGCATTTTGAATAGGGAAATGTTTATCTCACTTACTGACAGGTCTGTGCTATTATTGTTATGTGGCAATGCACCTGTTGTCTTAACCTGATATATTGCCTCTGTTCAGGTTTTTATGTTCACAGTTGTCTGTGTGCTGATTGTATGATATGTAGAGTAACTCAACTGGTCTTATGTCCTAATACATTTCTCTGAGTTTCTTTTCTTTTTTGGCTTCTCTTTTGTTGTCCCTGGTACATTAAGAGAGCCTATGTGAATGGGCATTTTAATTCATATGCACTGTTCCTTCTAAAATAACAAAAACATGAACACCCCCCTTATTAAACTGTTTTTTCTAATACCTACCAACAATCTGAATCTTCTGTGCTTTTTTAAGCTTTTGCAACACCTGGGTCAAGTGAACTTCACCACCCAGATTGGGGAGAATTTCTTCTTCCAAGGTGCAGACATCCCAGCTGTGTATGACCTTGTGAACTGGCAGGCC
This sequence comes from Setipinna tenuifilis, assembly GCA_030347295.1. Lineage (NCBI taxonomy): Eukaryota > Metazoa > Chordata > Actinopteri > Clupeiformes > Engraulidae > Setipinna > Setipinna tenuifilis. The sequence goes on from CM059279.1 coordinate 5,113,926, forward strand.
ACCCCTGACGGTGTCCTGAAGTACAGCACAGTCGGACGTGTGGAGGGCTCCAAGCTGCACATGGAAGAATCAGCCATCTGGTGGGCCACTGGATCACAAGTAATGATATTTAAGTCTCTGCCCATTACATTACATTACATTAAGACACTCTTATCCAGAGCAACTTACCGATATGTAGGTACAGGGTTTCAGTTACAGTCCCTGGAGCAATGTGGGGTTAGATGCTTTGTTCAAGGGCACTTTAGCCATGGATGAGGGCACACAAGAGCACTAGTTGTTTTACTCCCCCACCCCAAGCCATTGTTCTTACTGGATTGGGATTCAAACTTGCGACCCTCCAAATCCAAGACCAACTCACTAGCCACTAGGCCACTGACATCAAGATAGTAGGATTTTAAAAAACAATATTTTAATAAATAAAAAACGATTTTAATAAAAATAAACTTAAAATAAACTGGACTATAAACTTTGCTCGCTGTATAATAAACTGAAGTGATACTGAAATACTGACATTCTGCCCAATTTGGCCGTGCAGGTGCCGGTGTCTGTGTGCAGTGAGCCCTGTCCTCCAGGGACTCGCAAAGCCAGACGAAAGGGGGAACCAATCTGCTGCTTTGACTGCCTTCCCTGCGCAGACGGAGAGATCAGCAACACAACTGGTGTGGCTATAAATCATGCATCATTTGCATTACACACAAAACACCTGCCACCGCTGTCTTAAAGCAATTACTGCTTTTATCAATTTGGGACATGGAGAGATTAATATATATCTCTGTGTAGGTGTGTGTGTGTGTGTGTGTGTGTGTGTGTGTGTGTGTGTGTGTGTGTGTGTGTGTGTGTGTGTGTATCTGTGTGTTTGTGTGTAATTTAAACAACACCATAAATATAGCACTTTGTCTTGTTTGTATCTTTTAGATTCTCTAACTTGTGACCGCTGCCCCCTGGAGTTCTGGTCCAACGATCAGAAGAACATGTGTGTTCCTCTCACTGTGGAGTTCCTGTCTTTTACTGACGCTATGGGCATCACACTCACAACTGTGGCTGTGTCGGGTGCTGTGATGACAGCGGCCGTAGCGGTTGTCTTTGTGTACAACAGACACACACCCATCGTGAAAGCCAACAACTCTGAGCTCAGTTTTGTGCTCCTGATGTCACTCAAGTTGTGCTTCCTGTGTTCTTTGTTGTTCATGGGCCAGCCAACAGACTGGTCGTGCCGCATTCAACAGGCAGCGTTTGGGATTAGTTTTGTTCTGAGCATCTCCTGCATCCTGGTCAAGACCATAGTGGTTCTAGCTGTCTTCCGGTCAGCTAGACCTGGTTCTGACTCTATGATGAAATGGTTTGGACCGGGTCAACAAAGAGGCAGCGTGCTCCTCTTTACCTGTGTACAGGTGGTGATATGTGCTGCATGGCTGTCCGTAAGACCTCCTCAGCCTCACAGGAATGTTGGACTTAAAATAATTCTAGAATGCACAGTGGGTTCCGTTGCCGGGTTTGCCACGTTGCTAGGCTACATTGGCCTTCTGGCAGCCATCTGCTTCCTGCTGGCCTTTTTTGCCCGAAAGCTACCTGACAACTTTAACGAGGCCAAGTTCATCACCTTCAGCATGCTCATCTTCTGTGCTGTGTGGATCACGTTTGTCCCGGCCTACGTGAGCTCACCGGGGAAGTACGCCATCGCTGTGGAGATCTTCGCCATCCTGGCGTCTAGTTTTGGACTCCTTCTCTGCATATTTGCCCCCAAGTGCTTCATAATCTTACTCAGGCCTGAGCAAAATACTAAGAAGTTCCTTATGGGAAAGGCACAGGGCCAGCAATAATTTCATCAATACATCTTTTTAAGCAAATAAACAAAAATAAGGCAAACACAGTTACAGTATGTTTTCTTGTCTTGTGTGTATAACAGTCATCTGTAATGCTTACTATTACACAGAAAAAAAAACATGTTGGATGCACTTTCAGTATACTCATTACATAGTCTTCTTAAAGAAAAGATAAATAGTAAATGAATTTACTTCAATGTTTCTGATGTGTATCACACCATTCAGTGTTGCATATGTTGTTACACATATAAGAAAGAAGAATAATGGACATGTAAAGACACTAAAATTACAGTATAGTAATATTGTATTTAACATGGAGAACCACTGTCAGAACTGGGGCCTAAGCACCCCTAAAGGTTAGATCCTAGAATTGCCCCTGCTAAAAAAAAAAACAGCTGTTAACACACAGATGTACAGTATATCCACCCACACAAATGCCTACCACCAGTGCTTCACCATTCTTTCTGCAGTCATAGGGCAGGCTTCTGTCATGGTCTCTCTCCATTCTCACTGCAGGGCTATGCAGTCAGAGGGAAGGCTTAACTCATGGCCTCTCTCGTCTCTTTCTGTGCTCTGCCGGCTCGGTAGGTTTGGCTATTTCTGTCAAAAAAATAATACAAATCGTACAGACATTATGTTTATAAGTCACAAATCAATGGGCGGTTTCTCTGTATTGTATTAATACTGTACTAACATAAATGCTGCATCGTTAAGAGTAAAAACCTATCTGAATTACCCATGACCATGGAGATGGACACCCTTGTGCACAAGTCACTGCTAATTCCCCGTATCGGAAAGGCTCACCATCAAGGTGTTGGAGGCAGGTCCCCAGACAAAGGCAGTCTTGGTTGAGTTATCAGTTTTTTAATGTCTGTTCTTGTCAAGGTCAGGCCCTGCCACCATAGGCCACATTTTTCACTCAAAAACAGGCAAATATTATTTTTATGTTGTACAATACAGTAGGCTCTGACACTTTATCATCATCATACTTCAGTGATCCTGAGGCAGGGTTTGGCTGCCACCTTCAGGATATTTTGAAGAAGCACATGTCTGATTTTTCTATAAATCATAGTGTGCATAAAAGTCAGATATAAACCTTTGCCCTCTCCCTTTCTTATGAAAACATCCCAAAACTGAGTGAATGCTGTGGGTTTTTTTTGTAAGTGCACACTATATTCTACACTATACAAGTACACCCACCTCTTCAGTGGACAAAGACATTTATTGTTATTAAACATAAAATATAACCTTGCGTTAAAAATCAATTCCATAGCCAAAGTAATTTCTTCCCTTGAATATTTAAGAACATTTCAAGATGCTTATTAGGTCACACAGTGCTGCATTTTGTTGTTTTTGTTGCAATGATTTATGAATGTTAATAATAATATGTAGAGCGATTAGCTGGATGCTGACACTAAACAATGACTATTTCTGTGTTATCCCCTAAAACTAAAAGAAATCGCATTTGCCTAATATTTAAGACACAGTATATACTATGTTCATTCTATCTTAATGCAATGATCAGAATATACCCCCACTCTCCCAACCCCACCCCCCCAAGGGAATAGTCAACCTGCCCAATGTCATACATTCAGTGCGAGATGTCACACGGCAGAGTTATAACCCTCTCTATAAAACATCCAGCGAGCGAATGTTGAGGGCAGAGAGGAGGCAGACATGGGGGTTTCTCCAAATCTCCTTCCGCTGTCTCTAACCAGCACACTAGTGGCCATGCTGCTCTCTCCTTCCCCCTCCCTCTCCTCTGCCTCCAGCTCCAGCTCTGACCCTCCTGACCTCTGTCGGCTCCGGGAGCAGTTCAGCCTGACTGGGATGCAGCAGGATGGGGACGTGATCATAGGGGGCCTGTTTGAGGTGCACCTGCTGGCTCTCTTCCCAGAGCTGTCTTTCAGGAGCAAACCAGCGCAGCTCTGGTGCCACGAGTGAGTTGTGAGTTCAGAGGGCTGAAGATATATTTGACATGAATTGTGGTTTTGTCTACACATCTGTATGTATCTATTGCCATGTATATGTGGTTTTGTCTACACATCTGTATGTATCTATTGCCATGTATATATATATATATAGTTTTACAAAAGATCACACTGTAATATAATCTATACATCTATTCCCATATATATATACACTACCATTCAAAAGTTTGGGGTCACTTAGAAATTTCCTTATTTTTTTAAAGAAAACCACCGTTTTTTTCAGTGAAGATAACTTTTAACTAATCACAAATACACACTCTATACATTGCGAATGTTGTAAATGACTATTCTACCTGCAAATGTATGGTTTTTGGTGCAATATTTACATAGGTTGTACACTGTACACATGGTGGTAAATAAAAGTGTGACTTTTCATGGAAAACACAAAATTGTCTGGGCAACCCCAAACTTTTGAACGGTAGTGTATATATATACAGTTTTACAAAATTTTAAATTGTAATATAAGTGCTGTGAATCTACATGTTTATTCTGAAACCCCCTTTCAGATATCACTGTAATCTCAGTAGCATCTCTCTTACCTGAGGTATGATTATGAGAGAGTACGCAGTGACCTGCTGAGCAGTTTGGCCCCTACATTGCTGCGTGCAACTATGTGTTAATATCTAATAATAATAATTAAATGTTAATATCTATTTTCTTTGTCAGGTTTGACATGGAGGGTTTTAAAGCAGCAATGACGATGCTCTTTGCTGTGCAAGAGATCAACAGAAACCCAGACCTGCTCCCCTCTATCAGGTTAGGCTATCGCATGTTTGACAACTGCGTCCGGCTGGACGTGGCGTTCCGAGCCGCCATAGCGCTTGTCAGCGGAACAGAGAAGTACATTCCGATGCAGAATTGCAGCGGTGTGCCTCCGGTGCTCGGCATTGTGGGGGATCCGGGGTCCACTCACTCCATTGCCATATCCAGCGTGCTCGGACTGTTCCGTGTTCCAATGGTAGGTAGCAGCAGCAAGAACAAAAATGAGTGCATATTCTGAGAGAGCAATGCTTGCTTGTGTACATGACATGATAGTTTATGTCTCCAGTAAATGTGTGGTTCTCTGTCAAAAATGGCCAAATCAGATCTCTCTCCTTTTCTGTCTTCCAAATGTTTTTGCATGAACTGTTTTACAGAGCCAAACTGTTTTCATATTGGTAAAATTAAAATTTATATATAAGATGTGCAAACCACTGTTTAAACGATATCCTACAATGTTACTTGTTTGTTTTTTATACAATGGCTTCTCAAAGTAGTGTAATATTGCATAAAAGGACAAAGGACATACTTATAATGATGTTTGAATATTTCTGTAAGCATTTTAGTCTCAATGCTGCAAAGGTCGTATAATCATGTGTTGCCCATATATATGACATATATGAGCAAAAACTGGTACAATACAGACACTTTAAAACCTCTCTTTATATTCATGTATGTATGTGTGTGCAATAACAAACATCTGCTTCAGAACAGGCACTGATTAAGAATCGCACAGATTAAAAATCTTTCAGTGCCAACAGTAAATCATGAACCATGAAAGAAAGAAAGGGGTGACAGTCTCCACATCCCCTAAACTGTTCTGTCAGCTTAATAAAGTTGCATATTATGACAAGAGATACATACATGCTTAAAGAATTCTGTGTTTTTCACTGTCTTTCAGGTAAGCTTCTTTGCTACCTGTTCCTGCTTAAGTGACAGGCAACGATACCCCTCTTTTTTCAGGACTATTCCCAGTGATGCTTTTCAGGTCAGAGCAATGATTCAGATACTGAAGCACTTTGGATGGACCTGGGTGGGTCTCCTCTATGGCGATGACGACTATGGTCGACACGCTGCCCAGTCTTTCCACGAGGACATCGGCACATTTGGTGGCTGTGTGGCATTCTCAGAAATGCTGCCCAAAGATAACGATATTGTGCAGATCAGAAAAATAATGCATGTAATTCAGACATCCACCTCACGAGTGATTGTAGTCTTTTCAACGGGCTCATACCTCCTGCCCCTAATGGATGAGGTGGTTCGGCAGAATGTCATAAGGCAGTGGATTGCCAGTGAAGCGTGGTCCACGTCTACTGCTTTTCTAGTCCCACGTCTGCTCCCCTTTCTTAGGGGCACTCTGGGCATTGCCATCCGCCGAGGAGAGATCGACGGACTTCAGGAGTTTCTATTGAGTGTCCGTCCTGACAACAAGCCTGAAAACAGTATGGTGAGACGGTTCTGGCAAGAGATGTTCGGCTGCAGGTTTGACCCAGAGGAGGCCTTGTCAGTGGCTGAGGGAAAGGTCTGCACAGGACAGGAGGACCTGAGCAAGGCTGACATGGCGTACAGCGATGTGTCTGACCTCAGGCCTTCCTACAATGTCTATAAAGCCGTCTATGCACTGGCACATTCTCTCCACAACCTTGTGAGCTGTGTGCCAGGGCAAGGGCCCTTTGAGGGGAATAGCTGTGCCAGTCTCCACGACATGCAGCCCTGGCAGGTACACATAACCATGTAAACAGTTTAAACAACAGCTTACAAAATGCAAAACATTTATTGAAGTATTTGTGGCATGGCATGACACTATAGTAAATGTACAGGTCTCTCTCATGTTCTCCTTATCAGTTGCTTCACTATCTGCAGTCAGTGAACTTTACAACAGGCTTCGGGGATCGGGTGTCTTTTGACAAAAATGGCGATGCCTTGCCTATCTATGACATCCTGAACTGGCATGGGATGCCGGATGGTTCAATGAAAGCCAGAACAGTGGGTGATGTGGACGAATCAAAACCAAGTGACAAAGTTCTAAGTCTAGAAGAGGCCAAAATCTTCTGGAACTTTAAATCTAAACAAGTAATTTAGCCACCTATTATGTTCACCCTAAAAAATATGAATTCTCAGATGGGATATAAATACAGTTGTAGTGTGTGTCAATAAATGAGTAAAATGTGTTTTCATATTTACAACGATGAAATCAATGTGCCATGGCCATGCAGGTGATGTAAGCTGATGCAATTTCATGCAAACCATGACTCATGAGAGACACACCTGTTACCAGTTATATTATATATAAGTTTTTAGCTTTTAAGAAAAAAACTACTACATTTCCCCATGTTAAATGGGCATTATTGCAGGTGTTGCTTACTTCTCAGAAATGCACGTGCATGCTACAGCATGTCTAATGTGACACATAAATCTGCTGGCACATGTTTAAAATCACAAATATTTATAAAAGGAACACTTTGGGATATATTATGCCTTGTACTGAAGTCCATCAAGAGAAAATATTATAGGTCTGCTTTCAGCCTCCCAGGTCAGTGTGCAGTGAGTCCTGTCCGCCTGGAACCAGAAGGGCCACAAGAAAAGGACTTCCTGTCTGCTGCTTTGACTGCCTCCGTTGTGCAGACGGAGAGATCAGTAACACCACAGGTAATTACGAATGACATGCTTAAAATCCTTCATGTTACATAAGGCTAAGAATATACACTAACCACACACAGAGACAGAGGTCTGTGTTTGTGTAAATTGGCTGTTTTGGATACATAAATACAGTATGTGAATAAATCATCCTTATCATTTCTTTTCGTCTTCATTTCTGCCTTCACACTTTTTTTCCAAGATTCTCTTGAATGCTTCATATGTCCAAAGGAGTTCTGGTCAAGCCCAGAGAAAGATGAATGTGTTCCTAAAGAGGTTGAGTTTCTCTCCTACGAAGAGGCCTTGGGCATCTCCTTAAGCAGTGTGTCTGTGCTTGGGGCATGTATAGCTGCTGTGGTCCTTGCGATATTTATTCACCACCGTCATACACCAGTGGTAAGGGCCAACAACTCAGAGCTGAGCTTCCTGATTCTGCTTTCACTAAAACTCTGTTTCCTGTGTGCGCTGCTGTTCATTGGTCAGCCCAGGACGTGGACCTGTCAGCTCCGCCATGCAGCATTCGGTATCAGCTTCGTGCTTTGTGTCTCGAGCATTCTGGTGAAGACGATGGTGGTGATTGCTGTTTTTAAGGCTTCTAAGCCGGAGGGTCAAGGTACCATGAAGTGGTTTGGAGCAGCTCAACAAAGAGGCATCGTCCTCCTCTTGACTTCTCTCCAAGTGGCCATCTGTGCAATCTGGCTCTCCACTGCCTCTCCTACGCCCCACAAAAACACACACTACCAGAGCTCCAAGATTGTGTTTGAATGTGCAGTTGGCTCAGTGGCAGGGTTTGCTACACTGTTGGGCTACATAGGCCTTCTGGCAGCCATTAGTTTTCTGTTAGCTTTCTTAGCAAGAAACCTTCCGGACACTTTCAATGAGGCCAAGTTCATTACCTTTAGCATGCTGATCTTCTGTGCTGTGTGGATCGCTTTTGTTCCTGCTTATGTTAGTTCCCCTGGTAAATATGCAGATGCAGTGGAGATCTTTGCCATCTTGGCCTCCAGTTTTGGCCTACTCATGGCCATTTTTGCCCCCAAATGCTACATAATTCTCCTGCACCCAGAGAGAAACACCAAAAAGGCACTCATGGGACGAACTACAAAATGATGTCTGCCTAATGATTTTTTTCTGCATTTCAGAAGATCATTTCGTGTATAACTCCTTGATCCCTCTATTAAGGAGATCCCTTAATTAAAGATTGCAATTCATACATCCTACACTGTTAACATGTTTACAAGCCTTTAAACCCATCACTTAAGTTCAAGGCAAAACATTTCCATTAGTTAAGTCCACCTTTTAAATGTCCCATGTGACTGGTGTCCTACATTTCAGTTTGAACACATAAATGACATGCTTTTTAAGGGAATTATGGGATTTCAATTGATGTTCTGGTGCAGGATTTGTGACCTCAATAACACTGTAATAGGATTGCAAAATGCATTGCTATATGTTGTATTAAAGACCATTAAACATTGATACTTGAACCCTCACAGTCAAAAAGTGTGCAATTTATGATCAGAGACCTCGTTATGAAGGTCCCTATGCACAAAAACATATGTATACCACGGTAGATGTCCGTACGCTGCTTTTACCCTAAACATCTAAGAGAATTGAAGTAAGCAATGCCAGAAGCTGTTTTTCTAGCTATTCACCATGTTTGCAAGGTTAGGGCAGCAAAGGGACAAAACACAGTCATAGTGAAGGGCTTGAACAATTTTGGCACTACCATAGTCCTCAAACACTGTCACTGCCATTGTGCATTTAATTTAGATGAAGCTCTTGTAATATTGATTGTTTTGAGCTATTCAAATTATTCTTTCATGGTGTGTTTATTGCACACACCTGAAAGTTTGCATATGTTGCCAATAAACACATTACCTTATAGGGGGGTTGAATAATTGTGATAGCCACTGTGAGTTGTACCCTCTCCATTAGGCAAACTACTTTTGCATTACATTACATTACACTTAGCATACACTTTTTTTCAAAGTGACTTACAAAACAGAGGGCATAAGCTAACAGAGGTGTAGAGGAACACAGAGTAAGCACTCTACCTTCATACATACAAGGAGATGCATGTGCCTAAGTAAGTTTCCCAGAGCAGAGAAACTTCCCGTTAAGTAGTGGGAACATGCTCCAATGTCTTTCGACTACACAAGGTGCGCCAGCATGCAAGCCAGGCCATTGCTGAATTTGCAGAAACAGTACTGTGACCAGGCACTTCACACATCCTCTAGGCCTGTCATCACAGCCAGGCAGTGTGCCATGCTAACATAAAGAGAGTCATACGCACCTCAGCAAGCAGACTGAGTTTGGTCTAGGTACCATATTACAGACAGTGCCAGCCTCGTGGTGCAGCTAACACAGCACAAAGAAGAGTAGAAGTAGTCAAGCAGAACTATCAAATAACCACTTTAAAGCACGGTGGCTTATTGCATAGCCTTTGCCATGTATAATGTATATACATCATAACATGAGTAATTACCTCCGCCAAGGAGGTTATGTTTTCGACGGCGTTGGTTTGTCTATTTGTTTGTTTGTTTGTGAACAGCATAACACGAAAAGTTATGGATGGATTTTGATGACATTTTCAGGATAGGTCAGAAGTGGGCTAACTTAGAACTGATTTGTTTTTGGTGGCGATCCGGATAACCATCTGGATCCAGGAATTTTTTATTCAGTGAAGTTACCAGTGTAGCATGGAATCTACAGAGACTTTTATTTTGAAAGGAGGGAATGTAGGTTGGTACGGAAATGAGGCTCCTGTTGCGGGTCAAGGAGTTGTTGAGTTTTTGGTTAGAGGGTTCAGTGAAAGACAGAGGAGAGTTAGAGCGGTAGTGGTGAGCAACCCAGTAGTTCATGTTGCCAGTGGAAATTAGATAAAGTACTTTCCTGCACCGAAGAGCCAACCAAGTTCGTGTGAGCATGAGTGAACGAACCCACCTGCACCGGAGAGCCAACCAAGTTCGTGTGAGCATGAGTGAATGAACCCACTAGTTAACTATTACACCAGTAATACAATGTTTTAACATGATTAATGTCCTTTAATGTCTTAAGGTGAGAATGACAATAAGGTGGAGACTTAAGCTGCCTTGGCGGAGGTCTGCGCTCTCTGAGTGCTTTTCTAGTATTGTTAATGATTTTTGTACTTTATGGTTATGTTTTATTGCTATTATAATTCAAGAGGATATATATATACACACTTCCTGAAGCTGATTTAGAGAATATGATTAAATGTTGAAACTCATATTAAAAATCAATCACGTGAAACATTTATATAACAGACTTGATGAAAATATGTTTTATTTTATGTGTTGAACTTAAAAAAAAATCACAAGATGACATTTGGTGCTTGTTTACAGTGCTGGGCCAGTGGCTTATAACACATTATCTCTGCAGGTAATGTTAAATTTCACTTGCAATTATTGTAGAAGTTATGAGGAGTAAACTCTATGAACTTACATAGGTTACTAAAGAAAAATAATAATATGTAAGGCTGTATCAGACAAGAATATCGTTAAGAAGTTCGACCCATTAGGGCCTTTTTGGTGTTTCTCTCTGGGTGCAGGAGAATTATGTAGCACTTAGGAGCAAAAATGGCCATGAGTAGGCCAAAACTGGAGGCCAAGATGGCAAAGATCTCCACTGCATCTGCATATTTACCAGGTGAACTAACATAAGCAGGAACAAAAGCGATCCACACAGCACAGAAGATGAGCATGCTAAAGGTAATGAACTTGGCCTCATTGAAAGTGTCCGGAAGGTTTCTTGCTAAGAAAGCTAACAGAAAACTAATGGCTGCCAGAAGGCCTATGTAGCCCAACAGTGTAGCAAACCCTGCCACTGAGCCAACTGCACATTCAAACACAATCTTGGAGCTCTGGTAGTGAGTGTTTTTGTGGGGAGTAGGAGAGGCAGTGGAGAGCCAGATCGCACAGATGGCCACCTGGAGAGACGTTAGGATAAAAACAGTGCCTCTTTGTTGAGCTGCTCCAAACCACTTCATGGCCCCTTGACCTTCAGGTCTTGAGGCCTTAAAAACAGCAATCACCACCATCGTCTTCACTAGAATGCTGGAGACACAAAGCACGAAGCTGATACCGAATGCTGCATGGCGGAGCTGACAAGTCCACGTCCTGGGCTGACCAATGAACAGCAGCGCACACAGGAAACAGAGTTTTAGTGAAAGCAGAATCAGGAAGCTCAGCTCTGAGTTGTTGGCTCGTACCACTGGTGTATGACGGTGGTAAACAAATATCGCAAGGACCACAGCAGCAACACATGCCCCAAATATGGACACTGTTGTCAAGGAGATGCCCAGGGCCTCCTCATAGGACAGGAACTCGATCTCCTTGGGGACACAGTGATCTTTCTCTGGGCTTGACCAGAACTCCTTTGGACATATGAAACATTTAACAGAGTCTAGAAAAACAAAAAAGAAGAAATTAAGTTCAAGTAAAAGAAATACATGGTCATTTTTTTTCAAAATACACTGATTGTATATATAAATATAAATATAAATATAAATATTGATATAATCTATATAATAGCCTTCAGGTCTTTTTTGAATGCCTTTGTATTCAAGCAAAACAATACAAGCACGGCTATAGCAATCCCTGTGTTCAGTTATATGCACTTATATCTTTTGTATTAAATGAAGGAATTTACTGTAGGCTCATCGTCTGTTGTTTCTTACCAGTAGTGTTACTGATCTCTCCATCAGCACAGGGGAGGCAGTCAAAGCAGCAAATAGGCAGCCCTTTGCTCTGGGCTTTCCTAGTTCCAGGAGGACAGGGCTCACTGCACACTGACCTAGGAGGCTGTGGTTGAAAGCAGACATTATAGATATAGATATAGATAGATATAATATAACAGATAATAGATATAACGGATTTTTTTTGAAGTTGGAGTCAAAATACAATTCATAATGTACACTGACTAAAACTAAACATATACATTATAACAATGTAATTTAATGTTGGATTATTAATATACGTAGGTAACAATGTGAGAGATGCATTTGAGAAGTCAGAGGCAAAAAGTATCCCAGTATAATGTAGTAAACCTAGAAACAAATGGTGTAGTTAAATAAACTTTTAATGAAAACTGGATAATTGTAACTGAAACTCTTGGGCTTATTCAAGTTTCATGTACAAGTACACCAAACGCTGTTATTTCACCTCTGGGTAATCATAGGTTTAGATTAAATATAAAAGGGAGCTTGCAGGGATAAAAGCGTCTGCTAAGTGTAATGTAATGTAAATGTAATGCAGTACTTTTCCAGATTCAAAGTTCCAGACGATTTTGTCCTCATCTAGGCTCAGCACGTCCCCATTTGGTCGGGCTTCGTCCACCACCCCCACTCTTCTGGACCCCATTGTTCCGTCCGGCATGCCGTGCCAGTTCAGGACGTCATATATGGGCAAAGCGTCGCCGTTCTTGTCAAAGGAAACCTGATCCCCAAAGCCTGTTGTAAAGTTCACTACCTGTAGGTAGTGGAGTAACTAATACATAAACATAGGGTGAAGAATAACCAAAAGGGAATTAAAACACTTTATATTATAATAAATCACATGCCCTCCTAATCTACATGCTTCAGTAAATGTTTTGCATTTTGTAAGCTGTTGTTTAAAGTATTTACATGGTTATGGGTACCTGCCAGGGCTGCATGTCATGGAGACTGGCACAGCTATTCCCCTCAAAGGGCCCTTGCCCTGGCACACAGCTCACAAGGTTGTGCAGAGAATGTGCCAGTGCATAGACTGCTTTATAGACATTGTAGGAAGGCCTGAGGTCAGACACATCGCTGTACGCCATGTCAGCCTTGCTCAGGTCCTCCTGTCCTGTGCAGACCTTTCCCTCAGCCACTGACAAGGCCTCCTCTGGGTCAAACCTGCAGCCGAACATCTCTTGCCAGAACCGTCTCACCATATTGTTTTCAGGTTTGCTGTCTGGGCGGACACTCAGTAGAAACTCCTGAAGTCCGTCGATCTCTCCTCGGCGGATGGCAATGCCCAGAGTGCCTCTGAGGAAGGGGAGCAGGCGTGGGATGAGAAACGTGTTAGCAGTGGACCACGCCTCGCTGGCAATCCACTGCCTTATCACATTCTGCCGAACCACCTCATCCATTAGGGGCATTAAGAACGACCCTGACGAAAAGACCACAATCACTCGTGACGTGGAATTCTGAATCACCTGCATGATCTTTTTGATGTGTGCAATGTCAATGCCTTTGGGCAGCATTTCTGAGAAGGCCACACAGCCACCAAATGTGGCGATGTCGTTATGGAAGTCCTGAGCAGCATGTCGGCCATAGTCATCATCGTTATAGATGAGGCCCACCCACGTCCAGTCAAAGTGCTTCAGTATCCTCATTATAGCCCCCACCTGAAAAGCATCACTGGGAATAGTCCTGAAAAAGGAGGGGTATCGCTGCCTGTCACTTAAGCAGGAACAGGTGGCATAGAAGCTTACCTGGAAGACAATGAAAAACAGGAATGTATTTCTCATATCATTTATACATTGTGCAGTGTAGGATAACTGAACATTAGATATCTCTTTTTTAAATGGTCAGCAGTGTCGGATGCATACTACTAATTGTCATTTTAAGTCTATAGTTAATATCAATAATTGCAAAGTACAAAGGTGCCATTACACATACAGACAGAGAAAGCGGCATGTTTCAACAATTGCAGTATCATTCTCACATTATAACCTGATTCTGCCCAGCATCGGTAGGCATTTGTGTATTGGATTTTCACAGCATTCAGGATGAAACACTCTGAACCGCCTTGCACTTTCAAAACAGCATTTTATATTTCTGTTGACTCAGTCTCAGTTGACACTACTTTAGGAGGGTAAAAGGGCAGCCTAACGATCCTGTTTCTGTCCTGGTTGTGACATTTAATAGCCATCTGTACAGTTTGGTGAGTGTTAAATTTGAACCCTTTTGTGAATATCAGGAAGACAACACGAGCGAAAAGGAGCGATATCCAATCTGGCTCATATTATACACAGAGGCCACACATAGTTTACAACATTTAGATGTAAACTGAGAAGTCCACAAGCACGTAGAAATCTCTTTCAGATAATGCTCACACTCAAGTACTTTTCTTTTTTGTTTTTTTTTGCTGTTACATACCATTGGAACACGGAACAGTCCCAGAACACTTGATATGGCAATAGAACTGGAGGACATAGGATCCCCCACAATGCCAAGCATGGAAGGCACACCGCTGCAGTTCTGCACTGAAGAATACTTGTTTGTTCCACTGACAAGAGCCATGGCAGCTCGGAATGCCACATCCAGCCTCATGCAGTTGTCAAAAATCCGATAGCCTAGCTTTACAGAGGGAAGGAGGTCGGGGTTTCTGTTGATCTCTTGAACAGCAAAAGCCATCGCCATTACTGTTTTTAAACCATCCAAGTTAAAACTGAAAATAACGAAAGATAATAACAGAATAATACCACAGGTTATTTTTGTTGCTATAATTTAGGGATAGGTTAGACTATATATATGAACAATAATGTATGAATGCAGACTGTCAAATAGAACACATTGTCAGATAAAACATTTTGTAGCATCATTGTATTACATTGCTTGTGGTATTTTTGTGAAACAATAAATAAATGACATTGTATACATACATATACATGACATTGTTCACATATATTTAGACACCCAGTGTACATTAAAGATAGCTTTACACATTTTAAACATTATTTTCTGATACTTGGTCTGCTGCCCCCTAAACTCACTCTTGACACCAGATTGGTTCTGTTTTTTTCCTGTAAGACAGCTCTGGTTGCATAGGAAGCATGTGGACCTCAAACAGCCCTCCTATGATCATGTCCCCGTCCTGGTGCATCCCAGTCAGGCTGAACTGCTCCAGCTGCTGGCAGAGACCCAGGGAGTCAGGGCTGGAGGTGAGGGTGGGGGAGAGCAGGGTGGTCACTGACACGGACAAGGCCAGCAGAAAGAGATAAGGAGAGACCTGCATTTCTACACTGTCTGTCTGTGCCCTGTGGTGTGTCTGTAGTTTTTTATAGAGAGGGTTGTGCCTGTTCTGCGTGTCGTCTGACGTTGGATATACCAAACTGGGCAGGCTGGCTATTCATTTCAGAGGGGTGGGTTCATTCAGTTGAATGTACAGTAGCAATTAAAATATTTGTTCCCTTTTTTGTACACAGCATGGTTACAGTAACAGAGAATCACTGACCAGCATTGTGCCTTCATAATATCCTGAAGGTGGCAGTCAAACACTGATTTCTTTTACACTCACATACAGTGAGAGCAAGGAAGAAGCAGCGTCCTCAGCATATTGTATATACCTAAAGTGGACCTCAGATGGTTTTTGTCACTGTTCATAACAGACATTTGTGGGGGTGTCCTTAAATTGATGAACCGACGATCTAATACATGTTCCGGTAGTTCCCATGTTGTACAACACTTTTCTGCTTCAGTTTGAAACACATTTTTATTGGTCAGATTACCCACTCCATTCTAAATGAAATAACGTGTGCTGTGCCACTTTAAAATTAAGGTAAAGTCTGATTATATTAAAAATGGACACACTTTGTCACAAGCATACTCTTGTGTAGTTACTTTAATGGTAAACAATTTCCCACATGTTTAATTACAGTATTACTGTTGTACTAGAGGAAAAGTAAAAAAAAAAAAAAAAGATGCAATTGCAACAAGGTGCAAAAACTCAGAAAAGAATCATCTTAAGTCACCTATGGGAAATGTTAGATAAATTACTGTACATTAACAACTCCAGTGATGTCGGTGACACATAGATGGAAATGTTATGATGCTTTGCTGATCATTAAGGATATTGTGTTGTCTACTGAAAGAAACAAATAGGTTGGTATCCTGATAGTGTTCCTCACATCTAGATTTTTAGAGTAGAGTAAAGTAATGTGTATTTTAAAGAAAATGGTTTACTGGTGCAGTTCTCTCTAAAATAGCATTGATAAAAAAGTGTACAATGTCTAATAATGACAACATAAAGCAGATGAAACAATAATGATATAAACATATTAGGATACATTAGCATTTTTTGTACATATGTTTTACATACATTAGGATATTTCTTTACATAAATGTGTTACTGTGGACATGCATTTTGGAACATTGAGTTATTATTTTATGGCAAAATGCCAGCATGAGATTTACAGCATTTCATGGACAAAAATGCCTTTTTACGAGGAATGTATTCATTACTATGTTTTCTCATTCTTCCCCATGAGGAATTTCTTGGTGTTCTTATGTGGTTGTATTAATATAATGAAGCATTTCGGGGCAAATATGCAGAGAAGGAGTCCGAAACTAGACGCCAGGATGGCGAAGATCTCCACAGCGATGGCGTACTTCCCCGGTGAGCTCACGTAGGCCGGGACAAACGTGATCCACACAGCACAGAAGATGAGCATGCTGAAGGTGATGAACTTGGCCTCGTTAAAGTTGTCCGGTAGCTTTCGGGCAAAAAAGGCCAGCAGAAAGCAGATGGCTGCCAGTAGACCAATGTAGCCTAGCAACGTGGCAAACCCTTCCACTGATCCCAGCGTGCATTCTAGAATGACCTTTGAACCCTTCAGTCCAACGTTCCTGTGAGGCTGAGGAGGTCTTACGGACAGCCATGCAGCACATATCACCACCTGTACACAGGTAAAGAGGAGCACGCTGCCTCTTTGTTGACCCGGTCCAAACCATTTCATCATAGAGTCAGAACCAGGTCTTGCTGAGCGGAAGACAGCTAGGACCACTATGGTCTTGACCAGGATGCAGGAAATGCTCAGAACAAAACTAATCCCAAACGCTGCCTGTTGAATGCGGCACGACCAGTCTGTTGGCTGGCCCATGAACAACAAAGAACACAGGAAGCACAACTTGAGTGACATCAGGAGCACAAAACTGAGCTCAGAGTTGTTGGCTTTCACAATGGGTGTGTGTCTGTTGTA
The DNA here is from genome assembly GCA_030347295.1 of Setipinna tenuifilis. Classification (NCBI taxonomy): domain Eukaryota; kingdom Metazoa; phylum Chordata; class Actinopteri; order Clupeiformes; family Engraulidae; genus Setipinna; species Setipinna tenuifilis. Next base: position 5,131,102 of record CM059279.1, read on the forward strand.
CACAAAGACAACCGCTACGGCCGCTGTCATCACAGCACCCGACACAGCCACAGTTGTGAGTGTGATGCCCATAGCGTCAGTAAAAGACAGGAACTCCACAGTGAGAGGAACACACATGTTCTTCTGATCGTTGGACCAGAACTCCAGGGGGCAGCGGTCACAAGTTACAGAATCTAAAAGATACAAACAAACAAGACAAAGTGCTATATTTATGGTGTTGTTTAAATTACACACAAACACACACACACACACACACACACACACACACACACACACACACACACACATATATATATATATATATATATATATATATATATATATATATATATATATATATATTAATCTCTTCATGTCCCAAATTGATGAAAGCAGTAATTGCTTTAAGACAGCTGTGGCAGGTGTTTTGTGTGTAATGCAAATGATGCATGATTTATAGCCACACCAGTTGTGTTGCTGATCTCTCCGTCTGCGCAGGGAAGGCAGTCAAAGCAGCAGATTGGTTCCCCCTTTCGTCTGGCTTTGCGAGTCCCTGGAGGACAGGGCTCACTGCACACAGACACTGGCACCTGCACGGCCAAATTGGGCAGAATGTCAGTATTTCAGTATCACTTCAGTTTATTATACAGCGAGCAAAGTTTATAGTCCAGTTTATTTTAAGTTTATTTTTATTAAAATCGTTTTTTACTTATTAAAATATTGTTTTTTAAAATCCTACTATCTTGATGTCAGTGGCCTAGTGGCTAGCGAGTTGGTCTTGGAATTGGAGGGTCGCAAGTTTGAATCCCAATCCAGTAAGAACAATGGCTTGGGGTGGGGGAGTGAAACAACTAGTGCTCTTGTGTGCCCTCATCCATGGCTTAAGTGCCCTTGAACAAAGCATCTAACCCCACATTGCTCCAGGGACTGTAACTGAAACCCTGTACCTACATATCGGTAAGTTGCTCTGGATAAGAGTGTCTTAATGTAATGTAATGTAATGGCAGAGACTGAAATATCATTACTTGTGATCCAGTGGCCCACCAGATGGCTGATTCTTCCATGTGCAGCTTGGAGCCCTCCACACGTCCGACTGTGCTGTACTTCAGGACACCGTCAGGGGTGGCCTGCCAGTTCACAAGGTCATACACAGCTGGGATGTCTGCACCTTGGAAGAAGAAATTCTCCCCAATCTGGGTGGTGAAGTTCACTTGACCCAGGTGCTGCAGAACCTTAAAAAGAGCACACAAGCTCAGCTCTGTACAAGTCAAGCTGGGTCTTGATAATGATACATGGTATGATATTTGGTGTTTGTTATTTCTATTGTTTTTTATTTCTAGTGTTTGTTATTTCTATTGATTGTTGTTCCAAACTATCCAAAACAGTTTAAGACCTTTACCTCAGCTGCGGTGATATTGTACTGAGACGAGCATGGCTGGCTTCTGTTCAACCCCCCGTCCCCTACTGGACTGCATGCCAGTAAGGAGTGGAAGGCGTGTGCAGCAGCATACACTGCTAAATACACATTATAGGTCACCCGTAGATGAGCTGTGTCGGTGAAGGTGCTCTGCACCCCTTCCAGACTCTCTGCCCCACTGCAGGGGGGCAAGGACGGCGAGTCAGAGCTGGAGGCACCGACAGGTTCACAGCCAAACTCCTCCCTCCACAGATCTCTCAAAAGGGCATCTCTGGGGTGTTGGGAAGGATGAAGCCTCCGTAAGTGTGCCTCCAGACCAGGGATGGGTGCACTCCTGATGGCCACTCCCAGAACCCCACTGGCGATAGTTTTCATGGCGGGGTTATTCATCAGGTATGAGCTGGTGCTCCAGGCCTCGCTGGCCAGGAACTGTCTGCCCGTCACATTCCTGCGGGCGAGCTCCAGCAGCAGAGCCCCCACGTCGGTATACCAGGCAAACACCAGCACCACTCGAGCTGAAGACGTCTGCACAGTAGTCGCTATGCGCCTTATGTCCTGGGCCAACGTCTCGCGGTTGAACGTCTCGAAGAAAGCCAGGCATATCCCTGAGACCTGTGCCCTCTCTCTGAAGGCTTGCACTGCCAGTAGACCATAGTCGTTATTCACAACCACGGCTCCCACCCAAGTCCACCCATAATGCTCAGCAAGGTGGGCCATGGTCCAGGCCTGGTAAACATCACTGGGAATCGTGCGGAAGACATTGGGGAACTCTCGCCTGTTGCTCAGGCAGGCACAGCTGGCTTGGTAGCTGATCTGTGAAGTAGAGGTTTTAAATCAGATAACATAAATATAAATAAAACAACAGAAACCACTGAATCTGGGATTTTTTTTTTAAAAAAAGACTGCAAATGTTCAGCTGCAGCATCGGTATCATAAATAAAAGTTAAGATAAATAAATATATAATGTACTAAATTATGCTACACTACTGTTTTTTTGGTTGTTTAACTGAAAAAAAAACCTTTACAGGAATACTGATGCTTTGCATTTCATAAATTTCAACTGAGAAAGTACAGAACATTTTAAAAAGTAAGTGGAGTTAAATTGTATGTAAACAGGATTAATACATCCGCACTAAACATTTTCATTAAATTCACAAAGATAATAATAATAGTATTATAATTCATAATAACAGTGAAACAACATAAAAATACAATGCTGTGACATCTACAGACTACTCTACACCATTTCATACAGGACACTCACCAGTGGTACCTGCAGAGGGCTCAAGATCCTGGACAGCATGATGGTTTGGGTAGAAGACGCGTCCCCTATAATCACTCGCACAGGTCCAGTGGACTTACACAAATGACTCCCTCCGCTGATCAGTGACATGGCTGCTCGCACTGACCAGGGGTATCGGCTACAGTTGTCTAGGATTTGATAGCCAAGCCGGACTCCTGGAAGCAGGTGGGGATTCCTGTTTATCTCCTCAACAGCAAACACCATAGCATGGGCTGAGCGATATGGTCCTTTCTGAAAACTGACACATATGAGAAACAAGAATTGGCGCTGGAGTAAAATTATGTGGTAACAGCATTCAGTCATGATACTGACGGAGATACATCTGACTGAGTCAGTCTGAGTTATTTCTTCCACAATACTTGTCATTCCTCTTTTTAAAAAGGAACTTACGTTACTTTCCAGAATATACCAGTGTTTTTTGGCATCGTTATGTTCATCATGCAAACTAGAATTGTTTACATTTTGACCAGAATGTCAGGCATGGGGCCCAGCAGTAAGGTTCATTTTGAAAACTGACAGGTTTAACATTAGTTACAGATGCTACATATGCAAATACAATACTTAGCAATACTTGGGGCACGTCTGGTGCTTCCCAACGGATTAGTCACTGATATCCACATGATGTACATGATTAATTAGATAAAACATATGTTGCACTTTACGGTAGTCAGTGCAGGTTTTCCAGTTAAATAGAATATAATATATATAAAATATACATGTATAAAATATTCCACTGTGTAAACATCAGCTTCATTCATGTAGTAAACAAAACACAGTGCATATAATCCATAGTTTATACAAGCCATTGTTTTGTCACAAGTATTATTTTAAAACACTACAAAAACACATTTTTAAAAAAGACATTTTAAGAAAATAATAATAATAATAATAATAATAATAATAACAGCAAAATAGCATTTTGCTTGAAATGGGAATAAAACACATTTTAAGGTGGGAGAAATGGAAAGGGAAAAAGACCATGCATGCAATACATGTATGATGAATATCAACCAGTATGAAATCACAACTTTTTGACAGATAAAGTGTAGACAGATAGATGGCATAGGTGTCATACAGTACATGCTCTTATGTTACTTTCAAACATTTGAATGACCATCAAAATACACAATGACATTTAGTACAACTTCAGCCTGTCCTGTCCCGCAAAACAACAGAAGAAAGCTGCAGGCTTATTGACATGGTGAAATATATTAAGCAAGCTTCATCACAGACTTTAAAAATGTTTTGGGTGTTTGTCCAACAACCTAATGCAAATCTAATATCATGGCATTTTTGCATGTTGAAGTGGTAAAAGACAATAATATGTATTAACAAAACAAGGGTATTTTCGAGAGTAAGGAACTTACCCAAAGCAAGGTTTTAAAACAGGCTTCCTGGTGAAGCTCAGGTCTGGAGTAGGTGGCTGGTTATGCACCACGAAGAGCCCTCCGATGACCACGTCTCCGTCCTGAGAGAGGCCACGGTCATCGACCCCCTCGGGCTCGTCCCAGCGCACGCAGCTCTGCTCCTGCTCCACCACCTCCGCCACCACGGCCACCACGGCCTCTCCGGGCAGCCAGAGCAGCAGCAGCAGCAGTGGGGCAGAAGCCTGCAGCAGAAGGGCTGGCCAAGAGCTGGGCATGGGTGACGCTCTTCTGACCTGACGCACCACCACGCCAGCCTCTCTCCTTCAGTGTGTGTGACTGCAAGTGCTGCAACTATCAGTATTTGTGAAGAGCAAACAGTCCTGAGAGGACATGAGCAAAACAACACTTATCGCACAAAGATGTTTTTTTTCTCTCTCCAGGCACAAATTGTTAACGATAATTGCCCAACATTTAGTGATGAATGTGTGGTTGAGTGATGCTGCACAGGGACTGTAATTAGGCTTGGCAGATTGGACCGTACTGTACTGTACTGCACTGCACTGTAGATTGGGCAGTGTTAGTGTGTTAGTGTTCAAGAATCATATCTGCTCTTTGCTTCTGCTTGTGGTGGCCAGGTAAACAGGGGTCAGAATAACTTCTGTACTTAGTTGTTAAAAGTGGAAGTGTCGGCAGATGACTTTTTCTAGGCACAGAGTGTTTTGAGTTTACAAGGATGGTTTAGAGGGATGGTTTATTGTCACATGCATAGACATACTGGGTGGGGTAGGGTAGGATATGCAGTGAAACTGGTGGATAACTATCTCAGTCGGTCAGGTGGAATCGGTGATTAAAACATCATGAAATAAAAAAGTATATTCCCTTCCAATATTTTGAAGTGAAATGGCATCATAGGTAATCAGTCAGTAAGATGAATGGAAATAATAAGGGGTTAATAAAAGGTAAAAAAAGTAAATAAATGCAGTTTAGACGGTGCCATGGCAACAACCCCAACTAGCCCATGTAGACAAAATAATTGTGCAGTTGTTCAACTTATTTATTTCACTTTGTAGGAGTTCTCTCATTTAGGCAGTGTACTGCTATATGGCTGCTATATGTCTGCAGTCTACTAAAACACTTTTTTTTTTTCATTTAAAAATAATCTTCAGCTCATCTTTGAAATTACTGCATCTAGTCATACTAAGCCCAGGATGTCCTTAAAGACTAGAAATGCCCCTGGTTAAAAGGAGAACAAATCTCTGCCAGTTCATCAGTATGGAGAATAAAGATGATTCGTGACCAATTTCATCAAATGTCAGAATTTTATTGCATTTGTAGGGAAATGCTCAGCTTTCCATTTGGTGCAGATACAAACTTTAGATTCAAATACTTCTACACCAAAAAATATGTTAATCTTAGCATGATAACCTATCTTAAAACCAATGTGTTCTTTTTTAAAAATAACAAATAAAAGTCACATAATTGAATTTTGCTTTTGGTATCAAAGCAATTAGAAAAATAAAAGTTTAAATTGGTTTTCTCTTGTTGCTATTGAAATCATGACTGAAAGAGAGCAAGCATGTCTATTGTATTGCATCCAGTATGTTAAAAAATTCAATCTGTGCAAAAGCATGAAAACATCTAAAACTTGGTGCATAGTCATGCTTGACAAAGTCCACTGTTAACATGCGTTCTTTAACATAGTTACCATGGTAACTAAAAACAAAACAAAAAACAGGTAAATTCATGGTGCTTTAAATAAAAACAATCGACATCCATACAGTATGTACAGTACAAACAGAGCAAAAGACATAGGAAGACTGTACAGCTCCATTAAAATATGAGCCACATTCATAATTACACACATACGTACATACACATTTTTCAAAGGACAAAGAGAAAGAACAAAGGACATACAGTACAAAGACCATACTGCCATTATTATATCATAGTAGAGTCATATTACCTCTGACTCGAAATCAAAGCAGTAACTCCAAGTAAGGTCACAAGTGTTACAAACAGTACAGACTCTGAATAAGAATAAGTTTCACCAGTTGTGGGCCAGTAAAAAATGTAAGCCTCACAGTAGGACAGAGGGACAGGACTTTTTCACACATAAAAACAGGTATATGTACAGTACAACGTGTTGTCTTAACAGCCGACAACACTCATTATTAGTAAGTCCAAGTGGGCACATGATACATAGGCTAACATACATGGCAGGAAACTCAGAGTCTGAGCAGGAAGTAGACCTCAGGCTCTGAGGGAAGACTAGAATCAGTGGTGTGGTGCGCGGTGGCGTCATCCGTGTAGAAATGGTCACCGTAACTGTATCGGACTGAAGCACAGGCTCCCTCGGGCAGCCCTCGGTCCTCCAGCTGCCCAAGGTACCCCGCAATGTAGGAACCCGTGGAGTGCCTGTTAGGCAGGGTGCCGGGGTGGTGCTGTGTGCCGGGCGACTTGTGTCGCATCACGACTTGGTTCTGGTTCTGGGCGACTGGCGGACGAGACTTCAGCGCCTCCTGCTTCTCGCGGGCGCGATTGGCGATGTGTCGCACGCGGCTCTGGCTGCGAGACGACAGCCGGCGGGACAGAAGGGGCGGTGGATCGTCAAGGTCGTCTGCTGCGACCTCCGCTGAGCTGACGGGGCAAGGGTGTAGAGAGGGCAGGGATGATGGATAAGGCTTGGGCAGGATGTGTTTGGACAGGGGCGGCTGGTGCCGTTCTTCTTGCTCCAAGGTGACCAGCTTGCGTAGCTGTTCTGTCAGGGGGTCTGCAGATGGGTGATGCTGGCTCCAAATGCCTACTCTCCTCTGGTCTCGAGATGGGGTGACGAAGCTGCGGCTGATGACCTTGTACTTGCTCTGGAAGTTGCAGGAGATATCCTCGGACGTCAGGTCCCCTAAGCTCTTGGACTTGCAGGGGCTTGGGGCTTTGGATGCTTGTGGTGGAGCTAAACTATGCTCCAGGCCAAAGGGTGCTGTTTGGGTGTGCTGGGAATATTTAGTTGGGGCAAAGCCATTTTCGGTGTATGTGTTGGGAATGTCATAGTCTGAGACAGGCGAATACAAATCCCTGTACACAGTGGTGTTTTGCCTCTGACTCTGCCGCTCACACAGATATTCAGAATAGAAGGTTCCATTGTGAAAGTTTCTGGTTCTCTCATTGTGATCATGTCTGTCCTGTGAAACTGCCTGTCCTCCATTAGTCATGTATTCACTGTTAGTGGCTTGCTGATGCCCCCTATAGACGGTCCTGTTGTTAAAGCTGTGGTGATTGGGGTCAATCCGTACGCTGTGATCTTGGCACAGAACTGAAGAACTATAAGGCTGGTTGGACAGGAATGGTGAATTAACAGGCCTGTGTGAGGGTGAAGGCTGGACAGTGGGCTTGTGAAGGGGTGAAGGCTCGTTTGAGGGTCTTTTGTGCAGAGGGGAAGCGTAATGTGCATTTTGTGTAGCGACAGAAGCAGTATTATTAATTCTGTGCCCATTCCAATGGCATGGAGATGAATGTGCAGCCTCCAGTGGATCTTCATCTACATTGAGCTCTACCTCCATTAGACTACTTCCTGCCGACTCCTGACACATGAGGAAGTGGTCGGGGTTTGGGCTGGTGCATGCTGAGGTGTTGTAGCCACTTGCTGTCCAATTATACGGTGATCTGGACGAAGGATACTGGCCAGCTCTTTGGCTTTGTCCCCAGCGAGCACTGTCCTCAACATCCACGCTCAAGGCTTCCTGTTTGGTAGCGAAAGAGTCCACGGTGCTGCTACCACTGTGTGCATTCTCTCGGACAGTCTGCTCGACATCCGCGCACTCGTTCCTTTGGTTATTTACAGAAATAGGAGACAACACTTCCTCGTCAAGAATAGTGTAAACATCAGGTTCTGTGGTCTCTGGGCTTGACAGAAGTAAGGGCTCTGAATAGAACGGAACTGTACATGGGCCACTTGTGTTCTGGTTGACTTTTCTTGGGGATGCCTGTGTTTGTAAGCTGTGCAGAACTTTGAGGGGGCTGCTTATTAAGTGATCAGTAGTTTTGTGTCCATTACTCGTGCTGTGTTTGTGGGACTTTGGGGTCACACCGAAGAGAGATGGGACACATGGGATGGACTGCCCTGACTCTCTTTTAGGGGTGCCATGTTCCATGGAAAGTTCAAACTGGCCAATCAAGGCTGATATTGATGCACAAGTGTCGTACTCGTTGCCCAGGGAAACAGCATCAATGAGCCTGGAGATGGTGCTGTCTTGAGCAGAGAGCTCACTTTGCTGCCCGTCCTGGTCCACTGAAAGAGCAGAAGGAGAAGAAATAGATATTTTGGGATTTACTGGGCTCGAAACTGCATTTTCTGGACTGTTGAGCTCCATTCGGGTGAATGGACCGATGCCTGGTGTGGACGAAGAGTCACGTAGGATTGACAGCTCCTCTGCACTGGTCCTCTGAGCGACACAGTCCAGTGAAGGGTCAGTGCTAAGGTCGTCTACATGTGCCTCTCCTTCTCCAATCACCAGATAGGCAGTGTTACCCATCTCATCTGGGCCAGGGATAGTGCCAGTGCCAGCCATGGAGGAGGAATGGTCGTCAGATATATGTGGTGGTGCGGTTTCAATGAGGAGATCCACTGAGATAGATCGGGGGCTTTCAAAGTGGACCAGATCTGTGGAAGACATGACAGAGAGAAGGACCACGTTAGCTCTTAAGACAGAATCCCACGAGGGATGGAACACCGATCCTGACACAAGCCAACCGCAACACAAACAAAGACAAATGTGATGTACCACCACGTTGGACTGTGAGTGGAGGGATTTGAGAATGGAGTTTTTTTGCAGGTGCAGAAGGAACATCGAATTAATAAAACACAGACTCTGAAAGATGTGACCAGATGATGTATCTTCGGCTTGATAGAGATATTTTGTATTTCTTTTTTAAGAAATAAAAATTACATCAGTGGGATGATGTAATATTGAAATGTTTTGGATGAGACAACCTTAGTAAGGCTTTTGGTTTACCTGCCGGGGTTTCCTAGTCAGTTTTCTACTATAGAGAAGCACAACAGTAAAGACAGAACAAGACAAAAGCAAGTTAAGGTGTTAAGAAAGAAAGCTTTAAACCTATGAGTCTCTCGTACACAGGGAGGGTTACACAAAAACACTGTTACTAAAATAAGACAATAATTGAGAAAAAATACTTTTCAATCTTGCTATTCCCTGAGATTGCACACCCAGCCTCAGTCAAAAGTCAAAGCTTTGAGCTTACCATACCCAGCATGAGTTAAACATTTTGTGTGAATATATTTTTGTATGAGCCTTAAAGTGCAAAAGACTTTGATATGAATAAGCGTGGCAGTCATTTGACATCCTGCTTTCAACTCACTACCATCAAGGTGAACAAGTCTCCGGTATTAGATAACACCATTTTTTTTGGCAAAGGTGCTTCCAGGACGCCTTAAATAACAAAATAACCAAATACCACCATAAATTTAAAGAGGTGTGTAACTGCTCGGGTGTAACTTTTCTACGGTATGGTGTGTCTGGGCAAAACGAGTGTAGTGTACGGAGCAAGACCCACCAGTAAGAGTCTCTGTGATTGGCTCAGGCTTCTCGGGAGACGTCAGGCTAAGCTGGCCCTGCAGCAGCCGCTCCAGGGGCATGGAGACCGGCCGGTGCTGGAGAGGAGCCCTGGGACGCCGGTCTACCGCCACTTCCTGCGCTTGCAAAGCCTCGCCGGTGCTGCTCTTCCTGTCCTCCGGGGTCTCAGCCAGGGACATTTTGGTCTTCTTTCGGCCCTTGGCAGGGGCACTGGCCGTACGTCTCAGGAGGTGGTCGCTGAGGGATCGCTTCCGTAAGGGCAGTCCGGTGTCCACTGACCTCTTTGAGCTCTTGTTAAACAAGCCCCGGATGCCTTTCAACTGGCGATTCTGCAGGAGTCACACACAGAAGTGATACAAAGATGTTTTATTGTCACTTTCATAGGGCATGAAGTGAAATTAGTGAGTACGATGAATGTAAAAAATAAGGGGTTAATAAGAGGTAAAAAAGTAAATAAATACACAGTTTAAACGGAGCAACCAGAAAGGCGTCCGAACGTAGCAGCGCCATGGCAACCAAATGGAAAGGTGGTTATGGTGCATCAGTAACAGATGACAAGAAACATCTTCGAAAGGTCACGGTTACCAAAACACAGTAACGAATGTCAAGCCATGTGCATGTCTAACACAATGACAAACAAAAACACTGAGGATCCAATCAGTATATGCATGCCAACCATAAGACAAGACGGTTAGTGTTCCTAGATATCAACACTAATTGATTCACACAGTTGCTGTACAGGTAATACTGCTTTTAAAATAGTCATGTTGTTATTTTACTGCTGCTGCTGACTAATGTTGGCTAATGTAAAATTTGATTTTGTCATCTCACTGCTGCTGTTGAGTGTGTTCAGTGGGTTTGCCCTGCTACTTCTCACTGTGCATCACCCCACCACAGCATAATGTGCAATACCTATTATGTGCAATATTATTATTCACAACTTTTGTACATAGCCATTTTTCCTTTCACTATTTATTAGTTATGATGTCCTTGTATGTACTCCCTTCTTTCCTTTGTTTCTACAGTGCTTCCTTGCTTGACACTTTGACACTTTAAATTGCGTCTTTGTGGCCTTGCATTTTTTTATCTAATTTCTGTTTAATGACAATAAAGGTCTTGAAGTCTTGAAATAACATTGCAGGATGAGTGGAGCAATCATGGAGCCCATGCCATACTGTGACCTGCCAAAAGGTGGCAGCACTATTCGCTTGATAAATGTAAGCATTCTACCATCAGACTAGTCAGATACAGCAGGGTCATATCCATTCATGCAAACGGGATCATATTCTTAATTTTTCACTTTACATAACCTGCATATTTTTCCAATACACACACACACACACACACACACACACACACACACACACACACAACCTGAATTTCATTCAACATCAGTGAATGCATTTTAAAACTCTCATTTTGGTTAGATACTGAGCTGTGTAAATCCATGGAGATTATTCTCTGCAATCACACAGACATTTGTAAGTTGTAAGTACACAATAGCAGCCAACTTATGAGTGGACATGTGATATTTACCTCCAGCAAGGAGGTTATGGCTTTGCCATTGTTTATATGTCTGTTAGCAAAATAACTCAGAAAGTCATGAACGTATTATTCTAAAATTCTGACAGTATGTCAGCATTGTCACTGCCTCGAAGTGATTCTTTTTTGGTGAAAATCACTGGTTACCTCACAAAAAATGGGAAAATTAACATGGGAAATCCCAAAATAAAAAAATGGATGTGGCGGGGATGGGGGATTTGAATTGCTTGGTTGATTGTGCACCCATCACGTAGACATATCAAATTGTACTGAACATTGCATAGCTGGATACAACTCTCACAACACATAAATACAGAGCGTCCACATGTACACCGCACCACTGTACTGTACATACAACAGATCATGCTGTGCCATGCAGTACACTGAACCCAATACCTTATTAGCTCCTAGAAAGTGCATTATTGTATAGCTGGGGTTGAGGACTAGGGGACTCCACTGCAAAGCAAAAAGGATGATGCATCACATTTGACATGTCTAGAACAAGTCCCGACTTTTTCTTATTTTACTAGAAGTAAACAACAAGGGTAATGGCATCCATTTTATTCAGCTAAAGGTCATAGGTCATAAGGGTCGTACTGTAGGTCACGCTCACCTTTCCATACACATCATGCACGGTGACGTGGACGAAGATGGATGCCTCTGTCAGACCCTCCAGGTAAACATGTCTGTAACCTACCAGAAAGAAAACAACATGTAAGGAGGAAGCAAAATAGAGGGAGAGAGAAAAAGAGAGAGAGGCGGAGAAAGAAAGAGCGAAGCAGAGAGAGAGAGAGAGAGAGAGAGAGAAAGCGAGAGGCAAAGGCGAAGTGAAAGAGATCACACCCAACAATTCAAATGAATGTTTCTTTTTTCCTTTCTTATAAAAAAATCTTTTAATGAGCATCCCTTTGCTTCTGTGTGACACACATGAATAGCTTACTATTGTTGTTACTGTACTATTGTTGATGAAATACCTGGCATAAGGCTGCTGAATGCCACAGTTCTCTGGCCAACAAAGTCCCTTCCGATTGGGTCGTGGTCCCAGACCAGGAACCGCACCAGCGCCATCTCGGGCATGTGCAGGGTGAAGGACAGAGTCTCCTCCCACACGGGGTTAAAGCCTTCAAACAAACAGCTTACTTTACTCACATATTATTATTATTATTATTATTATTATTATTATTACATTATTATTATTATTATTATTATTATTATTAGTAGTAGTAGTAGTACTAGTAGTAGTAGTAGTAATAATAATATGAATAGGAAAAAACACAAGGCAGCAATTGCAGCATATGCCCACAAAACAACAGGAACACTACCAAAAACTATCTAGAAAACATGTGAAGAGTTTAGATGCAAAACCACCAAGTCTAAGTCCACTTGCGATACATTTACAGAAATATATTTAAGAATATAGAGAAGAAGATAAACTTTATTATGAGTCCACCTCCAATTGGAGGTGCATGTCAATGACAAAGAAGACTTTGAAGAAAAGTACAGCGTATTTTTATTTTCATGCACATAATAATAATAATAATAATAATAATAATAATAATAGTTTAAGGTTATACTTTATTCCTTCACAATTTACACTTTCTTCGTGTTCATTTACACATTTACTGTACATGTTGGTATATAACGCAGCTGTCAGAGCATTGGCACATTAACTACCCACTACCCGCTCCACGCACAGACACCCACGAGGCGTCAGACACTCCTACCATTATCGTCCACCACTCTTGTCTGTTCCTTGCAGCAGTCCACTGGCAGGCCGATGATCTCCACCTCCACAAAGGGGTCAATGATCTGAGAGGAGAGGCAGAGAGACAGCAGGGAAACAGATGCTAAAGGTCAGCGAGTACTGTAGGCTCCATGTCAAGGAAGCGGAAGACAAAGGGCATATTCATGGGGGGGGGGGGGAGGCCCAGTGTTGACATCTTAGCGACTACGCAACATAGTGACACTTTTAAATGGCCCTTTTATTGTAAACGGCCTATTAAAGCAGTCATCTAGACAGGTATTCAATATACATGTCAATACATACGCAATACAAACTAAAATCACACACAGTGTCTCACTGAGAAAAAAAATTGTGTCTATTATTAGGACTTGTTAGAGTCTAGTGTTGCCATTTTAGTGACTTAGAAACATAGTCACACTTTTAATTAAATGGCCCTTTTATTGTAAACGGCCCTTAAAGCCATCTAGACAGGTATTCAATATACACGTCAATAATACATACACAATACAAACTAAAATCACACACAGTGTCTCACTGAGAACAACACTGTGCACTATTATTAGGAGTTATTAGAGTCCAGTGTTGCCATCTTAGTGACTTCAAGTCAAGTCAAATCGGCTTTATTGTCAATTCCTCACATGTGCTAGACATACAAGGAATTGAAATTATGTTTCTCACTGTCCCATGCGTAGACAAGACAGGACAAACATTAAAGAAAGACATTAAATATTAAACATTAAAGTGCAGGTCAAGACAATAGACATTAAACATTAAATATTAAAGTGCAGGGCAGACAATATGTAGTACTGTGAGGTGAGTGTAACATGTAACATTATACTAAGCGGCATTTTGCCTGGCCACTACAATGACCTCAGATCAATAAATTAGCTAATAATATTGGGGGTGGGGGGTAAAAAACTAGTGCTCTTCTGCACCCTCATCCATGGCTGAAGTGCCCTTGAGCAAGGCATCAACCCCACACTGCTCCAGGGACTGCAACTGAAACCCTGTACCTACATAACTGCATGTCACTATGTATAAGATCATCAGTTAACCCCCTGAGGCCCAGTGTTGTGATATCACAACATCTGATTTAAACCTACATACTTTTTTTTGCATTTTTTTTAATATTTGGGCTAGTGGGGGTTAAGTGTAATGCAGTAGTAACTTGGAAAATTTTAATCTGCAGCAGCAACAAATCATCTTTTCTAACAACTAAGGATAAATCTGGAGGTTATGGTTTTGCCTCATCAAACAGCAAAAAAGCCATCTTTACCCAACATTTAAAATGTACTTTTTCTAATCGGATGTTTGACATCCAATTGTGTCCTAGTGTGGTAAAGTAATGACTGACCTTCAAGAATCAACACTTGTCATTTCATGAACACAGTTGTTTTATAGATTTAACATACGTTTCCCAGTCCAGTCAGTGAGACTGGAAATACATAATTTAAGACATTATTACATAATCTAGTGACTCTAAGTGACTCTATATCTGAGAGACAATGCCGACTTTTGGTGCACATGTGTGAGCCGTCAGTGGAAGCTCTTCACACACACATGCCAGTCGTCCCATCTCACACAACTGTGACTGACATGCTAAATTCTCACAGCCTGTTGTGTAGCCAGCACAGGGAAGTATAGGGGATAGTAGGATCATATAAGTTTAGGGACGGTATTTTACAGTGCTCTCACTGATGAACATATTTTTTGGTGTAGAAGTATTTGAATCTAATGTTTGTATCTGCACCAAATGGAAAGCTGAGCATTTCCCTACAAATGCAATAAAATTCTGAACATTTGATGAAATTGTTCACGAATCATCTTCATTCTCCATACTGATGAACTGGCAGAGATTTGTTCTCCTTTTAACCAGGGCCGTTTCTAGTCTTTAAGGACACCGTGGGCTTAGTATGACTAGATGAGAATTAGAGAACTCCTAGAAAGTGAAATTAATAAGATGAACAACTGCACAATAATTTTGCCTACCTGGGCTAGTTGGGGTTGTTGCCATGGCACCGTCTAAACTGTGCATTTATTTACTTTTTTTTTTTTTTACCTTTTATTAACCCCTTATTATTTCCATTCATCTTACGGACTGATTACCTATGATGCCATTTCACTTCAAAATATTGGAAGGGCATATACTTGTTTTAGTAGACTGCCGACTATAGCAGACATACAGTAGTACACTGTCTAAATTAGACAACTCATTTACATCACCAGTCTCCTCCATCCTAATCTGTTGTTCCTTTTTGTATTTTTCCTGTCCTGCTGTCTCCCCTTACCTCTGCTCATTCTTTTTCCCCAATACTGTGTGTTTGTACTGTGTACTGTATGTAATGTATGTCCCTATACTTGTCTGTACTGTCCTTTGTACTGTATGTCCCACCACTCTGTGTTTGTACTGTAAAGTGTTTTTGAGTATCTTGAAAAGCGCTATAGAAATTCTATGTATTATTATTATTATTATTTAGAGAATTAATATTTTCCAGTGCTGAAGGGGGCTCACCTCTCCTCGGTCCCCCAGCATGGAGTCAGGTGGCTTAGGGAGCTGCTGCCCACTGATGATCTTCAGCAGAAGCTGCTTCTTGGGGTACGCTGGCAGGGGGTCATCAGAGAATGGATTGAAGGCTCCTGCAAACACAAAAACAAAAAGAGAAGCATATCTGTCCATTACAGGGTTCACTTTGATTTCACTTTATAGCAATGCAATTCAATAAATTATAATGAGTGCAGACAAAATCTTTGGTTAAAATCTTGGTGGGTGTGATAGGCAGTCAGAAAGAAAACTCGGGCCTAAAAGAGCACGTTGTCATCTTGCTGGGTCTTTGATTTGCTGAACAGTTGGAGTGTTGGTAGGACACGAGCACTCTTCACTGCTTCAATGATGATTAAATATTAATTGCATTGCTTTCATGTCCATTTTTTTCATGTACATAGTTAGCTATTACTTAAAAACATCAATTGTAGTCAGTCAGTAACAATGGAAATTATTCATCCTTGCCATGTCTGTGCCTGCACACATGTCAGTATTATGCCATGTGACTTTGGAGATATTTTTTGCAACACCTTGTCAGGTGAGATGCCTACAGTACTGTAACACTGACAGATAGAACAGTCAGGGGCGCTCGTTGGTCTAGGGGTTTTTATTACAAATTAAAGATCTAATATATACAAAAAGATGGTAAAGGGAAAATAAAGACAAATGGGGAAATAAGGCCAAAAATGGGAGAACACAAACAAAAGGCAAAACACAGGTAGAGCCCAGGAGAGAGAGAGAGAGCCAGTCTGCCACCCTGGCTTAAATGGGAAAGCTGGAACAGGATCCATGGGCTGCACCTGTGCAACAATTAGAGAGGCGCAGCAATTTAGAAACATAAGATATGGCAGTGCCCCTTGTGGTGGGAGGACGTAACAAGTACCTTTACACATGGATGGGGGTTTCAGCACGTAGCCACTGCCTCCATTGACCATGAACTTCGCCCGGTTCAGCTGCATCATACGGCCCTCAGTCTGGTAGTTTAGAGCCACTGAGCCATGCAAAGAGACGAATATGTGATAAATATGTTTTTTATATCATAATCCAATTTTAGAATAACATAACCATTACTACCAAGCCAAGCAGAGGTAATGAAAGATGTCATGTTAAATGTGACGCTGGGTAAGCACAAGAAGCAATGGGATGAGGAAATGTTTGTGTGTGTGCGTGTGTGAGTGTGTGTGTGTGTGTGTGTGTGTGTGTGTGTGTGTGTGTGTGTGTGTGTGTGTATGCATACATGTGTGTGTGTGTGTGTATTTGCATATGTATATGCCAATGCATATACATATTTTTTCCTCTCCACATCTATTAGTGTGATTGCTGCATGTGTTTTTGTGTCGGTGTGTGTATATGTGTGGGGGGTGGGGGTGGGGTAGTATAGTAAGCATGCATGATGTCTGGAGGAGCATATGGCTGTGCAGAAGAGAGGACCCTCCCACCGACACACACACACACACGCACACACACACACACACACACACACACACACACACACACACACAGTGACACAGCATCATGAGGTCAGTAGGTCAGCAGCTGTCAGTGGGAACACACACACACGAGGTCTACAGTCTACAGGACAGTTCAAAGGTTATAAAACCCCTTCATGCAATTTGCCCAAATGCAAAACAATACATTAATAATGAATACATTTATAAATTAATGAATGCATTTGCTGTGTATGCATATGGTTCCTTGCTCTCGCCTCGTGATTAATGCATTTGTTTTGTATGCATACTGTAGTTAGTTTCTAGTCAAAGAACAACTCTTCTAATTCACTAACCACCTAACTGACAACTACATGTTCTCCTTATACAATTCTGCCTGTGTAGGAAGTACAGTATGTGTGTCTGTATTGTGCCTGCACTGGGAAACTTACTTAGGCACATGCATGTCCTTGTATGTATGAAGGTAGTCTGCTTACTCTGTGTTCCTCTACACCTCTGTTAGCGTATGTCCTCCTTCTTGTAAGTTGCTTTGGATAAAAGCATCCACTAAATGTAATATAATGTAATGTAATCTCTGTGTTTGTCTATCAGCGAACCCACAGCTCCCCAGTAACCCACCTAGCTGGCAGCCCACATTCCAGTAGGACTGTGGGTTGAAGTTGCTGGAGTCGATGCGGTAGGCCGAGGGGTAGATACGAGAGAGCTGCAGCTGGTTGAAGCGGAGGAAGTCTTCGGCTCGGTGGTGCACCAGCTGCTGTGCCCTAGTCTCACTGAACGACAGCACGTTCCCTGGGGCACCTAAGGTAAGAAAGTTGAAGTTGAGAGTACGCGCACATCCAAAAGCTGCAGGTGCAGGGTAAAAAGTTCCACAAATAAACAAAAAGGATTACCCGCACACTGCTACTGATGCTCCCAGTGATTTTATTATAACAATGTTTCGACCTCTACGGTCTTTACGGTTTGACCTGACAAAGACCGTAAAGGTCGAAACGTTGTTATAATAAAATCACTGGGAGCATCAGTAGCAGTGTGCGGGTAATCCTTTTTGTTCACCTAAGGTAAGAGACACAGAGCCAAGCTCAACTCAGAGAAGACAGACACTTCAATAAGTAAGGCTGTGAAGATTCTCATTCTCATTCATCCAGGTCATGTTAGTCAAATGAGCTAAGTTGTAAGCAACTGGACTTCTTTTAAAGACTTCTCTTTAAAAAGTCCAGTTTCTTACAACTTAGCTCATCTGACTTCAACAATAAGTTGCATTCATCTCTGCATGCTTTTGCCTTGATATTTGTTAAGTGTATATTTTTTGGTCTTTAGTAGACAGGAAAGAAAGGAGATGACAGGAAATGAGTGGTAGAGATAGAGAGAGAGAGAGAGAGAGAGAGAGAGAGAGAGAGAGAGAGAGAGAGAGAGAGAGAGAGAGAGAGAGAAAGAGAGATGGGGTAGGGTTGGGAAATGGCCGGATGGTCGGATTCAAACCTGGATCGCCATGGGCACCTGCTCGTTAGTGCTGCCCTACAAAGCCAAAAGGCAGTAACTACACATCTTGTCAAAAGATTTATAACACCTGTAGATTTATAACACCTCTTTTGTCTTGTGACTTAATCTTGCTTCTTCCTATTAAGAAAGTACATAACCACTATTACAGTATAGCTACAACATGTTAGACTGGGCAGTATGACAACTTTGAAGGCATTTTTATCAGTTTCAATGTGTGCGTAGTTACTGCACTTTGCCTTTGCAGGGCAGAGAGGAATGGAGGTGCTCTAACCACTGTGCCACAGCACCCTCATGCGTTGGTGTCTTGTAGTAAAGAGATTACCCTCATCCAGAACTTCCTGTAACGGCAAGGAGTTGGTGAGCACGACCAGATTGGACAGCTCTCTGCTCAGCTTAATGGTCTTCCTCCGCCTGCCAGCCCTACATTCACACACACACACATACACATACACACACAAACACACACACACACACACACACACACACACACACACACACACACACACACACACACACACACAGAAAGGCAGGCAGGCATGAAAAAGGGAGAGAAAAAGAAAGGGAAAAAAGGGGAGGAAATCATGAGCAAACATTAATCATAATATGATAATCAAGGATTACGATCTTTTCTGTTTGATTATTGATTTATTTGTTTTTCTCTTTTACTTGGAAGCACTTTTGTATCTTGATTGTCATTCAAAAAGGTGAAAAAAACATGACAAAAAAAGAAATAAGGTACTTCATTGTAGGGAGGTGGTGGTGGGGGGGGAGGGGGCGTGCAAAAAAACAGAGGCACGAGTTTATCAGATAAGCACACAACCCCAACGGCATGGGAAAATGAATTCACAGTAGTTCTTATAATGAGTGCAGACAAAATCTTTGGTTAAAATCTTGGTGGGTGTGATAGGCAGTCAGAAAGAAAACTCAGGCCTAAAAGAGCACGTTGTCATCTTGCTGGGTCTTTGATTTGCTGAACAGTTGGAGTGTTGGTAGGACACGAGCACTCTTCACTGCTTCAATGATGATCTTTTATCGGCAGACTCACATTAAAACTCAGAGGTGGTTGTTTTATGACACAAACACACCACGGTGCAACATGCACAACATGCACAAATGGACCATGATGCATCAGGCACTTGACCTTTGAACTACCTAAAATGGTACTCATGAGTCTAATGGCATCCCAAAGGACCAGTCCCACCCATTATCCATGGCCATCATGTCATAGACAGTGTCCATCCATCTGTGTGCCATGCTACTTCATGCTTTCAGCTCATCCTCTCATCTTTATTGCTGCTTTACCATAAACGGACATCTCTCTCAGCCTCTTCAGTTCGCTCAGTCTAACAGTATTTAGCCCCAGACCAAGAGTGAGATCATGTGCTATGTCATGTTCACATGTATACCAGATGGCTTGGCGGTGGCGCGGGAGTTATTGTGGTTATTTGGTTTCCCCTCATATGCTTGACTGAGGTGGCACTAAATTGAGATGTGGCAATCACCTTTTGAGGTCAGCTTAGTAGAAGTAAGTTTGGTAAGTCGCTTTGAATATTTGTCACTTAGGATAAAAGCCTCTGCTAAGTGTAATGTAATGTAATGTAATGAATGTAATGTAAAAACTGTAGTTTCAGTAAAATGTGACTGGCTGTTCTCACCTCGTCCTGCTTGGGGGTTATAAATTAGTCAAATCAAATCAATAATCATCACCGCTCTTATCACCTGCTGGGCATGCCGACCATCTCCCTTCCATAGACCTCCTGGTTTACATCATCGTCTGTGTCCACACTTTGGCACTTCAGCCTTGACCTTGAATTTCTCTAAGAAAATAAAAATTAAAAATAAAACAAAGCACATGTTACAGCTTGCACAGCCATACATACATACATACATATATATACATACATACGTACATACGTACATACATACATACATACATACATACATACATACATACGTACATACATACATACATACATACAGTATGCACACACACACACACACACACACACACACACACACACACACACACACACACACACACACACACACACACACACTCCAACACTTGGATAGTACATTTTCTGGAAGTCTGTGAACCTTTTTTAAGTTGTACAGGTCATTCACCAGTGACAGGATAAAGAAGAATCAAGTTCGTTTTTTGGAACAGGCAGATCCTGCTGTGTGCACATCCCTCCAGCTGGCCAGGTGCAAGACAAATAGAGGTAAACTCCAATTACAGAAAAAGGCAAATTGCTAGACAGTTAGACTCCCGTATTTGTTACTGAACAGAAGGCAACGTTTCAACCCTGCGGGGGTCTTAGGGTCTACTTCATTTGCCTGAAGAAGACCCACCAGGGTCAAAACACTGCCTTCTGTTCAATAAAAATATGCAGGGAGTCTAGCAGTGTGACAGACAATTTGCTTTCTTTAATTACAGCCTAACCTTAATCCAGTACTACAGTGTAAACCCGGATTGTCAATACAACTCAAAACTTTTGATGTAACTGATTACGTCAATAGTTTTGAGTACATTAACTATATATTTTAATTAAAGTTAATTTAAAAGTTTAAGTACAAAATGCATGTACTTAAACTTTTAAATTAACTTTAATTAAAATATATAGTTAATGTACTCAAAACTATTGACGTAATCAGTTACATCAAAAGTTTTGAGTTGTATTAACTTATCCGGGTTTACAGTGTAATGTCTTATATATACAGAAATATAAAAAAAGTGTCAAACACTGTAAATAATATAACTGTGTAATTTATAATTTTTATTCCTGTGTAATTGCAGCAACAACACTAGCATCATCATTATGTTATTCTACTGTATGTTATTAATATTCTACATACATGTCTGCACTGAAGAGGGGGCTGCTTGAACTCTCATTTTACATGTGTATAGTGACAATAAAAGGCATTCTTCAGTATGATTTAAAACAATAAATTTCCATATAAGTAAGCACATTGCAACAGAGAAAAGATGTGAGCTTTTAAACATTTGAACAGAAGGCTACTGTCACTCACCTTGTGTTTGATGTTGCCAATGAAAGACCGACTGTGGGATTTCTTCAGAACTTCTTTGGAGCTCTGAATAAAGAACACTGGTGTAAGATTAAATGCAACAACTCAAACAATGGCAGTTATTCTGATATACAATACAATGGTATTTATGTTTTATTGACAGTATGCTTTTCCATATTTCTTTTCTACATTTTTTCCTACTGGGCAAAGGCAGGAGAAACCCCAGAGTGCCAGAAATATGCGCATAACTCAGTGTAGTCTACAGTGTTGGTCAATCTGGCTTCAGAAGCTACAATCCAGTACAACATACAGTATTTGGTCTGACAATTCACTAAATCGGGTGATTCTGATTAGCACAGCTCTTCAGCCAGGACTTAATCACCGCTACGAAGGGCACAGGTAGCCAGGTGATTTGGAATATGTGGTACTAGACTGTAGCTTCTGCATCTAGGATTTAGCATCTCACTGGTATTCTGCATGGACACAGTAAGGAGGAGAGGAAGGAGGGAAGGAAGACTTTCTTCAGCCTCTTTCTTTAGAGGGAGGTTGTTGTAACTGGGGATTTTTGGGGCTTCTCCCCTACTGCATGGTGTGCGTGTGTGTGTGTGTGTGTGTGTGTCTGGTGAGTGGACTGAGTGAAGGGGGCACACTTGATTGTTCTGATGGGTGGTTACCGGGGCAACAGGGAGACGCTCAGGGGTGGATCTTAAAGTTAATAGAGAGGCACTGGCATGTTCTCCGAGTGCAACAAACTATACAGATGACTCCGTCGTTTCTCAAGACGTTTAAGCTGTAACAGAGGTGTAAGGTTTTTTTTTTCCACTCAGGCACTGGAATCAGTTGCCAGGCTGAGAAATGAACGACTGAGTATCCTGCAGCCCTCTCACAGACACACACACACACACACACACACACACACACACACACACACACACTCTGCTTCCCCTCCCTTGCCAGCCCAGCCAGTCAGCCCAGGGGTGGGCCACATGTGTCCTTCTCTGTGTCCAGCTTTGCCACTGTCCTTTTGTTTCTCTGCACTGTAAACCCGGATTGTCAATACAACTCAAAACTTTTGATGTAACTGATTACGTCAATAGTTTTGAGTACATTAACTATATATTTTAATTAAAGTTAATTTAAAAGTTTAAGTACAAAATTCATGTACTTAAAATTTTAAATTAACTTTATTTAAAATATATAGTTAATGTACTCAAAACTATTGACGTAATCAGTTACATCAAAAGTTTTGAGTTGTATTAACCTATCCGGGTTTACAGTGTGTTTGTGTCCTTTTGTGTCTCGCTTACTAGCTGTCTGCATTCTGAGGGTGTCTGTGAGGGAGAACTGTAATCAGTCATTCAGTGTGCACAACACCCACAACATTAAACAGAATTTCTGAAACGGTAAACTCTTACAATAGGGCTTTGATGCACAGGGAGAATAAATGAAACACTGATAGACACTGCTCTAGATTTTCTTACAGTAACTGCAGTAGGAGTTCAAAGATGCTCACTGACAGTGATCAGTGAGAGAGCGACCAAAGAAACCGAAAAGAGATTAAAAGCTGGCTCTGATTAAAGAAAAAAAAGAAATTGTAATGGGGCCTCTCTCATTTTCTCTAGTATGTGCGGTACATTATTTAAGTTAAGTAACTGATTATTCGACCACTGTCTGTTCTTAATGTACATTTTTAAAGGGGGAGGGGACAAACCAACAACAATTAGCAACACTATTCGACACTAAGCTACACTATTTTATTATCAAGAAATATAATTCCCATTGTGATCGCACAGCACAGCACACCACAGTACACAGTGCACACAATGAAATGTAACCCTCTGCGTTTAACCCATCACAGGTGTGACCAGAGGGCAGCCATGACAACAGCACCCAGGGAGCGGAGTGTGGAGATGGTGTCATGGTCAGGGCACCTTAGTAATGGTTATTCCCTCCCTCCACTCATCTGAGGGCTGGTGTGGGGGAATTGAACCTGTGACCCTTTGGCTGCAAGGCCAACTTCTTAACTGCCCCTACATATAAGGGGCATCCTCCATCATGATGTTCACTCACTGTGACTCGAATAAAAATGAGCCTCGTTTACATTACTGACCAAATGGAGTAAACAGTTCAGTTGGTTCATCTGTGTCACTTACACATGTGCAGTATATGCAGGTTATGCTTTGGAATACATACGCCTTTTGATATAGCTGTGGTAGAAATGCTGGAAAAAAAAGAAAGTAAAAAAAACAAAAAAAAAAAAAACAAAAACAAACATATTTTGCAATATTGTGGTGCATGTTACAGCTTTGGAGTACATATGCCTTTTGATATAACAGTGATAAAAATGCTGGAAAAAATAAAGTAAAAGAAAAAGGAAAAACATATTTTGCGATATTGTGGTGCGTGTGACAGTGACACAGCCCGGCTGCCTACACATGTATATGCAGCGTATGCTTTGGAGTACATAAGCCTTTTGATATAGCTGTGGTAAAAATGCTGGAAAAAAGAAAGTAAAAGAAAAAAAAGAAAGAAAAAAAACAAAACCCCCCCAAAACAAACATATTTTGCGATAGGGCTGCTGTGTCTGTGCTCCCTCACCTTCTGGAGGTTCCTCTGCAGGCCCTCGCTGGTGGCACGCAGGAGTGCTCGGATGGAGAAGCTGTCGGTGTCCTCCTTGTCCCCGATCTGGGCCTCCTTCAGCAGAGAGTCCAGCTTCTTCCTGATGTGGGACTCCACCTGGTGCTGGCTCAGGTTGGTGCTCTGGTGTGAAGAGTGTCAAAGTCAAAGTCAAAGTCAGCTTTATTGGCAAAAACCATATGTACAGGCTGCACACACAGAATTTGAAATTGCAATGCTCCCTAGGCCCACAGTGAACATTAAACATCTTATGTATAAACAAGACAGGAAGACATGGCGACAAACATAATAATATAGACATAACAAGTGTGAGGGAGGATAAGTACCAATTTGCTACTATTGATAAACACAACGACAGGCAGACTATCCCCCTACACTGTAAACCCGGATTGTCAATACAACTCAAAACTTTTGATGTAACTGATTACGTCAATAGTTTTAATTAAAGTTAATTTAAAAGTTTAAGTACAAAATTCATGTACTTAAACTTGTAAATTAACTTTAATTAAAATATTTAGTTAATGTACTCAAAACTATTGACGTAATCAGTTACATCAAAAGTTTTGAGTTGTATTAACTTATCCGGGTTTACAGTGTATTAGTCCAAGCTTGTAAAAACCCTTCTAAGCTTGTAAAAACTCTTCTCTTCCAAGACTGCTGCCCTTGCTAACAAAACTAACAATCACTAAACCAACTTTCTCTTACTCTGTCCGCATGTGGGCAGTATGTGTGTCTGTAGTGTCCCTGCTCCAGGAAAACTTATTCAGGCACATGCATCTCCCTGTATTTATAAAGGTAGTCTACTTACTCTGTGTTCCTTTACAACTCTGTCAGCTTATGTCCTCCTTTTTGTAAGTCGCTTTGGATAAAAGTGTCTGCCGAATGCAATGTAATGTAATGTAATGTAGTCCGTTTCTAATTAGAAACATAACTAAGTGGTCAATTTTTTTTGTTTGTTGTCGTTTCTAAGCTCTGGATCCATGATGGGTTAGAAAAGGCAATAATGGCAGTCTGTTAGTGTAGGACATATTTTGCTCATAATCATAATCCAAGCCAACTGTTCCTCTTGTATTGTTGTGTTATAACAGAGCCATTATACAGTATGTATAATGTAACTGATAACATTAAATTCCTTCAAAGATAATAATTATCTATAATAATTAATTCTGTTAATTATGTTATGGGTTATTTCAGTAATTTAACCACGCCTCCCTAAGCACAGTGAAATAAGATTTTAGAGACTCACACTAGCTAATGTAAATCCAATGTGTGATAGTATATCATTAGGTTTATCATGATGAGAAAAATGTGTGAAGATACATCACATCACATGTCAGATGAATCATGAGATAATTTTGTCTTCCCTGTTCATGCAATACACCTTAATTACTTGAGTAAAAGCACAGGCCTGGGCCTCGAATGTAATTCCTGTCAAACTACTATGAATTGAGAATCACATCTGGTACACACTATACCAAACATATTTTTGTTACGTTGCGTAAAAATTAAGTCATCACAGTTTCGACTCCACTCGACCCCACCCGCCTCATTTACGCTGAGGGCGTACCAATGTTAATGGAAAACAAGCCTGTGCCTAAAGCAGGAAGAGTAGGCTAAAGGAGAGTAGGGTGGAGTAATGCTGGTACGATGAAGTGGAAAAGCGACATTAGAATCCAAATAATTGTTTCTAATTTCAGAATATTTGTGTATGTTCCAATCCAGAATATCTGTTCTGTACACATACCACTACATGTATAAAAATACCTAAAATCTAATATTACTAACTAATACTTATAACAATACTTCATAATACTTATACTTACAATATAAGCTAATAATCAGGTAGACATTTTGTAATTAAGATTGTGCTGGCTTTTCCTAGAAATCATATTCTGCAATGCATCGCATGAAGATCAAAGGGAAAGAGTTATATTGTCAGTGGCTCTGTTCTAAACAAGAGATATCTCTAAAAGATATCTAAGAGATATCTCCGTAAATGCATAAAAAAATATGCAAATCCTGGAGATACCATGAAAATAAGTGTGACAGGGGCAGTGGTGGGTATTTGCAGATGAAGTGCTTTCAAGAAATGCCATTACACTAACACTAATTGAGTTGCACACTGAACACTGCAACAGACTAACAATCGTACAATACTGAGTAAATGGGACATTTATGTAATCCACTTACATATAATTATGCATGATACAAAGGAAGTACAGTGGTTTCCAGAACAATCCTATCCATGGATATTTAAGTTCATTTCCATAATCTTTAAGGTTTTTTATGCATCTCCTTTTGTTTGTAGCAAGAGAACCATTGTAGACATGTGCTATTTGTGGGTAGCAGCAAAGCATGATGGGTACTCATCAGTCAATTCACTTTGCCTTAAGTTGGGAATAGTTTGTCTGCTGATTATCATCATACATGCCAGGGCTGACGGTGTAAGGTGTGATTTGTGAGAAAAAAGAAAGTGTTGGTGCAAAAAAAGAAAAAAAGTGGTGAGAGACAAGACAAGAGAGCAGAGGTAAAAATAACACACTGATGGGAAGTTAAGAATGTCGCAGTGAAAAGTTAAAAAGGGGATTATGGGTAATGTGAGACTAACGGGGAGCAGGGCACAAATTTGATGGGGAACCTGACATTTTTTGTGCCTTTATGGTGGCGGTAATGGAATGTGTGTGTGTGTGTCTGTGTGTGTCTGTGTGTGTGTGTGTCTTTGTCTATGTGTGTGTGTGTGTGTGACTGTGTGTGTGTGTGTCTGTGTGTGCGTGTGCGTGTGCGTGTGTGTGTCTGTGTGTGTGTGTCTATGTGTGTGTGTGTGTGTGTGTGTGTGTGTGTATCTGTGTTTGTGTGTGTATCTGTGTCTGTGTGTGTCTGTGTCTGCGTCTGTGTGTGTGTGTGTGTGTGTGTGTGTGTGTGTGTGGGAGGAGGCACGTGGGCGTGTTACGGGTCAGAGGTGGTGGCGAGTGTTCAAATTTGGCACTTACGGTGCTGCCTCTCAGTTTGAAGTCGTCCTCAATCTCATCGGCGCTGTCATCATCTGACACCTCCCCCTCCTCCGCGTCGTCTGACAGGTGCGGGGGCAGACGCTTCCCCTGCAGAACACAACAGCACCAGAAACATCCTCTATCAATCCCCCCTTTGATCCTCTCAGAGCATTTAAAGACACAAGCTCTTATGGTGAGTATGACATGTACATTCTGCTGTCAGTGGAAGTCAGTGAGCCCTAGGAGGTGTTATATTTTGAAATAATGATAAATATAACTTTTGGTATCACACTGGTAAATCTAAGAAATTAACCTTTTACATTCGTGGTTCTATCCCTCTCCCACTTGCTAAAGGGCAAGTAGCAAGTGAGCACGACACATATCCGTTGCAAACGTGCAAACAATAGTGAGCATAAATTAGCAGAATAATCCGTTACATTTGTAGGGGGAAAGTACTGTGGGAGCTTTGGTGACGAGGCATGAGAAATTGCTATTTTTTCCCTGTGTCTTTCTTCTAGTGTCTTTTCAACATGTTCTTTCCTCCTTCTCTAATTTATCATGGCGACAGGTTGAAAAGGAGCTCCTACGGCACCTGATGCCGCCTTTTCCATCTGTGGCTCTGCCGGAACCCAAACCAACACATGTCATCTCATCGCAGCAAAAACTGCACTGGGAGGCAGGCATGGCTAATTTAGGAGGATTCATACAAGTGGCATACACAAAACAACTGCCATTATGTGCACACACACACACACACACACACACACACACACACACACACACACACGTAGGCTGTGAAGAGGAGATATGAAGACATATATGATTAGCATATCAATGCCCTTGAGGACATTTTGATGTCCTTGACCTTGAGAGCAAAATGACTCTGTTTCAGTCAGATACCATTTTGAGGCATATAGACTGCAGGTTGAAGATGGTCTACTGTCTCTCTAGATTGTTTCACCTTTGATAACTACCAAGTCTCCAACCCTCAAAGGATTCAGGTTGGGGGGTCCTCCGGATGTTAGTTTGTAATAATTGACAATGATATTGTACAGTTGCAATTATATAAGCACAAGTGGCGAAAGACTAGTTGTTTTGTTTTTCTTCCAATATGCCAATCTTTGCACCAGAAGTTTAACCATCAAGTGGTAACAGGCTAGTTGTTTTGTTTTTTCAAGTTTAACCATCTGTAAGAGCCCACCGCTGCTGAATTGGCCGCCATGAGATGGTAAGGCATCTTAGGACCGCTCCTGGAGAGAGACACCCTCATTAGGAGCGGGTCCCTTGGGGGGGGGGGGGGCAGGCTGCTGCTGGGACCATCTGTCCTCACCTCCCTCTGCTCTGGCAGGGCCACCCACGGACTCATCTTTAAAGGACCATCTCTCCCTCCCTTCTCTCCCTCCCTTCTCTCCCTCCCTTCTCTCCCTTCTGCGCCCCGTCTCTGTCTCTGTCTCTACTCTCCGCGTCTCTCTCCATGCTATTTATAGATGCTCAGCTACTTATTTTTTAAAGCAACAGACAGTGGGGGAGTGCATATTGGATGCTGTGGAATGTGTAGTTTGTGGTGGCAGGAAGGAGAAAGGGCCTTAAGGAATATTGTTGTTGTTGTTGTTGTTGTTGTTGTTGTTGTTGTTGTTGTTGTTGTTGTTGTTGTTGTTGTTGTTAGTGGTGGTATTTTTTTTTGTCTGGCCATCTGTAGTTGTAATAAATAAATGCAAGAGTGTGTCCAAGCATATTTGTTTGTGCACATTTGCTCGTGCACAAATGTGTGTGTGTGTGTTTTGTGTGTGTGTGTGTGTGTGTGTGAGTGTGTGTGTGTGTGTGTGTGTGTGTGTGTGTACGTCTGCATAAAGGCAAGTGGCCAAGAAGCTATTATGCAGTCTTTGCACCTACTTACTACTTGCACTTGAAGTCTTCCGTAACTCACACAGAAACCTAGTTCTCTAATTCATATTCATGTTATTTCCCATGCGAGAATGTGTTTTTCATTGATTATGAACTGTGAAAATGCTCGTTGTTTATGAAATGGAAGCAATAAATGAACCCTCTTACAAACAGGCACTTGTGAATGGCACTTGACATGGTGTCTGTGTCTCGAGGACCGAGGGCATGCAGCATGTCTTGTAATTGTAAAATTGTAATTACGGAAACACTAACTCCCCACAAGAGGAAAGGGATAAGTGAGAAGTGCGAAGGAAAAGAACTGAAGGAGCGAAGGAAGAAAGAAAGTAGAGGGATCAAGAAAAAAGGGAGATTAGGCATTCATTCAGCAAGATTAAACAGGTCACAATAGCACGAGTCGGATGCCTGAACGCAAGAGAGATAAGAAACAGCCGGCAGTGCAGAGAGAGGAGAGAGGAGAGAGAGAGAAGGAGAAACAACAGATCGATAAGGGGAAGAAGAGAGGGCCAATAGAGCAGCCGAGTACTCCACAAGGCCTTGGTAACCGGGGTAACTGGTAACATAACATAAACGGGGTACCCTTCTCTTCCGAGAGTGCTTTCCTTCCTAACAAAACTAACAATCACTGAACCAACTCTCTCTTTCTCTGTCCCTATGTGGAAGTACATATGTCTGTAGTGCCCCTGCCCCGGGAAACTTATTCAGACACATGCACCTCCCTGTATGTATAAAGGTTGCCTGGTTACTCTGTGTCCCTTTACACCTCTGTTTGCTTGTGTCCTCCTTTTTTGTAAGTCGCTTTGGATAAAGGCGTCTGCCAAATGTAATGCAATGTAATGTAATGTAATGTAATGTAACTGGCTCACCTTGAGAAGGATCTTGCCCCTCAGGGTGCTGGGGCTGGGCAGTTGCTTTGGGTCCTTACTGAGCTTATCCCCAAATATGTCTTAAACCAATACTCTCTCTTTCTCGCTCCCTTTCCGTCACACACACACAGAGACTCACACACACTCTTTCTCTCTCTCACACACACACAGACACACACACAGACTCGAGTACACTCACTCTCAAGGGCCGGGGTAACTGGGCTAACTGGCTCACCTTGAGAAGGATCTTGCCCCTAAGGCTGGTGGGGTTGGGCAGCTGCTTTGGGTCCTTGCTGAGGGCCTCCTCCACATCCAGCTTATCCCCAAAGATGTCTCTCACCAATACTCTCTCTTTCTCGCTCTCTTTCCATCACACACACACAGA
This sequence comes from Setipinna tenuifilis, assembly GCA_030347295.1. NCBI lineage: Eukaryota > Metazoa > Chordata > Actinopteri > Clupeiformes > Engraulidae > Setipinna > Setipinna tenuifilis. Next base: position 5,161,339 of record CM059279.1, read on the forward strand.
CTCACACACACACACACTCTTTTTCTCTCTCACACACACAGGGTAGCCGGGGTAACTGGCTCACCTTGAGGAGGATCTTGCCCCTGAGGCTGCTTGGGCTGGGCAGCTGCTTCGGGTCCTTACTGAGGGCCTCCCCCACGTCCAGCTTATCCCCAAAGATGTCCCTCAGGTGCTGGGCAATCTTCTTCTGCTGCTGAATGCTGCAGTGGTTCTCAATGGACAGGATTACTGGGTAGCTATAAAAAAATAAAATAAAAATAGAGGGTTAGTTTAATTATAAGGTTACTGTTTTAATTTTGTTGTTGATAAATTCGGATTAATGCCATGACTAACCGGGTAGCTATAAAAAACAGAAATAGATTAGTTTAGTTTAGTTTAGGTTAGATTAATTATAAGGTTAATAATTAATTATAAGGTTACTGTTTTAATTTTGATAACTGGGTAGCTAAAATAAATTTAAAAAAAAAACAGAAATAGAGGGTTAGTTTAATTATAAGGTTAGTGTTTTAATTTTGTTGTTGATGAATTCGGATTAATGTCATGACTAATTTCGCATGTTAGAGGACGACATGTGTCACAGCTGTGTGTGCAGTAGTTATGCTTCGTAATTAACATATATTCAAAGGCAGACAATGTGCAACGCCTGTTATTTCCACTTCAAAGGAGAGACATGTCACAGATCAACACAGTGTTGTCAAGCTGATGAGATCCCCTTAGCACACAGCCACTAACACTAGGGAAGCAACCCTGCTCACAAACACACACACTGTAAACCCGGATAAGTTAATACAACTCAAAACTTTTGATGTAACTGATTACGTCAATAGTTTTGAGTACATTAACTATATATTTTAATTTAATTAATTTAAAAGTTTAAGTACATGAATTTTGTACTTAAACTTTTAAATTAACTTTAATTAAAATATATAGTTAATGTACTCAAAACTATTGACGTAATCAGTTACATCAAAAGTTTTGAGTTGTATTGACAATCCGGGTTTACAGTGCAGTAAAACACGGCTGCACTGTATGTGAATGGCTGCCGTTACAGTGTATCTGCATCATGACATGCTGCGTAACAACATGTAACATTATGTAACTGCACTGTACCTTATGGTAGGGTAAGGGTTAGGATTAGGGTTGGTGTTAGGACACAAGGATACAAGGATACAAGGATGGTTTATTGTCACATGCATAGACATACTGAGTAGGGTAGGACATGCAGTGAAATTGGTGATATGAGGTATGTACACTGTAAGCACATACTGGTACTTACATGTTGTTACACTGTAAACTGCACCATTTTGAAAAGTGTTACCTAAAATACCACTTCTGCTTGCAAAGCAGCCTTACTTATATATTATTAATTACAGCTATGCAGCACACACTGCAGCTGTGAGAAGATATGTCTCCAAAAAATGGGATGGCATTTGTAACACTTTCCATAAAGCTTGTATTCATAAGACTCTATAAACACATCCATAAAAGCTTATATGCATTCATAAACTATGTAAAGTATACATAACTATTTATGCATAGTCATGACTATAATGCTATGTCATAAGCCCTATTCCAATTTCAAGTGACACAATGCATTTTAGATTATAAAACTTTACCTGCCTTTGAGTGCAGTCATGAGTATGTACAAATAGTTATGAATAGTAATTTTAACCATTATTAAGCTTTATGAAGGAATTATAACCCTTTATGAATGTGGTTATAGAGTCGTATGAATACAAACTTCATAGAAGAGAAAGCTACTGAAAATAATTATATATATATTTTTAATTTGACTATTTATTTCTGACATACATACCAAATAGGCTATGATATTACCATACCATATACTGCACCATAAGTGTAATTAGGGCCCTCCATGACAATATTGAGAAAACTTTCAGTAACACTTTTCTATGAACCCATTCATTATAACACCCTATAAACACATTTATAAAGGGTTATACTGCATTCGCAAGGCTTTATAATAATTGCATAAGTATTCTCCACTGTTTATACATACTCATGACTCGTAAAGCATTACAAAGCCAATGTTATACAGTATGTCTTTACACCTTGACACAGTGTATTCTAAAGCTATTTTGACCTCTTGATAATGACTGTGATGAGGTGAAAAAGGTCAAAGAAGGCTTATAATGAACTGTGTCACTTAAAGCTGTAACGGCTTATAACATGATCATGTATACACAGTTTTGAATATGTATGGCAATCATTATAAAGCTTTATTAATGCATTATAAACCTTTATGAATGTATTCAAATTATTACGAATACTGGGTTCATAGAAAGTGTTACCCAACTTTCTACCATACCTAACAGGAGAGAAACTCTCAAAGTTTCACTCAACTATTATTCTGTGTATATAAAAAAAGGAACAAACCCTCCCACATCCTCGTACCTACATGTCTGTGGACAGGGCACATCAGTTTGAGCCCCGGAATGAAATGGCATATTTTAGTCCCTTGCAGGAACACTGAAATGAAATGGCATCTAGACGGCGGCACAGACTAAATGTCAAGCCTCTCCAGTAGATAGGGTTACCCTGAGGGCCTGCTGTACGGCACATGGTGATTGAAGGATATTTCAACTCTCTCTCCCTCTCTTCCTTTCTCTCTCTCTTTCTCCCTCTCTCTGTCTCTCTTTCTCTCTCTCCCTCTCTCTTTTCCCTCTCTCTTTCTCTCTCTCCCTCTCTTTCTCTTTCTCCCTCTCTCTGTCTCTCTTTCTCTCTCTCCCTCTCTCTTTCTCTCTCTGTCTCTCTCTCTCTCTTTCTGCCCCCCCCCCCTCTCTGTCTCTCTCTCACACAGAGACTCACACACACCAATACTCTCTCTCTCTTTCCGTCACATACACACACACAGACTCACACACACTCTTTCTCGCTCTCTCTCTCTCACACACACAGACACACACACACACACAGACTCGAACACACTCTCTCACTCTCTCTTTTTCGCTCTCTCTCTCTCTCACACACACACACATTCTTTCTCCCTCTCTATCTCTCTCTCACACACATCCACACACACCCACACACACACATACACCCCCCACACACACACACACTTACACACATTCTCCCTCTCTCTCTCTCACACACACACACACGCACACACAAGGGAAATGATAGATGTAATTTGCATGCTATTTGTGCTCACACTTCCTCTATTATGTGCTGCTGTTAATGAAAACAGGTGGCTGTAAAATGCTAAAATTTGATGCCAAAAACAAGCATTGATACATGTGCAGAGGAGAAACATTGGCATCTGTCAAATTTCTGAAACTACAGAGGTTTTCATTCTGCATGCTATAGGTTCGCATAAATAAATCAGGCGCACATGCATAAAAAATTCAAATGAATGGTGGGACTCTGCCTCTTTAGTAGCTGAAAAGGCATGTGTTCATCACGAGAGAGACTTTAAAGAAGAAACATGCAGAACAGACCTCACTCAATAAGAGGCTTCCAGTCTACATTCTTTCAAAGCACCGTTAGTGTTTGTGTTAGTGTAGGGGGTTCATCATGACTCACAGTTGCAGACCCTTGTTTACACAGCCTTCCTGGTTGCATTCGTTTCAAACGAATAATAATCCTGCATTGTAAGATGGCCCCTGCTGAGTAGTACAGTGGGGAAAAGAAACAGTCCAAGAGCGAAGGACAAGAGTTCACTTACTCGTTGTTGTTGAAGGCGTATTTGTTGATGGTCTCTATGACGGACTTGAAGGTGATTTTGGAGGTCAGGGTGTAGCCGTGCTGAACCATGGGCTCTCCGTCTGGGCCGTCCCAGCAGTCCACTGCTCGGGGAAGAGAGTGTGTGTGTGTGTGTGTGTGTGTGTGTGTGTGTGTGTGTGTGTGGGGTGGAAGAGGGGAGAAGTGCGGGAGAGAAGAGGTGGTGTATTTAGGAAATTGGGTGAGTAGGGGAGAAGAGGGGGCGGGGGGGGGGGGGGGGGGGGGGGGGATTGTAGGGGTGAGAGAAGAGGGCGCACTTTTAAGAAACTGTGGAGTGGGCTGTAGGCTCCACGGAAAATATAGCAATATCACAACATACCATATCACGATATACACATCGTGAAACATGAGAGTACAGGTGGGCTATACAGTATGTCGACAATATAGCAATATCACAGCATACCATATCACAAGATATATACAAATTGTGAAACATGGTTTAGCTGAAGTAAATAGTACTTTCGGTATCACTTTCTGTGAAGCTTGTATTCTCAAGACTCTATAAACATTCATAAAGGCTTATAATGCATTCATAAAGAATATAAAGTGTTTTATAACTATTTATACATACCCATGACTGTACTCCTAATGCATTGTAATGTTGTTTTATAAGCCATTTCCCAACTTCCCACTCACTGTCTACAGTCTAGTGGTAAAGATAAAGCTGAAAGATGTTGAAACTTCATATTTGAGTTTTCGTTTACCTATCACAAATCCTATTGTCATCGGAAAATGGGTCATGTTATTGTTGTTATCGCAGATTTTTCCCAATACTGTACAACCTTACTGCATAGATGAATGGATAACGGACAATATGTATAATAACATGTATAATAATAATATGTATAGATAAAACATGTATAGGTAAAACAGGTAGACAGGTACACTGTAAACCCGGATAAGTTAATACAACTCAAAACTTTTGATGTAACTGATTACGTCAATAGTTTTGAGTACATTAACTATATATTTTAATTAAAGTTAATTAAAAAGTTTAAGTACAAAATTCATGTACTTAAAATTTTAAATTAACTTTAATTAAAATATATAGTTAATGTACTCAAAACTATTGACGTAATCAGTTACATCAAAAGTTTTGAGTTGTATTGACAATCCGGGTTTACAGTGTAAGAAAGACAGGTAGATTAAACTACTCGTGCTCCTACCCTCCACACAGCGACAGCCGGCCTGCAGGACCCAGGCGTACATGTCCGTCTTGGAGTGGGAGAGGAGCTGGTCTCCGGTCAGGTAGGTGTTATGGGAGGAGGCGATGAAGTAGTTGCACAGGGGCTGCTCCATGTCCTGGTTCACCTCCAGGTGTATGGGATTAAATATGTCGCACGTTGGACTACGCATAAAACTGGTAAACCCTGAGGAATAGGAAAGGTGAGAATGAGGACAGAGAGGGTTAGGGGATAGGCGGAGAAGAAGAAGAAGAAGAAGAAGAAGAAGAAGAAAGAAAGAAGAACAGAACAGAAAAAAGAAAGAAAACAAGAAACAAAACAAGAAAGAAGACAAGAAAGAGAGCAAGAACAAGCAGAGAGTGAACAACGAATAGCAGCAAGAATAACTAAGGTATAACTCCATCATGACAGCAGTGCTTACATAAAAAAGCATACTGATACTCTAGGTCATAAAAAATGTACACGGTCGTTAATAACGCCATTGTCCAATCATAAAATTAAGCGCTGTAAGAGCCATTAGAGCACCACTCAGCATTGTAAATCTGATTCAAAGGAGGGTCTTTTGGGCTAATGGCTGCTGAAATCTATTTTGAGACTTGAGTGCACCACAACACTGACCCCAAATGAACTGGCTGAGTATTAGGGCATGTTTCAGAGCTCTAATTAGCATATGCATGGCCACACAAAACAAGCTAAACCAAAACATGCAATTCATTTGCATTGGCTTTATTACATTTTTTTGTCTTTGCATTACATTTGGTGGTTTAAATGAAGATGCGTAGACTAGTGCCAGCAACATAAAATATAAATATTCTAAAATAAATAGAAATAAAATTAGAATTAAAATCAGACTGGTCTCACCGTCGATCCCTAAAATTCCTTTCTGCTTATTCTCCTCTGAGGTCTCAAATTTATCGATGATGTCCAGGCAATAGTCCACTGTCACATTCGCCATCTGCAGGAGAGACATGAGTGACATGGCAGATATGATTTATTCAACTCCTGTCACACACTTTCAGAGGTCATCACTTCTCAGACATCGCATACAATCTTTTTTTTTTTTCATCTTTCTTCCCCCTTTTTCCCCTCACTCTCCAAGCGGTTACCCTCTGTCTGTCTCCTCTCTGTGTCCTCTCCGCATATCTTTGCTGAGCACACAGATGTCAAAGCAGGACCAGTGGCTGAAGGGGAGCATTGTCCTGCTGAGCCCCCTGGCTGGACAGCAGTGATTTTATCTTCTATTTTTTATTTAATTTTTTATTTTTTTTTATTGAAGAGTCAGTTCAAATTGTGAGTGTAGTCAGCTGAAAGACCTCAGCAGGATAGGTTGAGGAGTGAGGGCAGGGAGAACTCAAAGAGATGCTTGAAGAGCATTCATGCATAAAGCCAAAATGATAAGACCCAAAAAGATAAGACCACAAAAGGGGAAAGGGGGTAGAAGACATTGGAGAAAGGTTTTTTGTACTAGGCAGACACCAGGAAAAATTGGGCAGAATCTCACATATGAAGCTGCAATATTTAGTTGCAAGTCTGGCTAGTTGCAACTTAGGCATAACAAAAAATACCTGAGAAGCATTTTGCAGTGATAGAGGTTAGAGTTCATGGACCATAGAGAGCCAATATAGCTACACCAGGGGGTTTAAAAAAGTTGGAGTACTGTCTGGAGTACTGTCTCATTACAATTAACATTACAATTAACATTTCCAAGAAATGCAGGATTCTATATTCTACAGTAGAAAGATGTGGGTCTGCACACTGCCTCGTTTGCTCCAAAAGTTAGATTTTATTATTTAAAATGCAACGTTTCGATCCTTGTGGATCTTCATCAGGCATATGGGTAACAGGAAGAAATGGTGGCCTATATCACATGACCCATCAAGCTACACCCGCCCAGGCAGGACGTCCGACGTATGTCAGGACGCAGGACGTCCGACGTATGTCAATCAACAGGGCTGACAGGCGACCTGGCCTGTGTCGGCAAAAACCAAAACATTGACATGTTTGAAAAAAATAATAAAGAATAATAAAGAAACAATGCAGATGCATAGTTATTTCGGACACAATAAACATGCACATACACAGTAGTTAAAAACAGTTACAGAAAAGGTTTCAAGTCAAAATACATGTTAAGTCCCTTTGGTGAAATTGTGTCCAAAGTGTATATATAAAAAGCCTCTCTTCTAAGTAATAAGTTGTCGACATCTCCCCCCCGTCTAGGGGTGACAACTTGTTCAATACCGATATATTTCAGAGTTGCCAGATTGTGCTTCATTGTGTTAAAATGTACTGCTACTGGATTTTTTTCATCATTGAGCCTTATGTTACTCCTGTGCTCAGCAATGCGGGTTTTAAGGCATCGTGTTGTTTTACCAATGTAGGCTAGACCACAAGGACATTTTATCATATAAATTACGTTTTTTGTATTGCACGTTATGACTCCCTTGATTTTATGTGTCCTACCAGAGTGTGGGTGCTGGTAGGTTTTGCACTTGTAGGTGAAGTTGCATTGCGCGCAATGTCCGCACCTGTAATTGCCGTCTGGAACGGGAGGGAATATTTGTGGTGCGTTCTTTTGTGGTCGGTCCGCTCTGACAACAAGGTCTCGTATGTTGGGCGAGCGTTTAAAGACAAAGCGTGGAGGTTGTCTGAAAGATATATCTCTAAGTGTGGTGTCTGAGCTTAGGATAGGCCAGTGTTTTTTCACTATCGCCTCAAATTCTTTACTGAGTGGCGAGTATTGCGTAATGCAGGATAGCCTGTTATCGGGAGTTTTATCCCTTTTCCTACGTAGACACTGGTCTTGGTCAATGTTGCTGAATCTGTCTCTCGCGTTGTCTATCCAGTTTTCTGCATATCCTCGCTCCCTAAAGCGCTCGGACATGGACGTACATTGTTTGTTGTAGTCTTGGTCATCACTGCAAATGCGTCGTATTCTATTAAATTGGCTGATGGGTAGACTCTGCTTTAGACTAGTGGGGTGGTAGCTCTTTCCATGAAGAATAGTGTTTCTGTCTGTCGGCTTTTTGTATAGGTCAGTTTTTAACCGATTACCATCTTTGGATATCATAAGATCCAGGAAGCTTACTTTCTCCATGTTAAAATCCCCAGTGAATCTCAGATGTTCATTTTTGCTATTTAAAAAGTCTTGGAATTTCAAGAGTTCACTTTCTGTGCCTAGCCATATTAAAAATATATCGTCAATGTACCTGCGCCAAAGGACAATATTATGGAAGAAGGGGTTAACAGCATGGTTTAAAACAGCGTTGTGCTCGAAATGGCCCACAAACAGATTTGCGTAGTTCGGTGCCATGGTGCTCCCCATAGCAGTACCTTTAATTTGTAGGAAAAAATCATTTTTGAACATGAAGAAATTCTTAGTTAGTACAATTTCAGTTAAGAGTTTTATGCAATCAATGCTAGGAGTCTTGTTAGAATGGTGTTCACTTAAAAAGAATTCCACTGCATTAATGCCACCACTGTGGGGGATGTTCGTATACAGAGACTCAACATCGAAAGTCGCTAGTATTGTGTCCGCTGGAAGTTGCACTTCTTTGAGGAGTTTGATCATGTCCATAGAGTCTTTGACAAAAGATGGAAGGGTGACAACATAAGGTTTTAAGAAAGAGTCAATAAAAGTGGATATTTTCTCCGTGAGCGATCCAATGCCTGCAATAATGGGCCTCCCTGGAGGTTTCTCACAATTCTTGTGGATTTTAGGTAATGTATAGATTACAGGCGTTACAGGGTGATCGACTTTCATGAATTCCCATTCTTTTTTAGTTATCTCACCAGTCTCAAGAAGACACATCAATACATTATGTATTTCTTTTTTATACATTTCAGTTGGGTTCGATCTCAGTCTTTCATAGAAAACAGAATTGCTCAGCTGGCGTGTGATTTCTGCATCATAGTCATTAGAGTTCATAACAACCACTGCTCCACCCTTGTCAGCCGGTTTTATCACCACAGCGATGTCACTATTCAGTTCTTTTAAAGCTTCCCTTTGTTCCTTGGTTAAGTTATCATGTACTTTATATTCACGTTTTTTGTGGAATACATGGGAGATGTCGTTCTCGACCATGCGAACAAAAGTCTCTAGGGAGGCATTCCTATGTTTAGGTGGCAAAAAGGTGGATTTACCTCGAAAACTGGTCGTGGGGATTTGGTCTGCTGATGGGGTGTCGGCTGGCTGTGGGTGGCAGGGCGGTGGGTGGCTCGCAACGGTCTCGGTGCCTGCTGGGGTTGCATGAGGATTGCTGGTGAAGAATTCCTTTATACGGAGAGTTCGGAAGAATTTCTGAAAATCCACATAGGCGTTGAATTCATTGCAGTAGGTTGTTGGAACGAAAGATAAGCCCAAGTTAAGGGCTGAGAGGCACGCTGGTGATAGGGCCTTGTTGGAGAGGTTGATCACATTTACCGGTGTCTGGTTCTGGCTATGTATCTCGTTGGGTATTCGTGTTCTCTTGCCTCTCCTGCATTTTTTCTTCTTCTCCCCTTGTTTGCAGGTAGTCTTTTCTCCTTGGCACCTGTGCGTTCGTCCAAAAAAGAAGAGGAGTTAGAAGCGGTGGAGTTGTAGGCCTCAGAGTCACTTTCGGCTGTTGTGGAGAGGCCTCGTACATGGTGGTGACTGGCAACTCTCCGCTTTCCGCCTCTCTTGGTGTGGTCAAAAGTCCACATATACACCTTGTCCTTTTCGTAGTCGTCTGCATCTCTTTTGAATTTTTTCTTTTTCAATTCTTTTAGTTCGTTTTCAAGTTTTTCTTTGTAGAGCTCACATTCAGAGAAGAGCTCTTTTAGAGCCTCTTTGTCAAGAAAATCCTTTCCCAGTTTTTCACGTGTTTCTTTGATTTGTCCCCGAACCTCGGTCAGTTGCTCTGTCATCTCTTGGATAATTAAGACCATTAGGTCAAACGAGCATTTGTTCATAATTTCGCACCATTTTTGACAGAATGACGAGTTGTTTAGTCCTGCTGTTGGTGCTTTTTGTATACGGAGACCTCTGGGTATTCTTTTGTGCCGCAGATAATCGCTCAGCGTCACCGCGTGAAGGAATAGGCGCGTTTCGCGGCTTTGTAGATCCCTCAGGGTTTTCTTTGAGTCTTCTGAGGCAGCGGAAGGACTGGGGGTATCTCCAAAAAGGGATTCTTTGAAGATGATCTTGTCGTAGGCATCTTGGTTGAATTCAAAGGTCTTGCCAGTTGCCATTGGGGTGTCGTGAAAAAGTTTGTTAATGGAGTCTTGAAGCCGGAGTGCTGCGCCAGAAAAGCGTGAACGTTGTAGAGAGTGGGTGCGCACATCCAAATAGTTTGTCGGCAGGTGCACGACAAAAGTATCAGACAGTAGAAAGATGTGGGTCTGCACACTGCCTCGTTTGCTCCAAAAGTTAGATTTTATTATTTAAAATGCAACGTTTCGATCCTTGTGGATCTTCATCAGGCATATGGGTAACAGGAAGAAATGGTGGCCTATATCACATGACCCATCAAGCTACACCCGCCCAGGCAGGACGTCCGACGTATGTCAGGACGCAGGACGTCCGACGTATGTCAATCAACAGGGCTGACAGGCGACCTGGCCTGTGTCGGCAAAAACCAAAACATTGACATGTTTGAAAAAAATAATAAAGAATAATAAAGAAACAATGCAGATGCATAGTTATTTCGGACACAATAAACATGCACATACACAGTAGTGTCACCCCTAGACGGGGGGGAGATGTCGACAACTTATTACTTAGAAGAGAGGCTTTTTATATATACACTTTGGACACAATTTCACCAAAGGGACTTAACATGTATTTTGACTTGAAACCTTTTCTGTAACTGTTTTTAACTACTGTGTATGTGCATGTTTATTGTGTCCGAAATAACTATGCATCTGCATTGTTTCTTTATTATTCTTTATTATTTTTTTCAAACATGTCAATGTTTTGGTTTTTGCCGACACAGGCCAGGTCGCCTGTCAGCCCTGTTGATTGACATACGTCGGACGTCCTGCGTCCTGACATACGTCGGACGTCCTGCCTGGGCGGGTGTAGCTTGATGGGTCATGTGATATAGGCCACCATTTCTTCCTGTTACCCATATGCCTGATGAAGATCCACAAGGATCGAAACGTTGCATTTTAAATAATAAAATCTAACTTTTGGAGCAAACGAGGCAGTGTGCAGACCCACATCTTTCTACTGTCTGATACTTTTGTCGTGCACCTGCCGACAAACTATTTGGATGTGCGCACCCACTCTCTACAACGTTCACGCTTTTCTGGCGCAGCACTCCGGCTTCAAGACTCCATTAACAAACTTTTTCACGACACCCCAATGGCAACTGGCAAGACCTTTGAATTCAACCAAGATGCCTACGACAAGATCATCTTCAAAGAATCCCTTTTTGGAGATACCCCCAGTCCTTCCGCTGCCTCAGAAGACTCAAAGAAAACCCTGAGGGATCTACAAAGCCGCGAAACGCGCCTATTCCTTCACGCGGTGACGCTGAGCGATTATCTGCGGCACAAAAGAATACCCAGAGGTCTCCGTATACAAAAAGCACCAACAGCAGGACTAAACAACTCGTCATTCTGTCAAAAATGGTGCGAAATTATGAACAAATGCTCGTTTGACCTAATGGTCTTAATTATCCAAGAGATGACAGAGCAACTGACCGAGGTTCGGGGACAAATCAAAGAAACACGTGAAAAACTGGGAAAGGATTTTCTTGACAAAGAGGCTCTAAAAGAGCTCTTCTCTGAATGTGAGCTCTACAAAGAAAAACTTGAAAACGAACTAAAAGAATTGAAAAAGAAAAAATTCAAAAGAGATGCAGACGACTACGAAAAGGACAAGGTGTATATGTGGACTTTTGACCACACCAAGAGAGGCGGAAAGCGGAGAGTTGCCAGTCACCACCATGTACGAGGCCTCTCCACAACAGCCGAAAGTGACTCTGAGGCCTACAACTCCACCGCTTCTAACTCCTCTTCTTTTTTGGACGAACGCACAGGTGCCAAGGAGAAAAGACTACCTGCAAACAAGGGGAGAAGAAGAAAAAATGCAGGAGAGGCAAGAGAACACGAATACCCAACGAGATACATAGCCAGAACCAGACACCGGTAAATGTGATCAACCTCTCCAACAAGGCCCTATCACCAGCGTGCCTCTCAGCCCTTAACTTGGGCTTATCTTTCGTTCCAACAACCTACTGCAATGAATTCAACGCCTATGTGGATTTTCAGAAATTCTTCCGAACTCTCCGTATAAAGGAATTCTTCACCAGCAATCCTCATGCAACCCCAGCAGGCACCGAGACCGTTGCGAGCCACCCACCGCCCTGCCACCCACAGCCAGCCGACACCCCATCAGCAGACCAAATCCCCACGACCAGTTTTCGAGGTAAATCCACCTTTTTGCCACCTAAACATAGGAATGCCTCCCTAGAGACTTTTGTTCGCATGGTCGAGAACGACATCTCCCATGTATTCCACAAAAAACGTGAATATAAAGTACATGATAACTTAACCAAGGAACAAAGGGAAGCTTTAAAAGAACTGAATAGTGACATCGCTGTGGTGATAAAACCGGCTGACAAGGGTGGAGCAGTGGTTGTTATGAACTCTAATGACTATGATGCAGAAATCACACGCCAGCTGAGCAATTCTGTTTTCTATGAAAGACTGAGATCGAACCCAACTGAAATGTATAAAAAAGAAATACATAATGTATTGATGTGTCTTCTTGAGACTGGTGAGATAACTAAAAAAGAATGGGAATTCATGAAAGTCGATCACCCTGTAACGCCTGTAATCTATACATTACCTAAAATCCACAAGAATTGTGAGAAACCTCCAGGGAGGCCCATTATTGCAGGCATTGGATCGCTCACGGAGAAAATATCCACTTTTATTGACTCTTTCTTAAAACCTTATGTTGTCACCCTTCCATCTTTTGTCAAAGACTCTATGGACATGATCAAACTCCTCAAAGAAGTGCAACTTCCAGCGGACACAATACTAGCGACTTTCGATGTTGAGTCTCTGTATACGAACATCCCCCACAGTGGTGGCATTAATGCAGTGGAATTCTTTTTAAGTGAACACCATTCTAACAAGACTCCTAGCATTGATTGCATAAAACTCTTAACTGAAATTGTACTAACTAAGAATTTCTTCATGTTCAAAAATGATTTTTTCCTACAAATTAAAGGTACTGCTATGGGGAGCACCATGGCACCGAACTACGCAAATCTGTTTGTGGGCCATTTCGAGCACAACGCTGTTTTAAACCATGCTGTTAACCCCTTCTTCCATAATATTGTCCTTTGGCGCAGGTACATTGACGATATATTTTTAATATGGCTAGGCACAGAAAGTGAACTCTTGAAATTCCAAGACTTTTTAAATAGCAAAAATGAACATCTGAGATTCACTGGGGATTTTAACATGGAGAAAGTAAGCTTCCTGGATCTTATGATATCCAAAGATGGTAATCGGTTAAAAACTGACCTATACAAAAAGCCGACAGACAGAAACACTATTCTTCATGGAAAGAGCTACCACCCCACTAGTCTAAAGCAGAGTCTACCCATCAGCCAATTTAATAGAATACGACGCATTTGCAGTGATGACCAAGACTACAACAAACAATGTACGTCCATGTCCGAGCGCTTTAGGGAGCGAGGATATGCAGAAAACTGGATAGACAACGCGAGAGACAGATTCAGCAACATTGACCAAGACCAGTGTCTACGTAGGAAAAGGGATAAAACTCCCGATAACAGGCTATCCTGCATTACGCAATACTCGCCACTCAGTAAAGAATTTGAGGCGATAGTGAAAAAACACTGGCCTATCCTAAGCTCAGACACCACACTTAGAGATATATCTTTCAGACAACCTCCACGCTTTGTCTTTAAACGCTCGCCCAACATACGAGACCTTGTTGTCAGAGCGGACCGACCACAAAAGAACGCACCACAAATATTCCCTCCCGTTCCAGACGGCAATTACAGGTGCGGACATTGCGCGCAATGCAACTTCACCTACAAGTGCAAAACCTACCAGCACCCACACTCTGGTAGGACACATAAAATCAAGGGAGTCATAACGTGCAATACAAAAAACGTAATTTATATGATAAAATGTCCTTGTGGTCTAGCCTACATTGGTAAAACAACACGATGCCTTAAAACCCGCATTGCTGAGCACAGGAGTAACATAAGGCTCAATGATGAAAAAAATCCAGTAGCAGTACATTTTAACACAATGAAGCACAATCTGGCAACTCTGAAATATATCGGTATTGAACAAGTTGTCACCCCTAGACGGGGGGGAGATGTCGACAACGTATTACTTAGAAGAGAGGCTTTTTATATATACACTTTGGACACAATTTCACCAAAGGGACTTAACATGTATTTTGACTTGAAACCTTTTCTGTAACTGTTTTTAACTACTGTGTATGTGCATGTTTATTGTGTCCGAAATAACTATGCATCTGCATTGTTTCTTTATTATTCTTTATTATTTTTTTCAAACATGTCAATGTTTTGGTTTTTGCCGACACAGGCCAGGTCGCCTGTCAGCCCTGTTGATTGACATACGTCGGACGTCCTGCGTCCTGACATACGTCGGACGTCCTGCCTGGGCGGGTGTAGCTTGATGGGTCATGTGATATAGGCCACCATTTCTTCCTGTTACCCATATGCCTGATGAAGATCCACAAGGATCGAAACGTTGCATTTTAAATAATAAAATCTAACTTTTGGAGCAAACGAGGCAGTGTGCAGACCCACATCTTTCTACTGTCTGATACTTTTGTCGTGCACCTGCCGACAAACTATTTGGATGTGCGCACCCACTCTCTACAGGATTCTATATTCTACCTTCAAGTCATATGTTACCGATGAACCACATGGATGGAAAGTTTTAAGAGGACATTACAATGAGAAGCTTACACAAACTACCAATATAGCTACACCAAGGCTGGTGTTGGAGTGCAGTCTCATTACAATTAACGTTACAATTAACATTTCCAAGCTTCCAAGCCATATTCTAGCTTCAAGTCATATTCTACAAATGCACCATATGTATGGAAAGTTTAAAGGGGACATTAAAAGACATTAATGAGAATCTTATACAAACTGTTGAAGATGTAAAATGTAATTAAATCTAGTTAAATATCTTTGGGATATAGGAACCTTTTGCTCCGCACGCAGGAAGTTGCCCAGCTCCTCCGCGGTGAGGTGGTCTTTCTTGTCACTGAAGCACATGAGCAGCAGGTACAGGTCTCTGCGCAGGGACATCATTTTGTAAAAGACGCTAAACTCCTCAAATGTGAGCGTACCCTGATGTTCATCGGTGTCTGCTTCCTGTAGATTTAAGGGCCAGATGTAGCAAAAATAAGGGCATTGATTGAAATATTTTTTTAGAACCACTGTTACGAGCCCTTAAATAAGAAATGGTGCAAGATAACATAAGACACCACGTGTTTAATGAAATAAAGTTATTTTAACAGCAAACAGGGTAAATGGACAAATAAGGAGAAAGTAAAGGGGACCCTAGGACAATACCTAATACCAAATAATCAGTGTTTCTGGGAATACAGTCAGAGAGAAGTTTATATTAATTATTGTTGTTAAAAACAGTAGTGGCCAAACAGCCCATCATGTTTTCCATAATGTGTGGTACTCCTATACTGCACCAAAGTGAGACTAAAAATGACTGTGACTGTGAGCTTTCTTGAAATTCGTCAATGACGGGTGCCTTACTGCACCCCATAAATGTTAGCACTTTTGTTTCAAAATTATTAGTTATTAACACAGCAGATACTTTCTACTTTGCCCTCACCTGAAACATCTCCTTGACTTTCCTCCGGGGCAGATTCACATTCATCTTGTGTAGGAGCTGGTAGATCTCATCGATGTTCAGAAGGCCGTCACCATTCTTATCCGCTTCTTCAAATGTTTGCTTCATCCATGTTGACATCAGTTAAGGAGAAAACCACAACTTAGTTTGTGTACGCTTTGCAGCAGGCTGAAGGAATGTGTAGAAACGCACACTTTTCTATGCATAGACATTTTCAGTAAAAGATGTGCACACACATTCCATCCCTCGGGCTCAACCTCGCACACTTTTAATGGGAGGGACACAAAATGGAAATGGTGTCTGACTTGGACATGTGGGGCCTTGAACATTTATAAAACTCCGTGAAGGAATGTGTAGAAATGCACACCTTTTTTTGCATAGACATTTTATGTTTATACAACAGTAAGGTCCGGTCGAACTATTTAGCATTTTCTGATTGGACAAGAAGCATTCCAAGCATCACTAGGAGTGAGGATATCCCACGGTATACCATGGGTGGCTCTTCACAGTTGATAATCACTTCGCTGAAGATTCAACGTCAACGTTAAATCGAGTGCTTTTATAAACTATGGCAGACTTTAACAAGACCCCCAAGACTGGTTTTTTTATGAGTAGCCAATGAGACGTCTTCTTGGATGGGACCAATCACTTAGTAAAGAGGACAAGAGAGGCGTATAATTCCCCTCATCAATATGATTACACCGCAGAGACTAACATGGAGATGACTTCTCTCCTTCCCAGCCGTGGCAAGTGAATGCATTATTAACACCAAGACAATTTTTCCAATGAGGCGATTCTGTACTTAGTCGATATTTGATGCCGCAGGCAAACGGTGGCATGTGATGGACTAAAGAGATACACCTGCGATGCAATGCATAGGTGATCCTTCTCAGGGTCAGGAGTAATAATTAGAAGGGCAACAACCTGTGCTCCACTTCTACAACACACTTCCACAACAACACACAAAACTTCTCAGATAATGTCAGATAAAAACAAAAATCACCTTCTGGGGCATTAGTTTAGACATGAGACTTCTCTGTACAGTGTGTGTGTGTGTTTTTTTTCATGGGCAGATAAAATTGAGCAGAAAAAATGTGAGTATCTCAGCTGTGTCCAACCGCTGAAGAACTCGTGCAGCTGATGAGTCTGGTGACAGCTATGGGGGTGGAAGCAGAGCCAATTAGGAGCGGTATGTGTGTGTGTGTGTGTGTGTGTATGTGTGTGTGTGCGTGTGTGTGTGCATGCGTGCGTGCGTATGTGTGTGTGTGTGTGTGCGTGTGTATGTGTGTGTGTGCGTGTGTGTGCGTGTGTGTGTGCATGCATGCGCGTGTATGTGTGTGTGTGTGTGTGTGTGTGTGTGCGTTTGTGTGTGTGTGTGTGTGTGCGTGTGCGTGTGTGTGTGCATGCGTGCGCGCGTATGTGTGTGTGTGTGTGTGTGTGTGGTGTGGTGGGTGTGGGGCTTACTGACAAGATGGCTGGTGAGTTTGAAAGTCATCCAGATGGACATGAGGACCCGAGGCTGGCCAGTGCAGTCCTGACAGGCCTGACACACTGTGACCAATGGCCTGCAATGGCACTGTCTTTTGACAAGCAATACTGTGCCTCTTTATGGGTAATGTCTGCCCATAAATACGGCATGCATTTCGCATTCGTGCCAAGGTTACACTGGCACACTAACAAGCCACTCACACAAGATTGGGGCGGGTGTGGATAGTGTGTCTGACTCTGGCCAAAAAAACGTTGTAAGTAAGCTCTCTCCGTTAAACCTTTAGCCTAAAGTGAAACCAGATCTGCTTAAACATGCAGTCACAGTGCTTGGTTTCTTATTTCTATTCATACAACAGATGTTGAAAGACTCGGGTTATGAAATAATAGGCGCGCGAAGAAGATAACGTGTCGCTGGAAATGAGTTCCCCCCACAGCCATTGAGTTATTTGCAAATTTCACACACGACAGATGATAGCGCTCATTACCCACCTCATTTCTACTCCCACTCAATATCTATTTGCAATCACACATCTTTTTCACATCCACCTGTCTGCAAAAGGGAAAGGAAAAATAACTTTCGCACACCTCTACAAGAGCCGAGTGCGTCGGAGATGACCGTGGTCTAGCTTATGAAAAAAAAACAGAAAACCCACACACTGACTGTCCACTCTGCAAGCAAGATTTCTTTAATTCACAATGTTTCGGTCATGAACCCATGCTCCATGGTCCATGCTGGAAACATGGTGAATTACAAATGTCTTGCTTGCAGAGTGGACAGTGTGCGGGACTTCTGTTTTTTCATAAGCTAGGCCACGGTATCTTTTGTGATTTTTAATTCACAATGTTTCAGTCATGAACCTATGCTCCATGGTCCATGTCCGACTGAAACATGGTGAATTACAAATGTCTTGCTTGCAGAGTGAAGGGTGTGTGGGAGTTCTGTTTTTTTTCACAAGCTAGACCACGGTCATCTCCGGCGCACTTGTCGGAGATGACCGTGAAATGCCTGTCATGTCGGGTTTTCTAATGACATCCACCTGTAACACGGAAAAGGATATTGGTCGTGGGTGCGCTGTCTCTTGGCCAGGGAGTCCTCGTCACTAATGCCCGCCATCAGGTACCTCAGGCCAGTCACCCAGGTGCGAGCCTCCTCGGTGTTGGAGGTCACCAGGTCAACAGATTCCATGTGGTTGCCATGGTAAATGGTGAAGCAGCAGGCGGGATCGAAGCTTCCCTCGCCATGGCGATGGAAGATGTCGGACTGGCGCCCTTCCGTGACCTTGTAGAGTGAGTCGATGGTGACTGGTGGCCGAAGAGGAAAGGAGGAGGGAAAATGAATCATTAAATAGAATTTAGAGGGAAAACCTTGTCGGGAGAAAACTGAATAAGCAATGAGCAAGAGGTAGGATGTAACCAGATGTCCCTGTTCTTTGGCAACAGTCCCAAATATGTTTTTGGTGGTTTATCCTCACACACAAAAACACCAACATTGCCCCCATTTTTTGTAGCTGAAACAAGACTATTTTAACGATATTAACTGCAGAATTGGGAAAGTCCCCAATTGTTCAGGAAAATATCCCCTGTTTCCATTTCAGAGACCTGGTCACCCTGGCAAAAGAAAGCAAGACGCAGCAATTCAGCACACGAAAATGAGTGTTTCACAGCACATGGATCTGGGGGAAATCCGCAATAATAAGGCCACTTTTACATAAGTGTGCTGTCAGTATCAGGGACATATCGGATACTATTTCATGCGCATCAAGGAAAACTAATTCAAGATGGGAAATGCAGGAGATACAGTAGATGATTGTTCACTATGCCTCACTGTTCATACTCCTGTTCTTGCCATAGGCTTGGCAGTGACCCTAGCTTCTCCTGTGAATATTCTCTCATTTCCTTTTTCTTTTGTCTGAGGGCACACAGCCTCTGGGAATGAGGGCATTAGTGTCTGATAGCACGCTGACAGCACATGACCTTAGCTTAGCTTTACTTTATTGTCTGATTCTACGCTCTGGATTTCTTCAGCACTCAGAGACATTTATCTGATGCGTCTGGTCTACGTATACTCATACCTTTATATATATATATATATATATATCATCTTTTATTTTTATCACTATTATTTTTATTTATTTAGGTTTTCATTTAGTGTTATTTTATTTTATTTATGCACTTTGGTCAGCTTCTGTTGGATAAAATGTGCTATATAAATAAACTGAACTTGAACTTGAACTTGATACCTTATGGATCAGATAGCATTAGGATCATGGCCTGCACTGATTGCTGCAGTGCTGGTAACACTGAAACAGTCCCCTGCCTCCCAGTTCAGCCAGCTCTCCATAAAGACAATGAATGAAGCACCTATTTGTGATTTGAAGCGTTTTGTAATTATGCAAATGGTGCCGGACTAAGAGGCTTATACGTGAGTGTCCCAATCACAACAGCAGCGTGAGACAAACACAAAAAGAACAACAGCTTCCAAACCAGTCCACCACAGTGGAGACCTAATTCCCCATCTGGACCAGGCTGGGTCAGGAGGAATGCTGTCAGAAGGTTCTAGACTAGACTACCATACATGCAGACTAAATTACGGGCTTTCTTCAAGACTGAGAGAGAGCCGAGTTGTGGAGCTGGCGAATCAACCTGCAGCCGAATGTTGTAAACAGAAGTAAACATCTGGTCATCCTCGTTTGGTCTCATATGTGGGGGGACAGCCTCACCAGCCTCACTGCCCCCCCCCCCCCACACACACACATACACACACACACACACACACACACGCAAATGTAATCCTCGTTTGGTCTCATATGTGGGGGACAGCCTCACCAGCTGCACTACATGATGACACACTCTGTTATTTTATCCTTGCAAACGAGAAGACAAGATTTGATTTGAGCCTCTGCATGCAGTTATGAGCGTGTGTGCGTGTGTGTGTGTTGTGTGTGTGTGTGTGTGTGTATCTGTGCGTGTGTGTGTGTGTGTGTGTGCGTGTGTGTGTGTGTGTGTGTGTTATGAGCGATCCATAAATTTGCCACAACAGCAGCAGCATTGCTCTCTTTTCAATTTGTCTGTATCAGGGTATCACAGGGACACGAGAGCTCCACACAATTGGCTTTAACGGTAAGTATTAATGCTATAATTTGGTGTCTGGAAGGGAAATAAATTAATAAATCATTCTCTATTCATCTCTACCTTTGAATGTGCAAAATATGTGCCTTGAAAGCATTTTCAAATGCAGTGTGGACTGGGGACTCAAAGGGTGTTTACTGTCAATTTGCTACATGTAAAGGACATAAAGGGAGAATCAAAATGCTCTATCTCTTTCTCTGTCTATCTCCTCTCTTTCTCTCTCTCTCTCTATCTCCTCTCTCTCTCCTTACTCACAGTAAAGAAGACTTGATAGTATTATATAAAAAATAATAAATAAACACTTAAGAGGAATATAAATTAATACAATTTATAAAGCAATATAAAACCTATACACAATAATGGCGTCAGTGCAAATACAGTGACAACATCGGAAAATGAGTAAGTCCATAATGCAGCAGCTTGTGAAGTGTACATAGGCAGTGGTACAGGTATGACAGCAACAGGTATGACAGCAACAGGTACAACAGCAACAGGTATGACAGTGGTGCAAATGATTGTGGTAAAGTGCAAAAAAACACTCAGTAGCAGCTATAATATTTAATACAATTCCCCATAATTGTGAGTGTACTGTGGGGTAAATCTTTGTGTGCAAAATAAAGTGGGTAACATTTTATTTGAAGGTGTCTACATGAGAGTGACATTATCATGTTATACATGTACATGACATGACACATGTTAAAAACATTAATGACACTGTTGTCAAGTCTCATTCCATTTTTGTAATGTTAAGTTGATATTTTTTTGGGGTGCAGACATTGCAAAAAACCCAACGACAGTTCATGACAACAGTCATAAACATAAATAAAGTGTCATTAATGTTCAAGATATGTCTCATGTTTATGTTAATAAAGGGCTCATACAGAGTCTGAATTACTCCTCATAATTGGGGGGTACCACCTTTTTACAGGGGTTACTACCTTTTACATTAATTGCATTAATATGTCGGTACCCCCAACCCTGCTATTTTTGTGTCTTTGGGGTGTACTGGGTATTCATTAGGAGGTACTGTACCCCCCAGTACCCCCTGTAATTTGAACTATGGGCTAAGGTCATCCCTATGAAGACACCCCCAAATAAGGTGTAGGGTACTCCCTCATAAAGACACCCTCAAATAAGGTGTAGCGGTGCTCCCTTATGAAGACACCCCCAAATAAGGTGGAAGGGTGTTCTCTTATAAAGACACCCCAAAATAAGGTGTAAGGATGCTCCCTTATGAAGACACCCCAAAATAAGGTGTAGGGTCCTCCCTAATGAAGACACCCCCAAATAAGGTGTAAGGATGTTCCCTTATGAAAACACCCTCAAATAAGATGTGTAGGGTGCTCCCTTATGAAGACACCCCCAAATAAGGTGTAGGGTGTTCCCCTTATGAAGACACCCCCAAATAAGGTGTAAGGCTGTGTTCAGACGTGATGTTTTTTTATAACAGAAAACACCTGCCCTGGGTAGTTTTCGAAGAGAGAAAAAAGCCTTCCAAAAAAGCACAGAGCATTGAAACTACAGGATTTCAATCTTCATCTTCACTGTGACGCAAGCTGCCGCTCATTGGTCAGCTGTCAAAAAAGCACCTGACGTAGGGTGCTTTTTTCGGGGGGCGAGTTCAAATTTCTCAAGTTGAAAACCACCCGGGGTGGGTGGAAAAAAAGCACCAGCAGCGGTGTTTTAAAAACCACCCAGGATGTTTTTTTTAAAAAACAGCCTGTACCATAGGAAAATAAGGTAAACCATCCACCGACGTCTGCAAAAAACCATCACGTCAGAACATAGCCTAAGGGTGTTTTATGAAGACACCCTTCCCTTATGAAGACACTCCCAAATAAGGTGTAGGGGTGCTCTGAGACTTACTCTTGGCCTTCTCACTCTTTCTTGAGGGTCTCCATCTGATGCAGGATCGGTGCTCATCCAGATAGAACAGGCGGACGAGGCCCTTAGAACCGTTCTTCAGCTTCACCATCTGAGTCCCGGACTGCATGACACTCATGCATCGCTCGACTGGAAAAGGGCGAGAAAAGACAAAGATATTTCCTCAGAGGAGCATTCACTGTAACATATATATATGTATATATACACTACCGTTCAAAAGTTTGGGGTCACTTAGAAATTTCCTTATTTTTTAAAGAAAATCAGTTTTTTTCAGTGAAGATAACTTTACAAATACACACTCTATACATTGCTAATGTGGTAAATGGCTATCCTACCGGCAAATGTATGGTTTTTGGTGCAATATTTACATAGGTTGTACATTGTACACATGGTGGTAAATAAAAGTGTGACTTTTCATGGAAAACACAAAATTGTCTGGGTGATCCCAAACTTTTGAACGGTAGTGTATATATATACTGTGCTATCAAAAACCATGTTGTCGTGTTTACTGCTAACACTAAAAAATAAACTCAAATTTTACACTGCTATTTTTAAGCTCTGTGTTAAAATGTCATCAAAAATCTTAACGCTGATATCATTAAAGAGTTAAAAAGAAGGAAAAAATGCTGAAAATTAGGTGGAAACTAAATTTTGTATGAAAGGAACAAGGAATTCCGTCAGGAACTCAGTTCTGATATATTTTTTCTGGACGCTGTCCTCGACCATTCCCTTAATGTTGAAAAGACATCCACAGGGAGCACTCACAAACACACTGGTGTATTTCTAACCTTTAAAGTGCAATCACAGACCATAGCACACAAACATTGCAGTACTTCAAAGGCGGACAGAGATTTGATGTCCTTTCAAAAACTCAAAGATCGAAGCCATTTCCGATCAGAGATCTGATGTGAGCCAGCATCTGTCCCTTGGAAACACAGAATACACACACCGATACACACACACACACACACATACATAGACACACAGATAAATACACACACACACACTCACACAGCACACAAACACACACACACACACACACACACACACAGACAAACACACACAGACATAGAGCACACACACACACACACACACACACAGAAACACACACACACATACACACACACACACATCTGAAAGCTTTCCCGGCGTGCCTGTGGGGTATTGCTGTGGAGCGGAGCTCTGGAGCTCAGGTGCTTTGGGCCAGGTGTGCTGGAATAATTATGCTGCAGCTGAAGCTCATCCACGCCAGGCCCCAGCAGAGACCATACACACATACACACACACACATGCACACACACATGCACACACATACACACACCACACACACACACAAACGTGCAGACACTCACACACAAACATGCAGACACTCACACACACACACACACACACACACATACACACACACACACACACACACACACCCCACACACACAAACATGCAGACACTCACACACACACACACACATACACACACACACACACACCCCACACACACAAACATGCAGACACTCACACCTACACACCCACCCACCCACACCTCCCTCTTCACAGTGTGCATAAGAGGCCGATCTCTCTGCGGCTGACACCTTCCCCCTTTCAATCACCTATTTATGACGCCTCTGCCACGGGTGACTGAGCAGATGCTCCTGGATGGGGGGCTCTGGTACTTAGGCAAGAGAGGCAGGAAATGGAGGAAGCAGAGGCATGGCAAGAGAGGCAAGAGAGGCTTGGTACTTAGGCAAGAGAGGCTGGAAATGGAGGAAGCAGAGGAGGCTTTGCCTCATTGAAACCGGCAGCAGAGGTGGAAAAGACAATGATGGGGGATTCGAATTTCTTAGATACATGCACGCAGACCTGCAGATATTCTCTCTCTCTCTCTCTGTTTCTCAGTCTCTCTCTCTTAAATTCAAATTCAAATTTGGAGGGATGGGTGGAGGCAGGGTTACTTCTGATTTAATCAAATGACAGGAATGACAGTTTCCATTGAATCGGTAGGATAAGGAATCCTGGGTATAACTTTTCAATTCTTGTATGGCACATTTCTCTTGTGTCGTTGTGTTTTTGACATTTGGTGAGGAAATGTACTTTGCCTTCTATTGCCTCATTCCTACCTCGAGCACATAGTCTCTTCTCTTGAGGTTTGCCTCTCCCTCTGTCTCTCTCTCTCTCTCTCCCTCTCGCTCTCTCAATGAGCACATATTCTCTTCTCCTGATCTACCCAGGTTTGCCTGTGTCGCCATTTTTAACACCAAAGCTGTGGTCACTAAGCCTGTATTTTGTCAAATGTTTTCTTTTTGATGAGTTTGAGTTTGGATTATACAGTGTATGGTGCCAGTTTGTATTCATTTTATTGTTTAAGATACATTGCTTACTCACTTCTTTACAGTAATTGTGTCATTCCAACAATTCTCTTTGCCCTATTTTTTGTAATCCTTTTCATTTTAAGCACTACTCATGTCTTTGCTGATATCATATTTGGACTCTGTAATTTAGGGTGCGTGTGACTTTGTGTGACTTTGATTTTGTCTGATAAAGACTTCATGGATTGGAGAGGCAGAAGACATGTCCGGAATGGCTGTGTGTGTTTGTGTGTGTATGGGTGTGTGTGTGTGTGCGTGCGTGCGTTCGTGCAGTCTCTCTCTCTCTCACACACACACACACACACACACACACACACACACACACACACACACAGCCATTCCAGACACGTCTTCTGCCTCTCTAATCCATGAGGTCTTTATCAGACAAAATCAAAGTCATGTGTCTTGGCTACGCCTCTTCAGAGGAGTTTGTTTTGATGTGTACCAATACAAAGACACAGAATAACAACATACGTCTCTACTCCAAACACAGCTCCTGTCCTCCTCTTTTCTCTCTCTCCTCCTCCTCTTCTTTCTCTCTTGCTCTCTTCCTCCTCCTCTTCTCTCTCTCTCTCTGTCCTGCTCCTCTTCTCTCTCTCTCTCCTCCTCTTCTCTCTCTCTCTTTCTCTCTGTGAACATTACAGTTTTTTCTGAATGCTTTAACACTTATAGTGATTGTTGTAGCACAATTTCTAAAACTACTAATTCTTATAGCAAAACCCCTCACTGAGTTCGCAAAACTAATAGCACAAACTCTGCTTTGCACTCTGTTTGTAATTTTGTAACACACACTTCCACTACACAGCACTCTTTTTGCAAAACTGTAAACACAACTCACTGCTTTACACACAACTTGCAAATAATCAACACACTCTTAGCAAAACTATACGCAATCATGGCTATTATTTAAACTATTTTGCCACTTTCTGGCCACACTGCCACGTGTGAAAACTCTTTTATATAAATAATTCACTTTGCAATCAGCCTGAACACTAGCAATACAGTAAGCCACAGGTAAGCTTTTGAGGTGAAGTACAATGGAATAAAGAAGAGTGAGAGTTAGAGAGGAGCATGAGGATGTGGAGGTGAAAAAGCAAGAGGGAGAGGACGACGAGGACAAGGAGGTGGTTAGAGGAAGAGGATGAGGAGGTGACAAAGTAAGAGGAGGACGAGGTAGGGAAGAGGAAAGGGAAGGAAGAAGAGTAAGAAATATAATTTTTGATGACATCAGAGCTACTTTAGTGGACAGTGGAATGACCCTGAGGGAAGCTGGCCAATGGGTTCAGCCTAACCTGATCTGCTACAGTGTAGCAAGCATCATAAGGTATAAGGCTATAGTAGCATTACATTACACTTAGCTCACGCTCTTTTCAGGAGCAACAGGTATCAACAGGGTTTCAGTTACAGTCCCTGGAGCAGTGTGGGGTTAGATGCCTTGCTCAAGGGCATTTCAACCATGGGTAGGGTGGGATTTGAACCTGCAACCCTCCAATCCAAAGACTAAGTCCCTAACCACTAGACCACAGTAGCATTGGTACAGAATTCGAACGTGCATACTCTAGGGCTGTGCATGGGCCTGCTGTGCTGCATTTGTTTTGTCTTTTCCAGAGAGTGATGGAGCTAAAGGCAGATGCCATAGGTCATGAGCTGATTCTTGTGGATGAGGCAGGTTTCAGCCTCACTATAACGAGGAACATTACTGTATTGGACACCGTGGCATAAAAAATGTCGGACAACATGGTAGCATAACTATGTGTGCAGCTATAAGTCAAAATAGTGTTGTTCTCCTTGTCTGCCTTGCGCTAGAAGGTATATGACCATCATCCAGATCAATGCATGGGCCTTCTACAGGCAATGGAGGAGGCATACAGGGATATTGTAGTAAAGGGGAAAAAGTCTCCCCACCTGGATTTGAACCCAGGCCTCCAGGATATCAAACATGCACTTTGACCACAACACCACAGAGACAGGTTTGTTTGTATGGTAGTCAAAACATACACACAACTCTAGTGATGGCACGCCATCATAGACATTGACTAGGCCTCATGTCAGGCCTTGATACTGCACTCCAGAGATATTTTCTTGTCAGTTCCTTTGACTAGAAAACATTACAGTTGATGTTGACAAAATGTTGTAGTTGGACCCAGAGAGACGACAAGATGTAGACTTCTTGTTTTTTTTTTTTTTTTTTTCTCTGAGTAAAATTACTGTATGTTTTCTTGTGTGTTCAGCTGGAAAAAAATGTTTGTATTGATGTGTGTAAATGAACATTCATACTTGAATGTATGTACTTTGAATCCCTGTGTGTTGAGTTGGATACCTGTGTATGACTTCAAACTGAAAATAACTTGTGCACAGAGAAACCAAAAGCCAGATGTGTTTTTCATTGATACCATTAGTGTGTAGTTGCCGCATTGTGTGCTAATTAATATGATGGTTTGTGTTAACTGTTTGGTACAAAAACACCATTTTTACAAAGGTTTGCAGAGTTAAGCAAGATGTGTTAGCTTTTGCAAGGTATCTACAATGTTTTGCTAATTTGGTGAAAGGTTTTGTTATTTGTGTGTAGAGTTTTGCAAAAACAGCCAATAGGTGCAAAAAATGTGCTTAAGCGATCAGAAAAAACTGTAAACATGAGGGCTGTGGTACTGGTGGTAGTGGTGGTGGTGGTAGTGGTGGTGTTGTTGTTGGGGTGGACTCAGACAGAAAGGGAAGATGTGTGACTGTCTGTGCGCTCCAATTCACCGAGACCACATTCCAGGTTCCACGGCCCGGAGGTGGTGAGGGTGGCTGCAGCTAAGTCGAAGTCGCTCGGTTTGGTGGAGGAGCAGAGCAGCCAATGAGCTCACAGCCACAGCCACAACACAGACACACCCGTTGTGTTTCCTTGGGTTTGGGAGGGGCACTGCACTTCAATATGGAGGACTACGAGTAGCAACAAAGACAGCGTGGATATGACAGTGGGTGGTGTCCTGCCATCCAGTCCAGTCATCCTTTGACAGTCACTTTGCGACCAGCTGCACCATTCATACCTCCTCTATCAGCCTTCTACAGACTGGGCTGCAGTCCGCAATCCAATTATACACGGCCACGTGCAGGAAGAATAAGTTCTTCATCACCCCTCTCAGCCAACTGGGCTCTATAAAGATCGCCCCCCTCCATACACAGGCACACACACACACACACACATACACACACACACACACACACACACACGCGCACACGCACACACACACACACACACACACATACACACACATACACACACACACACACACACACACACACACACAGACACATACACGCACTCACACACACAGACACAGACACACACACACACACACACACACACACACACACACACACATACGCACACACACACACAGACACACACACACACTACAGTGCATGGCGACAGAAGTAGGATATTTTCAGGCTGTTTTTCAGAATCTGCGGCTATGACTGTAGCTGTGTCACTCACATACCTAATTAAGGTAAAAACATCCACACAATACTGATCCACACAATACTGAGGGAAATGGGAAATAGCTCAGCACAAAAACAGCTTTTCTATTTTGCCAGTCACAATTCAGCATGAGCATTACAAAGGAAGGACATAAGGCTGAATGAATACAATGTTTTATATTAAAAAAGGAAAATAAACAGGGGAAGGGGGGGTGGAGTATTTTAAATGTACTCTCCAGTGGCGAGCACAATGAAAAAAAAAGGGTCTCCTCCTTCCGGGGGACTTCATTTCTATCAGTTGGGAACACACCTCATCTCTTCTTCATTATAAATGAGACATTCCCTCAGAAAGATTCAGGGCAGCCCACTCTCATCTGGTGTGGTGACTGACTGCCGGTGAATCACTGAAACACTTTTGATCCTCAGAAAGAAGAAAAAAATACACCATTTCTCCCTCCTAATTGGATTTCTTCAGCTTTCCTTTTTGACTTTTAATCCTTTTAAAGACTGTTTGGGAGCTATTCTAAGATTTTTTTAAAAAATATTATTTGTGTCCAGTTTTTCGTTTCTGAATTGAAAGTAATAAAGCCACATCCTTAATAACATTATGGTGTTAGCCCAGTTTTCAGATAGAGTAGAGAGGACCACACTCTCTTGCTTACTCTCTAAAAAGTTTAATGCACCATGTAACACATACGCGTTTTGGCCAAAGCCATCCTCAGTGTGTGATCCAGCTAACCCAGTTTCACCAACAGGAAGACTGCTGTTTCTTTTTTCAGTGGTGATGCATTATCATGTCCCTGCCCACACCTTTCCACACCTCCACCCATCCACCTCTCTCAGCCACTTCAGCACTCCACTTCAGCACCAGAAAGATGGCCACCCAAATGGCAAATAAAAATGGCTGTCTAAAAGGCCAAAGTGCCTTCTTAAAAACAGCTCAGGAGCAATAAAGCTAGTACCACAGGCAGATAGCGCAACAGCTTATATACAGTCTGTGTTCAGCACCCCACTTCAGTCCCACATCAGGGCCACATCAGGCCCACATGAGGCTCCCCCCAGTCCCTTCATCAGCAGAGCTGCTTCTTTTAGCTCCTAATGTCTGCTCCTACCAAGAACTACAGGATGGACCAAAAATACTGGACGCGTTTTAACTGCTTATATCTTGGAATCTAAATATGATAGAGAGTAACAAATATAGACATATCCCTACCACAGCGTGGTGGTGGTGGCAGAATGGAATAAGCATAATAATCTGGCTTGGGGCTTTGACTGGGGAAAATTGTTCCTTTAGACAATGTTTAATGAGTTCTTAATAATTTTTAATTTAAGCCTATAAGTTCTTGGCTGTGTTTTGGCTCTCTATTATTTACTTGATAAAGAGCTCCTAAGGCCTGCTCATACCAGGAGCTATAACTACAGGGTGGGCCAAATATATAACATAACAATAACACGTTTTAAATGCTTTAAATGTTTTTGATACATAGGTCGTTAATTACTCCGGACAGCACTCTGGAAGCAAATTAAAGACATCTCTAAAACACAGCCAAGAACATTTCAGAGTATAGGCCTAAATTAAAAGTTATTAAGAGCTCATTAAACACTGTCAAAACAACCATTTCCCAGTCAAAATGAGGGAAAACGTCAATGATTGAAATTTGTGGCACGCAGTTCGTGGATCCCAAACAGTAGGCATGACTCTAATCCTGGTTCTTTATGTGATTTGTTCGCTCTATGCCAGCGTTTCTCAAAGTGTGGTCCGCGGTCCACTGGTTCACAAGCAGCTTTTTCCTGTAACCTAAGCTAACTATGTTATGCACAGTGTAAGAGCCAAATGGAGAAAATTATTTTTTGTTAATATAATTATTTTGTTACGTCATTAGAATGCACGCAATGCACGCATGATACAATGTAGTATAGGTCATGTGACATCACTACACACAGTATGTTTAAATGACATGTATGTCATCTTCATGCCATTCCCTAGTTAGGGCTGTCATGCTGCAGCAATGCATGCATTTACATACTGTAGCCCCGTTAGCCTCAGATGGGGGTGGTCCTCAGTCTGAAAAACTTGAAGAAAACACTGCTAATACTAATGGTGATGTATGAATATGCTTATCATAGATATAACCATGAGATTCTGCTCAAACTCAACTCATTGGACATATTTCTATAGACATCTGGCGCCATTTTCATAAATTATAACAGAAAAAATACATATATATTTGCTGCATATATATGTATTGCTTTGTACATATACACGCCATTACAAGGTATTATTTCATTTTGGTATTATATATATAATACCATGTTATGTAAGCACTTTACCATAGATTTATCATGCAAGAACATTACATCACAAGTGTGCTCCCTACATGTTAGTTACAGTAATAGTCCTTTTTAATATGAGTGGGATTATTGCTGTCTGAGGGCATTACAGAAAGTATATTATACAGCTATGTAGATAGCTGAGGAATGCCCCATTGGCTTTGAACAGGCCACTCCAATGTTCAGAGGTCCATTACTTTTGTATAATGACTGCTGTCCATGGCAACGGATTTTGTGCTTCACATCAAGGTCCTGTATCACTCTGTCACAGCTTATTCTACAAGAATGACCGCCCTGCTGAATATTGTCCTTTACTTAGTTAACAAGATGGGGTATTGTTCAGTGCATTATCATTCAAATTCAGTTCAGAACACTGTTTCAGTAGGCACATACACGTACAGTACTGTGGTCAACTGCACAACCTTCAGCTATGTCAGATACAAGCAAGCTAATACATTGGACACATCGACACAGCTCATTCAATAGAATAAATGACTAATTACATGACCAAAACAAACAAACAAACAAACAAACAAAAAAACAAACACCAAACGACAACACCAACAAAACCAAGTTGACTGACTTCTTGCCCTCATCTCCACCTCCTCACTCACTTCCTGCTTCCTGTCCCCAGCTTCCCCTCTCCTCTCCTCTCCTTCTCCTCTCCTCTCCTCCTCTCCTCCGACTCCTCCAGTCTATTCACTTAGACAGAGTCATGTCATTAGCCTCTCTCTTCAGCTCATTTAAACCCAATTAGCAGCACGGAAAGTAAACCTTCACGCCTGATTAGCGCTCCACAAACCTCCATCAAACCTGCGTTGGCAGGCCGGGGGGGATGGGGGGGTACTCATTAGGCTCTGCAGATGGAGGAGCAGACCCGGCGGTGAGGGGGCCAAGCACAGTCCTCAGGTGGCCCCCTCTCCCACCTCCTGGGTCCCTGGGTCTCACGACAACCAGTGAGGACAAACCTGACAAGTTCTCAGCATCCCATCTAACCCCCCGCTATGGGGGTGTCTACACAGGGCTGGTGCACATCCACCACAACATGCATTGCTTATCACCAACACATTTAAATACATAAATACACACATAAACACACACACACACAGAGCGACAGAGACAGAGACAGAGACAAAGACAGAAAGAGAAAGAGGCAGAGGCAGAAAGACAAAGAGAAAGAGAAAGAAAAAGAGGCAGAGGCAGAGACAGGGACAGAAGGACAGAAAGAGAGATCAGTGACCAGTGTACACATTACCCACAGTGTACACAGTGTACACATGTTGTGATGTCCAGCTATCTGTGATGTTAACTACAAGCCGTGTGTGTGTGTGTGTGTGTGTGTGTGTGTGTGTGTGTGTGTGTGTGTGTGTGTGTGTGTGTGTGTGTGTGTACTGTATGTGTGTGTGTATGTCTCCCCATTTGGGGGCATGTTTTTTGGGGGACCCCAGTGGCAGGGTGTAAGGGTTGAACTACATGTCCCCATCGCTCCTGCCGGCAGCAGACAGAGGAGATCAAAGCAGCTGTGCTCGACAGAGACACAAAGCGAAATCAAATGCAGGATAATTGGGTCATAAACCGCCAGCCTCTGATGCCCACACACACAAAGCACCCTGGCCACCCCCACAAAATCACACAGAGAAGAGAGAGAGAGAGAGAGAGAGAGGGAGAGGAGAGAGGGGGGGGGGGGAGAGAGAGGGAGATGGAGAGAGAGAGAGAGAGAAAAATAGAGTTGATGGGAGAGAGAGGAAGAAAGAGATAATGTGGATGAGAGAGAGAGAGAGTTGATGGGAGAGAGGAAGAAATAGAGAGAGCG
Organism: Setipinna tenuifilis; assembly: GCA_030347295.1. NCBI lineage: Eukaryota > Metazoa > Chordata > Actinopteri > Clupeiformes > Engraulidae > Setipinna > Setipinna tenuifilis. The sequence goes on from CM059279.1 coordinate 5,193,597, forward strand.
AATGAGAGTCAATGGGAAAGAGAGAGGGAGAGAAAGATAAAGAGAAAGAGAGAGTGAAGGAGAGTCGGTGAAATAGGAAAGTAACCCAGAGAGAAGAAAACAGAGATGTCTACAGTGAGGAATCAAAAAGAAAAAGAAGAAGAAAAAAAGAAGAAATTGACCTAGTTTGACAAAAAAGACACATGTACATTGAGAAAAACCTTGATCATTTCTCTGTGAATGTGTGATAACAAAAGCGTCCATTTAGAAGATGAGGATGGGAGGCAGAGGCATAAAAACAGGGCATTTATAATGTAAGAGCACACAGCGCCATGTGCTCCTGTTCACTACCTTTTTACTCCCCATCCAGTGCTTATGACACACTATGGCACATCAGGCATCTCAAAAACAACTTTTCCAGGGGTGCTGTGGCACATTGCGTAGAGCATCCGTACCATAAATGGGCAAGTGCCCATTCAAATTCGGCCTGGGTCATTTCCCAACCCTACCCCATCTCTCTCTCTCCCACTCATTTCCTGTCACCATCTTCACTGTCCTGTCACAATAAAGGCAAAAAAGTCCAGAAATATGCTTTTAAAAAAAACAACTTTTCCAGGGCACCATAGTCATCCTCTCTCCTCTCCTCAGACTTCATCATCATCAGATGCAAGGCCTATACATATTGTCACATGTTAGTAGAGTAGAGTAGAGGAGTTGTGAATGAAGTATCACCGTCCGATTTTACACCATCAGGGAAGCACACAAAAATGGAGCAAAAGTTGTAAAAAGCTGATGATTAATTTGTCTCCATCACTTGTCACGTTTGGTGTCATTTTTGTGTAATATCCTCTGATAATACTGCCTTGTTTTATTTCCACGTGATTAATTCGCCTCCACTTGTTTTTGTCTCATTTTTGTGTAATATCCTCTGATAATACTGCCTGATGTCCACCTTCAGCACCGGCACTCAGCTTCCCCCCTGACGGAACCGACTCACATAAAGGTTCCCGATCGATTGGGACACAAGGGGAACTAAGCTGAGCCGGCAGTCAATTAAAACCCCTTTTCACTACAAGGGTGATAAAGCAACCCCTGTCTTATACACTGACACATACACACACAGACACAGACACACACACACACACACACACACACACACACACACGCACGCACGTACGCATGCACGCACTCCAGACATGTCTTTTGCCTCTCCGATCCACACACACACACACACACACACACCACACATACACAATGTTACCCTAAGAGGGCTTTTAGTGTACTGCATGTTACATTAACACTTCACAAGATGATGGTTCTCTGGAGAGCGGCACCATAAACAAGAACTCTGTCCTATAAATAGCCTAGGAAGCCTGTGCTTACGCTGTTTGCATATAGCCTTGCCTGCCATCTGTTCAATGGAACTTTAGTATCGACACTGGATTCCATCAGTCAGGACACAAGGACACAAGTTAAGACGAGAAAGATGTCTCAGAAAAAACATAGCAACTCTTCTTGTAAACAGACCAAAAAACATCCCCAAAAGAGAATTAAGAAACAATGGGAGATACCCTACCACTACAATTCCCCATTGAAATTGACCAAAACAAACATTCGCATTTAAGGTTCTTCAGAATTATTTGTATCTGGCTGAAGCTCCTAGGATAATAAAATACTAAATGCTATCACAAAAGGTATAGTATAATGTAGTAGTAGTATAATAGTATTTGATTTTTAATGTGTCTCCTTTTAACACTCAGAAGCACAAAAGCTCAACAAAATCAGTGAAAACAAGACCACATGTCCACTGAATCCAGCTGAAACTTTAGCCACCGAAGCAAGGATAAGCTAAGATAAGGATATTTCAGAAGCACAACACTAGACATGTTGACATCCGTGAGCTTTACAAGCACAGCTCTTCATCAGGTGCTAATGTGTTACCTGAGTATGCCAGGCGACACTTGTGTGGCATGCCCACACTGCCCCCGACGTGGTAGATCCTGCGGACAAACTGGGAAGCGGCCGCGGCCACGATTGACCGCTCGACGGGCTCGGACAGCAGCTCCATGGCACACTCACGCAGACGCGCTCGCACACACACACGCGTCTCGGGTGGCTCGCCGACCACCCTCTGCCCACCACCTCTGGGCAGCAAGCTGTCTGTTCCTCTGTCATGCCCACTGCCACCCCCACCCCCTCCCCCAAATAGCCTCCTATTGGTCATCTGCCAGCTCCTGGTCCAGCTGTGGCGCTGCTCACACGAGGCCCTTTGAACTGCTCTGGACGAGTCTTTGACCAACTACGGAATTATCCATGGGATCAGGCATAATGCATTGTTGTGGACATGTCCGTGTGTGTGCGAGTGTGTGTGTGTGTGTGTGTGTGTGTGTGCTGATAGAGCAACCTCTCCAGCCACACACACCCCACCCCACCCCACACCCGAAGTGAACAGATGTGGACGGGAACGATAATCCGTCTCGGATGACATAATAGATGCGTAAATGTGTGTGATTCCTCCAGGAGGCGGCGACGTGGACATGGATGATCATGGAGAGAGCGTGGTCAGGAGGTGTCAGCAGGAGAAGGCGAAGGGTTGGGGAATGAATGGGGAGGAGATCAGTGGAGATCAAAAGGAATCGATCTTTTGGAGACTCTTTTTTAAGAGCCAAGCACTTTCACTTGAGGGGACTTCTCCTGAGCACATACTGGTTGTGTGTGTGTGTGTGTGTGTGTGTGTGTGTGTGTGTGTGTGTGTGTGTGTGCGTGTATGTGTGTGTGTGTGTGTGTGTGTGTGTGTGTGTGTGTGTGTGTGTGTGTGTGTGTGCCTGCCTGCATTAGTATGTGTGTATTTGTGTTTGTGTGTGCATGTGCCCACATCACGCCCATGGCAGCACGCACACACACACACACACACACACACACACACACACACACACACACACGCCTCTACAGCACAATCCTATCAAAGCACTTAACCTTCTTAGACACGGTGATTTAAAAACAGTCAAAACACCAGAGATGTAATGCCCTAATTTTTAGCTGTAACATATCAAACTGCAACATGTAAAACTATCCTAACCAAGGCAACACCATTTTCCTCATTTCATCAAAGGTGGTGGCACAGTAACCACTAAAACAGGAACAAGGCCTAGTTATAGTGCCATGTTTATGTTACTGTGTGTAATGCCTTCAAGCCTATTACAATGTCATGTTTCCTATAACCGTTAGCATAATTTCACACCAGCATATGGTAAGTTACATAACAGCAAAGGACATGCCCAAATTGGTCTTAACATATTTACACTATTTTCTGTGTAGCAAACCTTGTACTGCCCATACTACACCCACTACACTGCCAATATTGATATCTATAGAGATGAAACCCATCATCGCTGCCAGGTGGAAACCTCATATTTCCAAAATATTTTTCTTTCAGCAAGTAAAAAAACATAAAAAAAAACATAAAAATAAAAATAATAAACATTATATAAATTGTGTTGTCAAGACTGGGAATATATCTTGACACATGGTCATGTGCTTGCACAAGAAATATATATTTTTAAAGTCACAGACTGACATAAAGACTAATCCATAGTGTCTTTTTAATGGAGAAAAAAAAATGAATTACAGGTTTTTTCCTGACAGCAGCGGTATCCAGTTCTGAAATGAAATTAGTCCACTCCTCTGCTGCACTGCCTATTGGGTTTGACTTCCCAATCCACAGTCTGATCCGAAATGATTGGAGAGGGACCACCAACCCAGTGGACACAAGCCCAGATAATAGGGGACAGAAGCCGAGGCAATAGCGTTGCCTTTTTACAGTAATATCTTATGCCACTTTTGATCATCAGTGTGTGTGTAAACTTAAGTGTGAGTCATGACGGCAGGATATACACCAGCAGAGGAAGTAAATGTCCCTTCAAACCGTCTCACGTCTGAGTAATTATTTATGGCCATTCATATTTCACAAACACCTCAAAGATGTGCGGTGGCATATATGTACTCGCTGTCTTGCGCTGCTGTGTGTGTGTGTGTGTGTGTGTGTGACTGTGTGTGTGTGTGTGTGTGTGTGTGTGTGTGTGTGTGTGTGTGTGTGTGTGTGTGTATGCATGCGTGCGTGTGCACGCTTGTCTGTGTGTGTGTGTGTGTGTGTGTGTGTGTCAGCGCACACTTGTCTGTGTGTGAGTGTGTGTGAGTGTGTGTGTGTGCACACGCTTGTCTGTGTGTGTGCAAAAGAGCTGTGAGAAAACAAACACCCACCCATGTCAACCCCGCGCAGGGAAGCCCAGTGTGTCTGGCGAGAGCACTGCTCCCTGGCTCTGCCTGCTAATTAGAGACAATGAGGATGTTGGAGCCGCTGCCACTCCACACAGCTATTCTTAGGAGCCCCTCTGGGCACACCAATCCAGCCTAGCTAGCGGCGGGCGACGCGATGCTGTGGCGTAATGTATTCACTGGCACTGATGCTGCTGCTGCTGCTAGCGCTGCTGCTGCTGCTTTTGTAAGCATGTGCAATGTGCAGTGTGCATGTGTCGCACCCACAGTGGGCACCACGCCGCTTCCATCAAAGCACGCATGCCTCCCTGCCTGCCTGCCTGCCTGCCTGCCTGCCTGCCTGCCTCCCTGCCTGCCTGCCTGCCTGCCTGCCTGCCTGCCTGCCTGCCTGCCTGCCTGCCTGCCTCCCTGCCTGCCTGCCTGCCTGCCTGCCTGCCTGGTGGCTGGTGGTAGTTGGTAGTTGGTACGGGGCAGGGGTGGGGGTGGAGGGTGGAGGGGGGGCTGATTGAAGGCAGGAAGGGGGGGTCTTGTGTCTCCTCTGTCATATTCTGCACCCAAAGCCATGATGAGGCTGCACTGATGCTGATATCTCTCCAGGCAGGCACAGGGCCCTGTGTGATCTCCCTAATCTGCACCAGCGCTCTCTCTCTCTCTCTATCTCTCTCTCTCTCTCTGTCTCTCTCTCTCTCTCTCTCTCTCTCTCTCTCTCTCTCTCTCTCTCTCACACACACACACACACACACACATGCAAACGTCACAATTTATTCTCACCATCACAGCAGTGGTGTGTGCCAGGTCTGCCATACATACTGATGACATACATACTAATGTGCCACAGTAAAAACACAAAGCACAAATAGTTATGTAAAAATGTGGAAATTGTTATTCGACTCAGGTAAGAATGATTATTTGAATGAACTAATTGAAATTCAGTTCACACAAAACCATAAAGGCAGAAAATATGGCTTTTTGATTACGATTTTAATGCATGTGTCTCCTGCACACTGGTGTTTAATAGAGATGATTACACCAGAGATGCCATCTATCTTTCTTCCACCAAGACGCTGAGATGGAGACTTAAGGGGGGCAGAATACGGAGAGGAGGAGAGCGACAGCGAGAGAGAGAGGAGGAGAGAGAGGGAGGGAGAGAGAGAGAGAGAGAGAGAGAGAGAGAGAGAGAGAGAGAGAGAGAGAGAGAGGGAGGGGGGGGCAGGGACAGAGAGAGAGAGAGACAGAGAGAGAGAGAGAAGGAGAGGGGGGGGAGAGAGAGACAGGGACAGAGAGAGAGAGAAAGAGAGAGAGATGGAGAGAGAGAGAGAGACAGAGAGAGAGACAGAGAGAGAGACAGAGAGAAGTCTCTTACTTAGTTTTGCGCCCGGGAGCGTAAAGAGTCTTGCAGAGATTCATCATTATCACCAGAAAGGCAAAAAAACACATTTTCATACAGGAAACACATTTCCTCCATGTGGGAAACAGTTGCAGTGGGTGGAGCATTCTGATGAAGACGCTCATCTAAACTCCTTCACGATTCCACCACACTACACCACACTGTGTTGACACACATGACATACAAGCAACAGTCATAGGAGAAGGTAAACATAAGGTCTAAAAACACAATTTGTAACCAGAACAACTGATATACTGCCTACTTAATGTACCACAAGCTTGAATTATATTAAATCTATATGCTTGACCACATGTTTGAAATTAACCAAGGCAGTGTCAAGACCAGACGATGATCATGGTTCATTGATGACATTTTGTGCTTGGAATGACAGGTCAGAATGATACAAGGATATTGTTTAACCCCTGCAGGTTGTCTAATGATGCCTCTGCACATCTAGCATCGACATAAACGCTAATTGAAATGCCAGGAGCTAATACTACCGCATACACTCATGCAAACACACACACAAACACACATAGACAGACTGAGAGAGGGAGAGAGAGACACGGGGAGGACCGAGGACCAGAGTGAGAGAGAGATTGAGAGAGAGTGAGTGAGAGAGAGAGAAAGAGAGAGAGAGAGAGAGAGAGAGAGAGAGATGTCAGGAAAAATACATATTTGGCACCTAAAATCCACTGAGAATAAAACGGTACCGAATATGTATCGAATAAAACATTGCCAAGAGGACTTTTCTGCAAAACAACCATTTCATCATGTGCGTATTATCCATTCAGGAGTCACTTGTATGTATGCGACACTCTCTGTACATGTTGTAACTGTTTAAGCACAAACTATTCCTCCACAAAACCAGCTGCGTTTATCAGCTCCTTGAGACGAAAAGCCTGCGTCTATAGAGAAACCAGCTGAAGAACCGCTGCGCCTTCAGAGTTGAGAGACGCCCTACTACAGGACCATGGACAGCACCACTCCGCGCCTATTACTACTACTGACCTACGGCAAGATTGGAAAGCGGACGCTATGGTTTCCTGAAGAGTGTGCTCCAAATAGGACAATTAATCCACAAATGACGGCCATGGATACCCGATATGTCTATCTGAGAAGGGAGAAGGGCTCTTAGCCTGTCTGCTAGTAGTAATTTAACAACATTAAAATGATTACTTTTGCAGAGGGTATTAACATTTATTAAGTTATTGCTTTTCAATTCTGTAAAGAGGATAACGTCACATCCAACGTACTGGAAAAAAAAGAATGATAAATGCCAGCTATCACATGAAACAGCTTAAGACAGACATGTCGATGAAACACGGAGAAGGATACAATTACAAAAGTGATAAACTCATTATATGCAGCACTCACCTCTCTCAAGACTGAGATTTTTGAAAACTTCTAATTCTGCCATTACAGTATATCACAGACATGCATAACTTTAACCAAACAGTCTTTCTCTGGAGTGTGGAATGCGAAGGGTTGTTGTCTGAAAAATCGGAGTCAACGCGTTGCTCCATTTATTTTTGGCATAATATCCGTTTAAAAAAACGTAAATTCAAAAATAAACGCTTAATACACCGTTCCAAAAGAAAACGGATGAAAAAACTAGCATTCATCCATTTTTTCTAAATTCGTGGCTGTACATTCAAAAACAGACTAACTGGGTACTCCGCACAGTGGGTCCTTCAGGCTGGGTCTGCGCTCACTCCCTCCTCCTTGGTCGCCCTCTCCCAATACCTGGACCAGTCTGGGAGATTCCCGCCGTGGCTATTCGAGATTACTAACCCTATTTGATTCAAAACATTTGCGCGAAAGCTTTTTTTAAGAAGTGGGAGGGGTGTCGTGTTGCAAATTCGACTGCAGGTGAAGAGTGATTGATTTTTACGCACAAGGATAGCGCGTATGTGCAAACATCAACATGTCTAAGATGCATTAACAACCCGACAAACTCAACATTACTGTGTTTCTATACAGTGTGAACAACGCCCAAGTAAAGGAGATGCTAGTTTAACGAATTTTCAGGTATTTCATGGTTCAACGACCGCATCAGGACATAGGGGGTACTGGGGCACTTCAGTGCGTGAAATTACCACGAGTTGCCTTGTAAATAGCGGAAGACGACCTGAGGTGTTTTACACTCTAAACGAGTTTTGGTATGCAGAACACCCTTCGACGTTTGACTGTGACAAAATGGTCCGCCAGTGGAAACGCCATGAAAATCAATTCCAACCAATTTTCCCGGTTCTAGTAGACGGTCTTCTCGTTATGGCTGACCTATTGCTTTCAGCCAGACTGTGCGAATTGACAAATTAATTGACTTCAGCTGGCAATCATATGGGCAAATAGGCAATCATTATGACAAGACGCACGCTGTGAGAAACTATTTTCTTTGACAATACACTGTTTAGATCAATCTAACTGGAAATATCGGATGAGATAATAGGTTAATCCAGGAGATTAGCTAAACACAGCGTGTTGCATGGCATGAACAATACTGAAAAGTCCCCCCACTCTCGTGCTGCAGCAATAATGTTTTATAAATTGTGTTACACTGACTACATTGTGATGCAGGCCTAGGAGGTTTCCTTTGCTTCTCTGAGCTTCTCTGAGGTTTATATCCATTGTAATTTTATTGTAACCGAATACAGTACAGTTTAATGTTTTGAATTAGGCTATGTTTACGCCCATCACTCCCAAATTGAAACTACATAGAAGAGCTCACCAGAAGTAGAGAGCACAGGGTTGAAGTAAGCACAAACATAGTGAATAATACAAGATTTGTAAACCGTGAGCACGCTTTTGCAGTCCATATACACTCTAAAATCTGTGTCGTGTTCCAAGTCTGTAGGCATCGTTTGTTTTCAGAAGTCTATTAAGACTAGACTATATGTGGCTCTTCCTTTTCTTTCGCATCTGAACCTAGGGGGCCCAGGCTCGGTGTCACTCGACCATGTGAAAAGTAATTAAGACGCACAGCAGAGCAAACCGTCCGTCAGATGTGATGCAGGAGGCGCTGTTATGTTACAGATCGTTAAAAACACTTGGGTCTGTGAACATTTCACCTTCAAAGTAGGCTTTCCAAGGCATGGTACTGAACCTCTACAGGAAGAAGACAGGTAGATTTTGCTGAACACCATTTCAGACACACCTGAACGGTGCAGCCTGGTCAGGCAATCAGATGACTGGTTTCAGGGACAATGGTACAATGGTACAATGGTACCAATCTGATGTATTCAACTGCATGCTTTAGCCTTTTATCATTCCATGTAAAACGGTGAGCAAAGCTGATGCCAATTGGCACATTGATTATGTAATGAGCTGGAAAATTGCAGCAATATCTGGCCCTGGGGGGTTAGCCAGACCATGAATCATTATGCCTCAGTGTCCCAGAAGACATTAAAATACCCAGCTGTGGCAACTGGGTATGATCAGCTCTGGACATGAAACACTGCATCTCATTCACAACTGTCAGAATGCCTGTGTTCTTTTTGTTTCTTTGAGCTTGTATTATGACATTTAAGAAAATATTACTTCTTAAAACAGGTGTGTCTGTATTTGTTTTTCAGAAGTAAATAAGATCTGTTTCTCCTACAACCCCGTTAGGGGCAGTATAAGACTATTATAAGTTGAACTAAGATTGGATTTATATCACGCTTCACTGGACAGTGTTTCTTGGTGTTTCTTGATCTTACTAAATTCTGAATTGTTTCTTCTAAAGCCATCCTTAGAAGAAAAGGATAAAACATTTGGAGTGCTATTTTAAGACATTTGTTTCTAAAAGACAATGTCAAGAAAGGACAAGAGGCTAAGTATAATATAAGTGTGCATAAATGAGAGGCATAGGCTGGCTGACCAAAACGTTGCCAAGGGTGTCTGAACATGAACTGAAAAACGATGACAAGAGCTTCATCATTATAGTAGACAGAAGGGTTCCTGATCTAACTCTAGATGGAAGACAAAACTAAAAACGAACAAAAAAAAAAGACCTTCGGGGTTGCTACTATGCAGACCCGTGAATTTTTATAACTTGATCATCCCTTTTGTCGCCCCTGTAATGAAAAATCAGGTTTCAAGAGCTGCCTCAGAGTGGTCCTCCGCCACCCGTCTCCCCGTCCCCGTCCCCATCCCCCCTGACTGGGATTAGTCTGCGGCCTCGGTGAAGTGTAGCGAGACGTGTATCCATCATGTGCTCAGTGACTTTAAAGGAAATAAAGCCCAGAGATATAGTACAAGTGAGAGTCTATGATGATGACACATCCTCGCAGACACCCTCCCCACATAAATCACTAAAATAACATTTTCCGCTGCATCAAGTGTGTTTGTGTAGGAGGGGGGATGGTATCGCCGCTGTTATATATCTATACACCTTCCCGGAAGACAGTCAGAGGGGAATCACGCTGTCGATTAAAAAATGATCTCGTAGGTGAAATAGTTTCCTAGGTTCTTGAGGAAATGTCAGTCCAGACAAGTGTGTTTTGATGAGTCGCTCAGATTCGAGGTTAAAGGTGAGATGATCAATACTTTTCTTTTGAGCAGGAGAAGCAAAACAGGCTCCCAGATGACTTTAACATGCACATCCTCTCCATCTTTCTTTATTAATACCACAGGAACAAACTGTCAAATGGTCTCTGTGCTTCCTAGGGTTGTTTTCCACTTCCTACCCCCCATATGCACATAGCTCTCTCCACACACTGCCAGTCTTAATTTCCCTCTAAAAGATTAGCTCGTCCCCTTATTTTCTACGCCTGTAGTCTTACCAATTTCCCTCCTTCCAGTGGAACCAAACTATCACCAGCCCTGTCGGCCACAGTCAGGAAGAAAAGAAGGGAATGGGATGGGAAGGGAAGAGAGGAAGGGAGAGGAAGAGGAATGTAAGGGCGCTGAGAAGAACGAGAACATGCCAGGTTCCGCCATGTTTGATCACCCCACTTCCATCTGTCCCTCTAACCGCGGACAAGTCAATCAATCGCAGGCTGATCTCACTGGACGATTAGGTGGGGAAGACATGGAGCTAAGCTGTGGCAAGCAGTGCCAAACCATGTCAGCCAGAGAGAGGGAGGCAGAACAGTCCATCAGATCAAACACATACCCACCACCACCCTCACTGGAATGAAGCCATACAGTCACCTAAAAACATACCCTATATAACCACCAGATCATTACATGCGTAGCGATGCATCATGTCTTTTGAACTTTCAATGGATCTCAATATGCTTTGAATTTTCAGTAGGCTACCTCAAGCCCTGATAATGCAGTCTGATCAAGATGATATCCTTTGTCCATTCAGTTTTGAGAACCAATTGATTTTTGTTTCCTGATATAGCAAACAGAGAATGTGGAGTGCAGAGTGTCTGAGTGTGCTTTTATATGTGAAGGGCTCGGTCTCAGTGGGTAGTTAGCACTCATCGGAGACTGCCCGAAGGCACAGATGTAGATAAAGAGGTTTTAATATTCTTGTGAATTATTTATTTTTATTCTTCCAACACGTCTTTAATCTAGTAGCCAACACACAGAGGGCACAGCCAATAGTGCCGCAAGCCAGCGATTGCGTTAAAATTTTGTATTTTCACATTACGCCACAATTTCATTTTGATGGCCATCTGTGGCCTTTCTAAAATTGCATTTCAATTTCACCACTATAGTATGACTGCAAAACCGCCTCGCTAGGCTGTCATGGGATGTCATGAAACAATTACAGTACGATTCCCAGGAGAGTGGCCTCACCTGCCTCACCATTATAATTTGAATGAATGACATTTTCATCTCACTCGCTCTAATGATGGCGATTTGCAACCTCCCACTTAGAATCCTTGTTTATTGTGATGTAATGTGCACATACTCTGCTCTGGTATGAAAGGATTAGACATCGCCCCCTGCTGGAGAATTCTAAATTCAGGCTTGGTGCAATAAAAAAACACATTGGAGACACATTGGCATTTTGCATCATGACTCTGAAATTCGTCATGTTTATGTCATAGAAATCACAGTACTTATTTATGTCTTTTTCCACACAAGTTGCACAATAAATAGTAATCACATACAATGAAAACTGAACAAGCAAGGTAACAAGCACAGCATTAAAACTTATAAAGAGGTACTGTATGTCTGAAGTGTTCTCTGCACTGCCTCACTACTTGGGGTCCAAAGAACAGATAATATGTCTTTGTAATGGAAATTACAGCATAATAATAAAAAAATAATAATATATACAAGGTAACAAGAATAGCATTATAACTTTTAAACATGTATGTCTGGAGTGCTCTCTGTACTGCCTCTAAGAACTCTTAAGTAAGTAAAACCTGTTTATTTTACTTCGCCTCCAATACACATCCTTACACCACAGTTTCTACTTTACTAAATGTCATGTACTTGGCTTTGATCGGTAACTTAGTGCAGTCTTCGTCAGTCCAAGGACTTTGGCACAGGGGAAAAAAGAAAAGAAGTGAAGACAGTGTGACAGTGTGAGTGAGTGTGTGTGCTACTACCCACCGTGGAAGAGGCTGTTGTCAGTGAGGAAGTGTCTGCAGTACTGGGGACTACCCCGGCTCTCGGTCCCCCAGGAACTCATTACGAGATCCTGCTGGAGTGATAGATCAAGCGGAGGCAGAGATATCTGCAGAATAGACAGAGAGAGAGAGAGATAGAGAGAGAGAGAGAGAGAGAGAGAGAAGAGACAGGGAGAGAGAGAGAGAGACAGAGACAGAGAGACAGAGAAAAAGAGAGAGAGAAGAAAGAGAGAGAGAGAGAAGAAACAGAGAGAGAAAGAGAGAGAGAAGAAAAAGAGACAGAGAGAGAAAAGAGAATAATCAGTTACTGTATCTCAAGGACATCTATTCTCATTTAGTTATTTGAAGAATCTACAGTGTAAAGACAGCATTACACAATCACTGTCACTCCACAAAGCTCTGTCAACCGTACCACCGCAACCACCATCTGTAATTCTCGTCTTAACCTTGTCTTCCCGCACTATAGCAGTGGAACATTAACTCACACCCACAAACAAGAGCACACAAGTGCCACACTGAAGAGAGGCAGACGTGGGCGGACACACACACACACACACACACACACACACACACACACAGACGATCCGGACTCGACACCCGAGAAGCTGCCCTCTCTGATGGAGGCCCAGTAGACCATGTGATCCCTTTAGTCATCCAACACTGATCTTGGCCTGAGGGCTACAAGTAGTGCAAAACCCAGCTCTGACAACCCGCGTCTAGTCTACCCATGGGAAATATCCCACAGCCTTTTAAGACACCACCAGAGTGCCAGTCCATCTCACCAGTTTTAAGGATTTCTCCCACAAAAGCACAAACACATGGAAACCAAAGGCATGAACTGAGACCTGGGGGTTTTCGTGTGAATTGTTGATCAAATTGTGTTCAATAAAACATTCTCATTGGTCAGTCTGAGGCACAGGTGAGCAATGCTGTTGTAAGCCAATGGGAGGGAGCATCACTGATAGTAACAAGAATCCAATGAATAGTGCATCTGAAAAGCTCTCAGGTGTTGTGTAGGTCATGATATAGTAAAGCAGAATACAGTAACATCACGGGTAAGTCTAGACAGGGGAAGGTGATAATAAAAGGCCTAGTTGTGCCACAGTCCTTTTAAGCCTCATGTCTTACATATGAATAACGAGGAATATGTCATTACACGTTCAGCAGATGTCTAAGGGTTTTTGTTAATGCTCAGCTCAGTGACAGACACAGGAACATACCCAGCACAAATCCCTGATGCTGTGTGTGTAAAAGCGCATCACACGCGAAAGCATATTGTGGCACTGCAATTCATAACCAGACAGATCTCAATGCACCTGAAGGTATTGCACAGCGCAGATGAAAGACTGGTCTAACACTATGTGACATTCTCTCTGCATGATAATAACAAGGTCCTGATGTCACAAAATGCTAAATGCCTTCGTGTTTATCCCCTTAAGGACTTTCCAGCTGTATTGCTGCTGATTGCAGTGGTGTTGACATATTTGATTTGCAGTCATAAATAATTAAAGGCTGGTAACGTAAAGGTTTTGGTATTGATTTAGAAAGGGATAAACACACTGGATTTGTTTTGGTTGATTTTCTTGTCAAGGGCATAATAGAAAATCATCATACATATTTTATGTATTTCAGAGACACTATTGGCAACAAGGGATGTAGATATCTAAGAGGAAAACAGACATAAATGAAACTACGCAAAAAAAAATTACATTAGAGGCATAAATGCCCAATATCTGTCTTGGACCTAAAAGGCATTTCATTTACATGTTGTGGGGTTTTGATGAAATACAGAAATGTACATATTCAAATGTTGACTTAACACTTTAATAAAAGAATCAGAAAAACGAGAAGAGGCTGTGTTTCTTCCCACAATAACACCAGCAGCACATAAGCAGTGAAATGAACAACCCCTGCGTCACATCTCTCAGAGACAGAATGAGTGAAGAAGTCAAGAGTGCCTGACTTCAATTTGGGCATTCCATCCTCCGTGACTGTGAAGCTGACCCCTTGACCTCCCTCTGGATGTCCCCCCACCACCATCCCCATCCCTACCCCCCACCCCCATCCCTCAGGTGGGCTGAAACCAGATACGGGGGCCCGACGCCGGGCAGTCTCCTGCCCTTCCGGACGTCTGACGTCTGCCTGACAGTTGCTCCATAGATCACCCAGGGAAGAGACAAGCAACAGGTGCCTCCGAGAGGGAAGTGACATTCATTTCATTGGGGGGGAAGTGAGAGTGAAGTGTGTGAAAGCAGTTGAGAGGAGGGAGGTGAAGAAAAACGAAGAGGTTAACAGGCAATAAGAAGCCGGTAAGATGGACAAAGGTGAAAAGACAGGGAAGAGAAAGAGGAAACCTTAAGGCTGGCTGGGGGGGTGGGGGTTGGTGGGGGGAGGGGCAGCGGGGATCTCAGTGAAAACCAGCACTCTGCAATAAAAACAATGAGTAGATGAAAAAAGAAAAGTATAAAGAACATGGATAACCAATTCCAGATTAAACAAAGCCACTATATATATATATATATATATATATATATATATATATATATATATATATATATATAAACAAAAAACAAAACAACAAAACTCACAACAGCTGGCACGGTGACTCTCTTACAAAAAACAATTCTATGAAAGTATCATTCAATTTTAAAGACTTCATAAAGGCGCCTTCTTATGACAGCGTACTAAAAATACTTCAAAGGCCCATAAACGAGGAGACACCTCAATCCCAAGAGCCAATAAAAGAAACAATAAACCCTGTGTGAAAATTAAGCAACATCTCATCTGAGTTTAATATGAAATAGCACAGGTCTGACTCTGACGGGGAAGGCAGTGGTCTCAGACCCCAGGCTCCATTTTTCACTTACAAATGTCAGGGATCTTTTCACCCTGCGGAGAATAGAGGTCCTGAGACCACACATTAATCTGGCACGCGTGAGAGAGGAGGAATACGAATCATTACAGAAGCCATTATGGTATAACAGCAAGGTAATGCGAGCATGTCACTTGCCCGATGACATACAGTACCGCTGGCCACCAGAGCAGAGGCCCCGTTTGCCTGGTAGAAAATAGCATGTTCTTCCACTAAACTGACAACACATGAATCTCAGCGGAAAGCTGCCTGGAGATAAGAGACCCATCCAGCGTGTGAGTGAGGAGAGGCCAGGATGCACACAGGACTGCTACACGAGGCTACATTCCAGACATCGGCCAAGCAGGCAGTAAAGCATCTACTGCAGTGGATCGCAAACTTTTAACTGCCGTGTACCTCCTGAAACACCATGTCCTATCCAGTACCCTGTACACCACAGTGAGCTGCCATGAGTTTTTTTGGGGGGGAAAAATTAATTATTGCTCCATAAACAAAATGTAAACACATACTGAATTTGACCATAATAATGTAGTACTAAATGAGTTGTACTCCTGTTAATTTGAATGTAACACCATGTCCTATCCAGAGACTGTATATAGGAATATATACAGTCAATGGTCCTATTGAGTACCCCTTTCACCACAGTGAGCTGCTGTGAGTTTTTTTTTTTTGGGAAAAATGATTGCTGCGTAAACAAAATGTGAACACATACTGAATTGGGACCATAAAAATATAGTACCAAATGAGTTGTACGTGGGTTGGTTTGAATGTAAGATCTTTTCCCACATAGAGTCCCACATGGAGTCTTTGTGTTTATGCTGGTAAGAGCTGAAAACTTATTTACAAATTTATTTTCTACACCCCTTAGAATTGGTATCCAAGTAGCCCAAGGGGTACTTATGCCCCGGTTTGACAACCACTGATCTACTGGGAACATGAGATGGGCCAAACATGACCAAACAAATATACTAGTGTGACTCTGTTTGAATTTGTGGCTAAAAACAGTTTGTAATTGTGCTTGGTGATGCAACCTACATGACACTGATAACAAAGTCAAAGATTCAGCAACTTCATTTTTGGTTGAACTATTCCTGTGCAACCAGTAAAGACTAACAATGAGCTCTGGTTTCTCTTATGTGACTCTATAAAAGTGTATGGGGTGGTACCAAAAAGTGTGCCACAAAGTTCTTAACACTGTGAGCTCCAAATCTTACTAAGATCTCTGTCACTCTCACTCATTCAAACATGCCACACACCACAGCTGCACAATATAAAACAAATGTGCAATATATATGATAACACCACCGAATGACTACAATATGACTGGCAATAAGTAAACAAATACTCAAATATTGAATTTTTTAGTCTTTCAACTCAGTGTCTTCAACACTAGGCCACAATATTGTATGTTGCAATATTTCTGTATTTTGGACGTATTGTGCCGATCCAATGCACATACATACGTATATGTTCTTGCACATGCACGTGAACATGACTGGGCACAGCTGGCCACCACGCTAACTGCATCACCAGCAATGGGATTTGCGGAGATAACTCAATGAGTCAAAGGTGATCGATCCTCAAACTCCGCCTCAAATCCTTTGACCTCCAAATTAGATTGGCCCAGTGAACAGACACAAAGAGGGTGTGTACCAGACACCATCCAAGTGCAACAACAACAACCAAGTCTCCAAATGAACCCATGGAAACATGCTGCCGTGTGGTGTAGGGTCTTAAAGCCCACGGTGACACAGTAAACTCCTAATTGCAATGGTTTTATGTGGAAGTAAGTGTGAAATGGCTGTGAGAAATTAATGACGGGCTGTGCGTGCTCTTAGAAATAATGGGGCAGTAGGGGCAAGCCCCATTAATGAACCCCCTAAAGGGTAATACTTATAATCTCTCACTTTCACACAGACAGCTGTCGTGACCCCAGGGCCACAACATAAACACTGATCCAAATCCACAAAATAAAGCACACCCAAACTCACCCAAAACACCACCTGCTGTCACATATCTAAGTCCATCACTGCCTTTGTGTCCCTGCCATAAGCGAAAACAGATTTTTTCAGCCTAACCGAAAGCCATGAAACAGCACTTTCATGAGGGATGGGGAAAACAGCCAAACATGGACGGTTGCAGCGCAGGTGGAGAAAACAGCCCAGGTCTCTCCTGGTGGCACTTGTGTCTGTGTCTGAATGACAGGTGCTGGGGGAAACCCCCACCTGTAACACGGTAACTCTCTAAAAGCTGTGTCTTTTCACTCGCAAGGCAGTCGGACAATGCGGACACGGAGGAAAGTGGCTGCAAGTTACCCAATCTGTCTGGTCAAGTCACTCCAAAACAATGAACAATGACATTTACTGCTCGCCAACTAGTTCAAATCTTCCTCTTGCCTACAGGCACCATCTGGGTCCCTGGGTCCATGTGTCTCTGCCACAAGCTCCACATCTGCATATACAGCCGAACACACAATTTTGCTGAAGCAGTTGGCAAACTGAACAGGTAAAAGGCAAATAAACCATGTTGCTATTGAGGCAAAATGCAACAGTTTGCTTTAATGTGAATCTCTGTGAATTTGATGAAATAATAAAGCGACATACATAGGACTAACCATTACATGTCCTACTTTTCAAAACAGCCCCATAGAAAACTGTGGTTATATTTGACAGCTGTGGTTATATCTGACACTGCCTTGTTGTTGTAGTTTGCATAAAACAGCTGAATTAATATGAGCGTAATAATATGCAGCTTTCTCACCCACACTGACGTCTTTATGGGTGAACTTTATGGGCTAATAGACTGTTACACTGTTCTAGTACAACTTATTTTCACAAGTTTTTGGGCATCCTAAAGGCACCTTCACATACAGTATATGTTTGGGAAATGTGGAACTCCCAAAACCTCAAGCTTTAGTGCATTACAAAAACAATCAGATAAAATAGTTGTGATTTCCTTTATTCTGTCTCATGTTGGCAGTAAAATGACTTCGCCCTTGGCAGACACACATGGGTCTACTGTACTACTATAAACTTCTCTCAACAAAGATTCGTCACAAGCTCTTGCTCCCCTTTTTTTCAGCCATTCCCACTGAACCCTATCAGAGTCAGCTCTGTGCACTGACCACAAAGGGTTCAATTCAGCGTAGCCCCAGAACATCCATTCCTCCATCCCACAGAGAGAGAGAGAGAGAGAGGTGGTGATGGTGGTGGCGGTGGTGTTGGTGGTGGTGGTAGTGGGGAGGGGGGTTAAATAATTCATCGCTGCCTCCACTGCAACAATGAGGCCTGTTTCCAATCCTACCTGAGCACCAGAGCAAGCTGATACACTAACAAGGGCACGACTTCAAAAACACTGGACTCATTTTACCTGTTCCCGCTCCATACACACATGCAGCGGGTGTATCATCATGACATGGATGAGATTGTTTTGCATTCCGAGGGTGGGGACGTTCCCCCTCAAGTGCTTGTTTGTTAGGAGAGAGACAGTGCCATCAGCCAAGATATTTACCCTGTTTTATAGAGCAGGGCATGCTGTTTCTCAGGGGAAATGTTCCAGAAGGTTAAGTTTGACAATATGAAGATCTACTTAAATGATGGGAGAAGTTTCAAAGTGAACTGTTTGGACTGTTCTCTTGCCTAAGCTGTTTTGCCTAAGCTGGCTTCTGACTTATATTCAGGAGAATAAGTAGCTTAAGTAAGAAACTTAAGTAAGAAAAATTGATCTTATTCACTTTTACCATCTGCCTTATAAACAGTTTTACTTTGTGACACCTCATTCTCTGAAGCATATGGAATGGTGTCTTGTGTGAGTGACAGTACCACATCATCTTGGATAACCACAACATTGCACTGAGATAATAGTGGCCTGGTTATTAGTTAAAATTACACCAACATCAAGAAACAGTTCACATGTAGGGCTTGGTAACTGTAGTTGGACTGTACTTGGTGACTGGATGGACAACAGGGGGGAACCAACCACGTTTGCGTCCCTTTGTCTGGGAACCGTCATTAATCACGACATCCCCACCCCTACCCTCCAAATCCCCAAAGATGTGGGCCGTGGAGTGGGAGGGAGCAGGCACCCGTTTCCCTTCTTTTACCCCATCGCTACCGGCTGTGTTTTATAAAACCCTTTGTTATGCCACAGAGGCTGTAATGAACTGGTCCTTTAAAAATTGTCAGTAATTCACACAACCTCTGCTGAGAATTAAATGGTAGGCCTAAATTATACAAAACTTAAGTTTTCAAAGGAGTGTTTTCGCGAAACAACTCTTTTATCTTGATAATCCATTTTAGAAACCAGTTGTTACCGATTTGACTTTAATCCCGTTAACATTGCCTAAAAGTCAAATTTGAATTAAAGCCAGACCACCAGACCTTGAAAAACAAAACTACAATAGCACTCATAATGCCAAGCATGTGATTTAACTCAGGAAATAATGTATGGGATGTCTACTGCAATGGCTACGAAGAGTCAGGACAGGTGCGAAGTTGTATCCGTTTTTAAAGTTACTATTAGTTTCCCTGTCAATGACGACATCCATCTTGTCAAGAGATACAGATGCTACTAAATGCATGTGAAGTTTTAAGGAACATGCTCTTTGTTTATTTTGCAGTGAACACCTGCCTTATTAACAAATAATAACCACTACTTACGTCAGATTTCCCTTTATTCCTCTGACAGGACGACTTGGCTAAAGTAATTCCACACAACCGAAAAACATTCCGTTTAGGTTGTCCAGCCGAGCAATAAACAACATTCAATATTTAGTCCGATTCTGTTCCAGACACAAACGACGTGTTGAGCCTAGCGTTCAACTGTCCCACAACAGCAGTGGGTTAGACTGTGCCGCCACAATGCCATTTCCCATTCAAACGATACGGCTGCTGGGTGACCGGCGTGAGGAGTGGCCTATGGAAAATACTGGGGTGGAGTTCATGGAGTGGGATCAAAGACAAAAATTCACATCCTTTTAGAAAGTCTGAATCCTTCTCATACAGCCTTCCTGTGGGCTTCTGTTTATACATAAATACTGTTTAGTCCTCTGACATGAAAAATAAACTAGTTTTGTTTTTCATTTTGTGTTGTACACCTCTTGTTACGCAAAATAACTACACAGCTGTAAGCCTGGACCACAATCACTTGAAACCGGTAGTCTTTATTGTCCCATACATAGATAATCTTTACACATTTCATATCATAATACAATATCAACTGGCAAATAAATAAAAAAGTACAATCACTTTGCCAAAATAACAAATCTGATGCCAACACAAACACAAGGTTTTTTATTTAGAGGACCATGTCTGAACAAGTGAAAGTGAACAATGATTTCCCTTACTCCGTGCTGCTTACATATCAGTAACAGCCCATGCAAAACTCAACCGCCTCTCCCCCTTGCCCCTCCTCCCCTTCTGCCCCACTGAAAGCGCTGCAACAGCTCAAAGTCTGCAACCGGCTCCTCATTACTCTCTGTTCAAACTCCTCAGCCAATAGGAAGTCTGAAGTGCCTGCTTGTGAGATTTGCACAACAAAGATGGAGAGTGGAAGGGAGGGGGTGGGTTGGTGGGTGGGGTGCAGTGGTGATGGTGGGGTGCTACAAGCTGCTGCTACCCCCCTCCCCTCCTTGGCCACCCCAATTTTAGCCCTAGTGGACCTACAGCACACTCTGCTAACACAGCAAACAGGGTATGGGCTAAGCAGGGGGTAGATTTTACCAGAGGTATTCTGGGCTGACCATGTCTTGCTGATTCTCTGAGACATACTTTAGTATTTTAAGATGCTTTTTTTTTTGGGGGGGGGGGGGGGGGGGTCCTTTAGTTTTACATGTGAAGACACAACACTACGATGCGGTTTTACTTCTGATTCTTCTGTTTGGTACCTCTAGGAAAGAGAGCTCATCACCTTTTGACATTCTTTGTCTTTCAGATTCACTGGGCTCCATGGCAACAGTGCTTTTTGCTTTGTCTGGTTGGGGTAATCGGGGAGACCCCCACCGATCACTACTGTGGACAATGCCCAACCTGCTTACTATGAAGCACAAGGGGCAGGGTACTCAGCTAGAAATGGGGGACGAGAGGCCGACTGGAAAACAAGATTATGCCGGACCCACGTGGGGCCCATGGCAGCAGCATGCAGCACTAAAATACAACTGATATATCGCTCTAGCCATTTAAAAATGTGATACTGAAAACAATAAGAGAAATTTGTGCAAGCTGAAGCTAACCAGGTCTGAATATTTGTTTGCTAGGTACTGTGTTGGCAGTAAACAAGCAACATGTCTAAATTGAATTAGCATGTTTGAGCATTTATTGTTTATTTTTTACATACTTTTCATATTTGCAACACACAGTGGCACAGAGGTAAAAACAATGTTTTTTGTTTGAAAATAAACAAATCTTACATGAGTTTAACAGAAACAGTGCCCTTTTATCCCATGGTAGTTTACAGTAGGTATTACTGTAGCCTTCTAAAGATGTTTTGACAACTCCCATTCTATGAAAGCCAGTTATATGACATGCTGGTTGGAGAAACAAAATTCAAAACAATTAAACAACCATGATCAAGTCCCGTCGATAGTGTCAGTTCACTGGTCTTTGGTCCTGGAGGTAAGCGAGAGAACCCTTTTTAAGATCTTCCCCACAAAGCTCTCCCGAAAGGACATGGAGAGCCTCTCCCAGACGCTGGCCTCTCTCCACAGCCCCCGGCCCTTCCTTTCAGCGTGGAGCTCTGCCTTCAGCAGCCTCTTGTGGAGTCTCCAGTACACTCGTGAGTGGGGGTCCAGGCCCAGAATCGGTGCTGACCTGGCCAGACCCTGGCGCAACACCTCCTCGTTCAAACACGTGCCGAACAGAGAGCCCTAAGGGTCACAGAGAGGAAGCTTAGAGAGAGAGAGAGAGAGAGAGAGAGAGAGAGATAGAGAGAGAGAGGGAGAGAGAGATAGATAGATAGATAGATAGCGAGAAAGTTAAGAAATAGATAGAGAGAGCGAGAGAGACAGCGAGGAAGTTAAGAGAGAGAGAGAGAGAGAGCGAGTTAAGAGAGAGAGAAAGTTAAGAGATAGTGAGATAAGAGAGAGAGAGAAAGTTAAGAGATAGAGAGCGAGAGATAGGGAGAGCGAGGAAGTTTAGATAGAGAGCGTGAGAGAGAGAAAGAAAGAGAGGAGAGAGAGGAGAGAAAAAGACCATTAGCCAAATGAGACTCATAAAGCTGCCAACACTATCTTAAAGTAATAATCTACTACATAACGATCTTGGACATTGCAAATATTTTAACACACGATCAGGGGCAGCACCAGGGGGTAAAACATAAGGACACTTCTAAGGGATCACCACTGACAGGGGCCCTCTGAGGACACTATCTGCATTATTATTACATCTTACACCGGCCCACAACTGTACTCTTTTATAGGGTCAAAATATTCCAGCAGCACCCCTGTCTGAAGGCAATTAAGTTCCAAAAGAGGAGGCTGAAATGTGTGATTAAAACATTCAGTGCCTTAGACAAATCTAAATGGCAGTCAGAGGTGTCAATCCCAGGTTCAGAAAGTAAAAACCCTGGCCACAAATTTGATCCAACCAGCTCTGAATGAGCCGATCATAATGAGCATTCAAGACAGGTAGATCAGCTACTCAGTGAAGTCCCCTGTGTAAGGAGGAAAATGTGGCAGGGTTTTTACTTTCTGAACCTGGGACTGACACCTCTGACTATTACACACTATACACTCTGTCTTGCAGCCAGAGAAAGCCGCCACGATGTGTAGGCCATTGTGGGTACTGGTAAGGAACTAACAGGTCTTTAGGTCTCTGCCTTAGCTCCTGTACATTGAGATCGCCCTGTAATGCTTCTCCATTCAAACCATAAAGCTGCTACAGACCCGCTGGAGGTCTACGTCCCCATTAGATTCTTTTGACCAGTTTACATTCGCAATGGTTGTTATCCTCATTGCATTGAGGCCTAAAACAGGGTTTTTACTTTCTGAACCCAGTACTGACACCACTGATGGCAGTAAAACAGTCCCCTCACCCGGCCTTTAGAGACGAAGCAGTCGAGGGTGTCTCCTTCCTGCCTTATCAGCCTCAGCCACACAGTCTCCGCAGGCCGCAGCTGCCGTCTGAGCCAGTCATGGCCCTCCGCGGTCAGCTCCACTCCGGCCAGACGCACCTGTAGAGGAGCGCCAGTTTGACCTGCACAACCAGAATGCTTTAAGGGTAAGGCAAGGCAGCCAAACAGCCTTAATGGCTTACTTACTACCTCTGTCTAACCAGAACTTTATGAGTGCAATTCATCATTTTAAAAGTTTACCTATCCTATACAAGGGCCTTGTAGAGATTAGTCATTCCATGAACAGGAGGCCAAAGGAAGGTGTTTTTTTGTGTGACTGGGTGTTTTAAGCAAAAACAACAAAACAATTTTCAAAATGATTTAGGGTTTGTTTTAGGGTTGAGTTGATTTTAAACAGCAGGGTTCTGTCACAGCCCAATAGCTATGTGGTCCATGGGGATATATTACCAGGACTACCAGTAGCTTACATTTTAAGTTAATAAATATAAAACACTGTTTACAAAGTAGGCCTACACATACGGCCACCAGGCAGCTATAAAGCCTGGGATTTCATCTAATTAACAACAGCTGTCTGGTTTGTCTACAGAACAGCTGCTGTATGAATGTGCAGACTACAAGATTTTGTGTGAGCCCCACATTAAAGGGAAAATAGCCTGGTAAACCAGCCCCTCGTACTTCACTTCTTTTTGTACAGAGCTGAAACGAAGTGAAGTACGAGGGGGTGATTTAATAGCAGAGTTTGTGCACTTACGTTTCACCAGCAGGGGTGACAGGACAGGGATGTGAATTGGGATGTGCTCCACTTCCAGGCTTTCTTCAGTGAGGCGAAATACTCTTCCTCGCAGACTTACATTTCGCTCAATGAACCTTGCGGGAATTTCTGATGCAGCATTGAACTTTGTGATCTGCAAACTCATGCATTCACAGAAGTCTCTGAACAACACAGTTGGCATTCACACATCACAAGCTCTACAATTTGTAATATTAAAAATAAACGGATATAAAATCAAGTCATTCCGTGATATCATAGCATTGGTTTGACGTCTATTTCGATTCACTATTTCAGTAAACTCTTGGCAGTGTTGAGGTGTCAGTACATATGCTACTACTGCATCAAACATTACCATCAGCACCAGCGTGATGCATGCGGCTAACTCTCGAACGTCAAGTAGACAATATTTATCTATAGCTGGTGCACATAATCGCTGATTTGAGTGCATTTCTAAACATTATTCTTAAAATAGTCTTTACCAATTTAATGCTCCTTCCCAAAATGACAATACCAACGACTGCTAATCCAGTGCTGACGCTCTAGATGAGAAAGAAGAATTTTAAAGTTAGCATCCTGATGCTTCTATTACATGAAATGGTCATTGCGTCGTTGCATGAAGTAACTGCAGAAAGGCTGCTTCGTACCCGTATAAGTGTCAAATTGTCGTCAGCAAATTTTGATACTATAGTTATTAGATTCTTAGATTTATCGTCAACTTTATCCAGACGTGCAGGTTGCCCATCCGGCATGTTTACTTGCAACAACGCATTACGTAGTACGGCAAGAGGCATGAGCCACTATTTTATAAAAGAGGAATCGCATAAGACAAATGCTTCTACTGTCTACGGACAAATACTGCACAGTACAAGAACAATGTGTTGCATCATATGTATTCATTATAATATATACATCAGGTCTTGCATTACATCTCAAAAAACGCTGGTATAAAATTACTTCGCATTGATTTGCCAAACATTTACAATGCCACAAAACTCAGTCATATTGTAACTTTTTTCCCCCATCTGTCTCTGAAGAGTGTAATTACATAGATACTGACCAATTTATAACGGTGTTGAGTGAAGAAACACTATGTATGTCCAGAATACATAGTATTTTTGGTGTAGGCCCATATTAATATGTGTAAGGCATGAAAATATCAGATAACCACAATTCCTAAGACTTACATACTATAAACTACTCAAAGATATGCACTGCTCTCAATGCATATGCCCATCCCATTGAAAGAATAAATGGCTAAGGACTGTACAGACAGAAACTCAGGACTGGTTACAGACTGGGAAGAAAAGTAAAATTAAAACACCAGTGTCTTGATATTATAAACCAGCCATAGCCTATAAGACTACAGCATTTGGCGCCAAGTTAGTTTTACATATTTGGTATGTCACATAAGTGATTAAGCTGATGATGGGTCAAGATTTGGAATAGTTCGGGATATACTGGCATGGCATACGCTTTGGATATTGCTTTTAAAATAATTTTAGACATGAATTAGACCTTAATTTTCAGGTCACACTAAGGTGTGGATCTCAACATTAATTACTGTGGGTTTGAAAATGCACACAGTAATGTGACATTAACAGTATGTAACATTAACAGTATATTTCAAAAGCCAGAAAAAAATAAAAATTAAAAATAAAATAAAAAGGTGCAATCATGAAGTGACTACTGAATGACTCTTCAGCCATTTTCCTTTAAAGATGCTGGTCTTGAGGATATACTGCTGTCTGCTGAAACAGATGTTTCTTTGACAGCCTGAGTGCATATTCTGCCTTGTGTGCGGACTTACAGTTTTCTACTTATCTAAGATTCAATGCAGTGACACATCTTAATGATCACATTATACTACATTCACTACAGTACAAAACTATACCTTGTTGTTTTGAGGATTAAACATGAACATGAAATTCATGTAATGCAACACAATGTCTGTGAAAATAAGCAATGTGTTGTAACCATCATTTTGAATAAAAAATGGTTTGTGCCTTTTATGTAGTAATGGTATCAAGACAACATTGACTGCAGTATTCTAAACCTATAGAAACCCATGCGATTGAACAACTTTAGAGTGTTGTGTGGGTAAAACCCACAGAAAGGGCATGAATGTCCGAACGAGCAAGGCACATACACTGAAGTAATTAAGTAAATGCAAGAATAAAGTCTACTGCGTATAATCCTCTTTCGTATTGCTTTAAACAGACTTGTATGTAATTTCTTGACAGAAGAGGTAATGGCAAAGTGAGGGATTGCGTTTTATCCTCCGAAAGTCAGGACTAATCTGACGTATGCATTGTGTGAATGAACATAAAAAGACAAAAGGCATTGTGACATCTTGGCGGAGTGGAGTATGCGTTGCAGAACTTTAAAATAATGCCAGATCTAGCTGTAGGTCTTCTCTACTTTGAAGATTTACAGTGCCATGCCTGCGGACTCTCCTCTTGAAGGCGCCTTAGTTTCTTGCCCAGGAACAGCCACCACATAAGGCCAATCACAACACACACCACTGACTCCACATAGTATCCGTCCAGAACAGTTACACACGTGCCGCCCTCCTTTACACAAAGCTACGGAGAGAGGGAGACAGACAGACACAAAATTTCAAGATCACATCAAGCCTCAAGACCCTAGAGTCAACAACTACACCTTAATAACAGTTATTGGCATTTTCATATGAAGATGTTATCTTAATACTTGACAAATCAATAAAGCTAATTCCTCGAGAAGCAGGCTTTTTTGTCACATGCATAACACTAATAAAATGTCATGGTAATTGTAAAGGATTGCATGCAATTTGCTGTGAAACTTGGATGAAAAAAATAAACAAATAAATAAAGATATGTAAATAATATTAAATTCTCCCATGCTCTTTTTACATCTATAACATGGATTTGCCCAAAAACATCCTTTCCGCCTACAGTAGATGACCCATCCATGGCTGCCGTCATACTCACCCCTGCCTCCTCTGGAGAGCCACAGCTCAGGCCCGCTGCTCCCTGGCACTCCTTCGAGGTGAGTGGGTCCACCAGCCACAGGGCCAGGGTGGAGGGCCAGTTCCCCCCCAGGTTGGTCACAGTGTTCAGCAGCGTCATGTACGTACCACCGATGACTGGATCACTGACCTTGGCGTGGAAGGCCATGGTGGCCACATACATGCTGTACAGTGCCACCTGTAGGAGAAATGAGGAATCGCAAGGAAGCGCATAAACAAAGAAGGTGGTTTTGCATGTCACATACTCAGGATGACGAGGCAAAATGCCAAAGGGTACAAAAAACGCATTTTAAGTCACTAAAGCCAGTAAATACACTGTGACTACACAAATAAAAATGGGAATATATATATATATATATATATATATATAGGAGAGAGAGAGAGAGAGAGAGTCTGAAAAGGTGAACTCACCTGATGAAGAGCATAGCTCAGCAGGACCACAGCATAATAATAGACTGGAAACCCCTCTTCTTGTTTCACACTAGGTGTCCACCATACAAGTAGTGCATACTCTAAACCAATCAGCAGCCTGAAAAAACACAGCCATAACACTTATGTCCACTGTCCCACACTACCTGGAAACCTTAGGATGTGAGATCTTTATTAGAATAACCTCAGTCAAAACTGAGACCAGTATACCACTCACAATGAAACCAAACATGACATGCAAATCTCATAACATTACTCACACAATAATGTACCCTTGATTCCCATATCTTTGTCCTAAGGGTGACTGGTGTAGCACCAGCTGTTGGCAGGGCATAGATAAGAACACAGTAGGTGGGTGACACCTAACTAAACACAAGAGAATGCCTTGGGTAATTTCTCTGTGGAACCCTTTATTGTGATAAGGTAAATTCTTCTGTTGCGCTGATTCAGAATAGTTATCCGTGAATGCAGAACCTTACAGTGTTTTTTTTTTTCATTTTGTCATAAATCTTTGACCTATGACACGCATCAAGCCTTACTGAAAAAAAAGAACAACACCCAACCAGACAGGAACTGAGAGTAGTAAGATGTCAGTACTCAGGCATTTTAGATGAAGCTGTGTAAATACCTGAAGGGGAAGGCCTTGTAGAAGATATCCAGAGGTCTGGGACCAGCGGTGTACTTGCTGATGATGAGGGGCAGCAGAATCTGCAGGGGCACCATGGGTACTGCCAGGAGGGCCAGCTGTGCTTTAGGAACGCCCGCTTCCACCAGCTTCAGCCCGGTCACTGCATCTGCTGCTGAAAAACCAATCTGTAACACAAGTCCACACACACACACATATGAACACGCACACAGACACACACACACACACACACATACACAGACAGACACACACACACACACAAACACACAAGCACCACCACCACCACCAAATACAGAAATCATGTAAAGTGTGGGAACTAAAGAAACATGAATTTACAAGATGTGTTGTCAGATACATTAATAGCAACAGGAATGTTGCATTACTCCTGTGAGTTAAATTTCATAGATTTTAAGGCTCATACAACACCTTGGCAGTTAGCAGTAGGCTACAAAACGTGAACACAGTTGGCATCTTCACAATGGAGAACAGAAGTTTGTAGGTTTCCATGACACCCTGTGTTTCCTCCCTGTGCTTCTTCTTCAGTTGCTGTTTGCTGTTCTCTTTCTTCAGAATGGCAACAAGGGTAGTCGACACAAGAAACACGATCCCCCAGAAAAACAAGAAGTCTGGAAACAGACACAAGGATAAGATATGTTACAGTCGTACAAATATGCCAGGTGATAAGATGAAGACATTACACAATTTCAGGAAACAATGCAGAAATTAATCCACACCTGATTCTGCAAAATAAATAATTCAAACAAAGTTGTGAACTATGGTTAGCCTAAAATCAACACAACTAAAAAGTAAAATACAATACTTTCCCACGACATTTAACACAAGTTAGAAATACTTTTTTCAGCTACACTATTCAATGTTTTGATGGTTTCGACTTGGACAGTGTCTGGGCAGCCTACAGTACCTGAGAGGGTTACGATGCCTTTGTCCTGAGGCTCAAATCTCAGGTACTTGTTGCAGAAATCGGCAGACTCCAGGGCCAGGAAGAGCACATTGCCCAGAAAGTAACCAGCAGTTTGGCCCACCGAATTACAGGTGGAGGCGTATCCCACATTCTCTCTGGACAGCATAGTCAGTGCCCAGCCATCCACGGCTATGTCCTGGGTGGCCGCTAGGAAGGCTAGCATGAAGAACACTGCAGTGAGCGTGATGACGTCGGGTCCTTTCTGCTCGTCACTCTCCAAGAGGGAGTCCACCGTGACGGAGAGGTACAGCATGAAGATGCCCAGCAGGTACTGCGTGGGAACCATCCACGACTTCCTGCGTCCAAACTTCTGGAAATAAATAGCATCGACTAGAGGAGCCCAGAGCAGCTTAAGGCTAAAGGGCCAGAAGACAAAGCTGAAGTAAGCCTGATCCTTGTAGCTGACATTCTTGCTCTGCATGATGAGTGGGATACTGCCTGCCAGGCCCAAGGGGATGCCTTGGAGGACATAGAGGAAAAGGAGCAGCAACACACTTCCCAGCTCTTCCTTGATGCCTTTACGTGTTTTAGTGTGGTTCTCCTCAGTCCACAGCAGTGCCTCTTCCTCTTCGGTGTCCATGTCTGACGACTTGGCTTCCTGGTTTCTCATGTCATCTGTGGACTGAACGGGCTTCCTCTGCCTCCCGTTCTTGTGTGTAACGGATTCGTGCAGCTCCATGATATCTTCTGGGGCATCAATCCAGCTGTGCCCAGGGAATGCCTGTAAAAGGAGACGATTTCATGTTAAGTTCACATGTAGGCTATACATAGAAAATGACAAGGGAAATAAAAACAATTCAACAGACGATGTGCAGGTCAAGAAGGCACTAAACTCGGCTTTGTGCACCTGCTATGGTTTGGCTGTTTGATTACTGCAAGCATGGTGATCACAAAACCAAACGTGTCACTAAACAGGATTTTGGGGGTTTGCGAGGTAACTTCAGGTTTAACTCTGAGTTGTCATTCACGGCCATGGTGTTTAGAGGTACCTCAACGTGACCTGAAAGCTTGTAGTTTGACAGTACCTGGCTAATCTGGCTTGTAGTTTGGTGTCAAAAGCTACTCTCACAGCTAACACAGTAAACATATAAACAAAAACGTGTCAAGAGAAGAAAACAAGTAACACAAGTGAATAATGTTGAAGACATGGTTTTGAGTGTGTAAGAACAAACATACTAAGCTAGCAACCTAACTACAAAACCACACATTTGATCGTATGGCAGCTGTTACCGCACAGTATCTTACCTTGACAGATGAAACGCATGACACTTAACAGAACTATTAAAAGGATGAATTGAGCAGCAGAAAGTGGAATTACTTATTTGGACTATAATCCCAAAATGCCCTGCATCTTACAAGCAAGGCTTGATTAGATGAAAGGTTCGGCATTTTAGAAAAGCTGTACCCGGCGTTGGCGAATGATGGTTAGCTAACCGAACGAGGAGGTTGTGTGCGTCTTTGAAATACTTCCGTATGCTTCAGCTGACGTGTCACTAGGCACGGCATTTTTGTTCCGCAGGTTTTATGCAGGCTATCCATGCAGCGAAGGTTAACCTAAATATTTACAATTCATAGTTTGTAGCATTAGAATGTATACACGTAATATAATATGTGTCTGATAAAAAAAGTCACTGTTTAATTGCAGTGTTATGTCTCATTTGTCATATTGCAATGGCCAGAGTCTGTGAAATATTCTGCAGACAAATTTGGTTCACCTGACACTAAGCACAATGTAATATACAGGCCTACTTTCATCTCAGTCCATCTTAATTGCATGTCCATAATAGAAAGGGTAAGGACCTGCCAACATGCATGCAGGCATGTGTACAGGCAAACACAAATACACACAACAAACAGAGCCTTTGGCTTAGCCTACACATTTGAAGCTGGCAAATACCTTACACAGACATTTACCATAGCCCAAGCATTTGCATACATTTTCAGACCTATAAAAAGGGCTCAGCACTAAATTTACTTGAACTGAGAAGAAACCACTATTAAGATAAAAAATAAAAGGAGCATGGCAAAAACTAGTCTACTGACAACTCAATTTTTAGTTAAACCTGTGACTGTGAGCAGTCAAAATGAAAATTATGTACAGCAGCTCAATAAATTATTTAATAGAAGAGGATTTCTACACATTTTAATCACTCCAACTCCTGTAAATAGCCATCTGTTCATTTTTTCTGACACAATTTTTCAGTAATAGTTTTTTTCCTGTCAAACAGCTTCTTTGTATGTTTGCTTAATCTTTATCAACATTGTTATTCAGTTGTGGTGAGACATTTTCAGTCATGCCCCTTTTGTAGACAGGATCAGTGATCACCTTGGTTCTTGTTATTAACCTGCTTTTTTATGATCATTATGGGCCAAGCAGACATGACTGTTATGACGCAACTGACAATATTAGCCCTGCCACTAGCCTAATTTCACAAGCAGATAAGATAACGAAAATAATTGCTTCAGTCTTCACTTACTTCAGTCTTAATGTGGACTTGCCAGCTCGTTAAACAATGAAGCATTTTCCGAAGCTAATATGTATTTATTTAGGAAGAACTTTAAAAAAATTTCATAACAAAACTGTAATTTGCTGTAAAAGGCTCTACTGGCACAGCTAAAAGTGATGGTTAAAAGAAACACTCCACTTGTCTGGGAAACAGGCTCATTTTCCAACTCCCTTAGTTCCCCGAGTTCAACAGTTGACTTTTACCGTCTTTGAATCCATTGAGCCAATCTCTGGATCTGGAAGTAGCACTAAATCTATTATTTTAGCATAAATCATTGAATGAACAATTACCAGGAATCTCTAATCCACATACAGGGAGAGAACATCAAGGAAACTGACCATTTCACATATCTGGGAAGCAGAGTCAGCAAAGATGGCAGAGCAACTCAGGACATGAGCCGAATAAACAAAACAAGACATGCTTTTAACACACTGTGACCCATCTGGAATTCCAAGTCTTTGTCCCTTAAAAATAAGATCAGGATATTCAATGCCAATGCCAAGGTAGTCCTCCTATATGGATCCAAGACATGGAGAGTGAACAACATCACCACCAACAAACTCCAGGCTTTCACCAACAGGTACCTAAGTCACATCCTGAACATCAGATGGCCTGACAAAATAACAAGCACCTGTCTGTGTGAGAGAACAAATCGGAAGCACATCAGCTAGGATGTGATAAACAGAAAGTGGGGGTGGATTGGATAAACTTACGAAAAGCAGCAAATAACATTGCAAGGGAGGCACTGGACTGGAATCCACAGGGCAAAAGAAAAGTGGGGAGCCTAAATGGATTCAGGCTAAATGGATTCAAAAACAATCAAAATCAATTGTTTATATACACATATACATACATTTGTCTGTTTAAAAACTGGTTTACAACAGGTTTATGTTCCGTAGAACATAAAAACAAAAAACAAAAAAATAAAAGCAAACAAGAAACTTACACAGGACTTTAACATAAACCAGATACAGATAACTTAGATGGCAATAAACATTACATAGGTTACACAAACACAGATACATGTAACAATCAATGACAGCAGGTATGATTGCTAGTAAGGTGTAGTCTGTTTAACTCCAAGGAAGTTGAAAAATGAGTCTAATTCCCAAAAACGTGGAGTGTTGCTTTAACCTCAGAGTCAGAGTTAAAGATGCCTATGCCAAACTCTGGCCAAAAGTCTTTAATGACCTGAGACCCAAAACAAAATTCCTTGTTTATATAGTTGTAGTCTCCCTACTTTGCTCTATGAAGCAGAAACATGGACCACTTCGAGAAGACACCTTGTAATCATTTTTACTACATTAGCTGTACATAAAATCTTAAGGATCAACTAGTATGACAGACACACCAACATCGGCATTCTGGTAGAGGCAACTATGCCCAGCATTATAATCACCATAATGTAGCACCAACTACACTGGACATGCCATGTCATCTGCATCTCCAACAACCATCTTCTAGCTGCTCCTATACTGTACTTTCGGCTGAAAGAGGGTCAACAGGCCCCTGGTGGGCCAAAGAAATGCTTCAAAGACAATATTAGGACACATCTGATAGGTTCCAGGTGAGGGGAAAACACATTAAATCAGACATATTAGAATGAATCTTAGTCGCAGAAACACTAACATACAATTGAATGCCATCTTTCAGCAGATTTACAGATAAGCAGTGTGTTTCCCAAGGTGCACAATGCAGGGAAATTTAGGTAATGACATAGCTTAACATTTTTCATGTACCAGTGGACTGAATTTCTGTGGGCAAATTCTGACACAGTCAGACACAATCTGCACACTAGAAACTAAATGTTTATTTCTTTATAAATATTTCAGTTACGATAACCACCTAAAATATAAATGACTGTTAAGCTACGCCCTGCCTTCATTACTAAAGTAATGAAATACAGTTCAACTATAACTGAAGTCATCTTCTCAATCAGGAGGTTAAATTTCCTTTTCTATTCCAGTAATGAGTGACTGCATGTTGCACTGCTGGTGAGAAATGAAGGCCACGTGAACCTGGTAATGGGTCAAAGACATGTGACTTAGCTTGACAGAGGCATCCTTGTTATCTAGTAACTTTGCCTTTGAAAGTATTTACAGTATTTGTCTTTCAGGAAGATTACAGAAGTTATTGTTATAATGGTGACCTTTGCAGTTTTTGCAAAAACATCTTAATGAATAGGCTACATACATATGGCATATGCATACATATCTGCTTACACATTTTTGTCTGGATGGTTTGTCAAAATTTATAAGACACTTTAAAATTATCAATTTATAGGATACTGAAAACCAAATCAAGGGCATTACAGCTCCAAGCACATGCACCATTCAAACCAATAACAACAATGTCCTTGAGATGAATGAAGGGTATTGATAAAATGTATAAACTGCATTATTGGTATGTATTGTAATTACAAAAAAGGTCATATAAGATAGGCTAAAATCTATGGCAGAGTATCAAATGCATTGCATTTAAGAAATTAGCCATTATGCTTATTTAAGGAAAAATGGATTTAAAAAAAATGTGATGCATTTTGTGCTAAAGAACTAGAAATAGATATAAATATCCTTCGATAGTAAACCTTGCAGTGCCTTCACAATTCCCTAAATAACATGCAGCTCGGCTGGGACACATAAGGACATAGGCTCACATCAAAGTTGCTGATGTGAAGAAATACAAGTTACAACAACTAAACACAGAGCGATCGTGTACTTTTAGAATGCCATGACAATTAGCCTACATTTTCTCACCAAAACTTTGTAACACGAAAAGTGGGATCAGGTTTCAAAGCAGAATTTAAATTGTACGCACATGCACACTCGTGCCATGATCTACATACTCTCCTCTCCTCTCCTCCTTAGAGCACACACACACACACACACACACACACAAAAGAATACATTCTCAGCCCCCCATTCACGTGAAACTCACTGAAACTCCTCCTTTGAAACTCGCAGAGTTTAACTCTGACATAACTCCAGCCTAGTAGTCAGTAGGCTCCTGGCTGCCAGACGGAGGTTGAGGCTGAACCGAACACACGCGCAGACTCGGTATTGTGGGAAACGCTGAGCAGGCTGTTATCAGTGACAGTGGTCGGCGCGAAACCCGTGCTGCTTATTCCATCATTGAAGACACTCTTGTAAAGGGCTAGGAAGAGAAACGTGTTTCCACATTCTAGGCATTCATGGCTCTGTGTAACGGGGAATCCAAGGTCAGTATGTTACCTGGCTCATCTACTGTCTGGAACCGATAGCGGAACACAGTTTCTTGTGCGGAGAGTGTCCATAGTGCCCCAGCGGTATTCTGGATGGCTTTCGAGCGGGGCTCGTTTTGTGGGATAGTCCCTGGTTATGGCCTGTGTCGTGTCGGTAAAAACTTGCAGTTTGCCTTTGCAGGGTAATGTGCCTGTTGCCAGGTCGTTTAGATTTTGAGCGGACAAACAGGGAGATTAATTTCAGTACATGTACCAGCTTGGCTCATATACACACAGAATGCAACTGTAGCTGAAGGAGAGTTGCTTAGAGTGCGTTCCCTCTGCACCCAGTAATGGAACCGCGTGGATTCAATCAGCTAGCTAGCAACCTCACAGTGAACTCTCACGGCGCTAGCCTCCACTGCCTTAAGCGGGCTGTAGATTGGGCTTAACGTTACTCTAGTAACTTTTTGAATTAAGTGCAAGCCGTGTGCTATGGCTTTTTCTGACAGTGTAATGTCTCCTACAACAATATCATTTTAGAATGACTGACTACTTTAGTGCTTTGAATGTCTCGCGCTTTGCTAACTAGCTGGCTAGAGCTAGTCGATTTAGCTTGCTAGCGATAGTGTGTTGATATTTGATAGGCCACCGGTTTTCTATTTGCTCACTCAACTGCTGGACTGCCGACACTAGTGGCATTACTCCTTTACACCTGGCTGTCAATGGTCAATACACTACATGGAAAGATAACATATCGCGCAGTTGTGTGGTTATTGCGCAAGAAGTGTTTTTAAACGTCATCCACTGTTTATTTGTTGCTTTGATGGAAAAGTCGCACAAACCACGTGGGGACGTCCATACGTTTATCATCCTCTTCACAGGGAGAGGTTTAATGAGGGACATCATTATGAAGCTTTAACGTTGAATGCATTACATTACATTACATTGCATTTGAGAGAATGCACTGGATGAGTTAAAGAATGGACTTTGTAGAACCTGAGACCAAGGGAAGAACTGAAAGAACAACAGAAAGGGCTCCCTTTAGTCAGATAATGGTGTAGCATAACGTTAACTAGCTGCTGACTGTAGTTCGTCTATTTATGAGATGTTTCCATTAACACCTAAGCCTGCCCTTAATTTGGCTGAAATTGCTAACTGATATGTGTTGGCAGATGATTTACACCTAGATCTGCAGATGAAATATTCATCGTTTGTCGGAATACCCTCTCCTGTGTGCAGCTCAACTTGTATACTGTTCAGTTCGTAGAGTACTTTCCTCCTGTTCGCATGCAGTCAGAGTTCCACAGTAGTAGTGTGGAAGACACAAACTTTATGGTTCTCATCGTTCTCTAGTCATTTATGCTATGGCGTGTGCTATGTGTACGTGTGTATCCAATGTAATTCATGATAAGCAAATCTTTGCCTTTAATCAGTGTAGCCATATAAAATCCAATGAGATGTCTGCATGCCATAGTGATGCCACACGTGGTGGGTCTACAACTTAGACGTAATTCATGTATATAGGCAGCAGTATAGTATAGGCAGCAGGTTTATGTAAGAGGCAGTATTCGTATAGACGTGAGGCATG
Source organism: Setipinna tenuifilis (assembly GCA_030347295.1). Taxonomy (NCBI): domain Eukaryota; kingdom Metazoa; phylum Chordata; class Actinopteri; order Clupeiformes; family Engraulidae; genus Setipinna; species Setipinna tenuifilis. The sequence goes on from CM059279.1 coordinate 5,229,825, forward strand.
TTGCACCTACTTCTGAGATTCATGTGACTATCCACATGAATTTGTGAAGGCATCCCTGTAGTGGTAATGTCATGCACACAGTTTAAACTTCTCACGCATTCACATGGTCCATAATTGCATTACAAGGAACTTGGACTTTAAAAACCTGTGGTTTCTCTTTAAATGTGTAGATGGTAAGGGACATTTTGAACAGTAGGCTAACCATTATTTGATTTGATCATCTGTAACCTGTGATTTCTGATATACACTACCCTTCAAAAGTTTGGGGTCCCCAAGACAATTTTGTGTTTTCCATGAAAAGTCACACTTTTATTTACCACCATTTGTACAATGTACAACATATGTAAATTGTACCAAAAACCATACATTTGCAGGTAGAATAGTCATTTACCACACTAGCAATGTATAGAGTGTGTATTTGTGATTAGTTATCTTCACTGAAAAAACTGTGATTTTCTTTAAAAATTTCTAAGTCACCAAATTTTTGAACGGTAGTGTAAATTCAAACATTTATTTATTATATTTTGTTTGCAGGTGGACATTAGTGGAGAGACCAAAGTCAGCTCGTGTCACTACGATGGTGCGGTGGTAATCCTAGATGCGGGGGCACAGTATGGAAAGGTGATTGATCGACGTGTGCGCGAGCTGTTTGTACAGTCAGAGATCTTGCCACTGGAGACGCCAGCGTTTGCCATCGAGGAGCAAGGCTTTCGGTAAAACACTTTGACCTCAATATGTATATATAAACGCTACATTCCACTGTCAGCCTCCTCTTAAATATTAACATGAACATGTGTATCAATAAGAACACACACACACACACCAATTGCTTGTGTGTGTTCGTGGTAATTTTCAGTGTTTTCAGTTGCATATTAAGTAATTTTGCAGCTGTGTCCTATGTGGAAGAGATACATTTAGAGATGTTTCACTAACTAATAACCGTATCATTGCATTTGAAATTAAATTACTGAACTTGAAGATGGAGCCCGATAAGAAAGTAAATGCTGTTTTAAAAGAAATTTGGTCAGGCTGATTTAGAGGGTTTGCATCTGAACTTGTTTATGTGTGTTTGTGTGTGTGTTTTTGTGTGTGTGGAGTTTTAGACATAGTCACCTATTTCACTGCATATCATACTCTACCCAGTATGTCTATGCATGTGACAAGAAACTATCCTTGAATGTGTATGTATGTATCTATGTGTGAATGTGTGAAGATAAACTGGCTAAAATATGACAGAATATTTCTGCATTACTAAATCAACATTAGATATATATACAGACCATAAAGGCTTTTCAGCTCATGGGCTAGTAATGCGCATGTCCAGCTGAATTACTTTGCTTTTTACATGTGATGCTATGGACATTGCTAGATGCTGTACGTTGACCTTTGTACATACATTCTAGTTTTTAAAGCCACAAAGTCATTTGTTTGTGCATTTTTCGGTGTTTGTCCATGTTAGTTTCACTTATCTCTGGTCATGTTAATGAATGATCCCTGGGGTTAAGGTTTGTGAGGGGTAAGAGGGGCCAGTCAGGAATATAGGCTACCTTGAATTTGAGGTCATTGCTCAACTGAGGTGAAAGAGTGCTTCAAACAGATCTTTGACTCTTGGGGTCTACGGTTCGTTATCTTGGCCAACTTGCCAGTCACCCTGACCTATCCTGAAGTGCCTTGTTTAAAAAAAATGCATAAATAAAAGTAAAGTAAAAAAAAACAAAAAAATGAACCACAGAAAAGTATGTATTGTCTTCTGCTGCAAGTTAACACATAACCACTACATTAAAATTGTATAAATCTGAAAATGTATAAAGTGGATCTTGTCATTTCACATGACTAAATAATGAATTCAAGCTATAAAAGTAGCTACTTCTTGATTCCCAAATGTTATACTTGTTTACTACAGCGAGTAGTTGTTTTACTTTTGTAGTTGAAAAGTTGTAACCCCCCGTTTTCTTAACTGACATCAGCCTTTGCACATTGTTGACTATTAACAACACAGAGATAATGTGGAGATGGGTTACAAAGCAGAGGTTTTATAAGAATAGCAGTAAAGGTGTATTTATTTATCCTTTTTCTTACTTATTCACCAAAAGGAAATCACAGGTGTAGGCAGGAATTCAGCCAGGCCGCTGCCTTAAACGCTTTCAGCGTGCTGATGCAAAGCGCCGTAAAACGGTGCTCCTCATGTTTACAGCATGCTCAACACTCCTGGGGTGTCGTAACTTTACACTGAGGTGAGAAGAATCCAGGAGAGGTGCTATGTTTGCATTGTGTTTAGGGCAAGAGCCACTCCACCAACCTGTTTGCAAGTGAATGGCCTGGTGTTTTTTCACCTAGAAGTACCAAATCCACCAGTTCCCCATTCAGCGTTTAGAATGTAAATGTTGCATGGACCTTAGAGAATGCAGTCTGGTGCCTTTTTTTTTCCCCCCCACGGCACACGCTTATAGGGTTGGTTGTAGGCGAGTGTTTCCAGAGTAATTATAGTGACAAAAGAAAATACCAGCTTCTCAGGCCTTCCTGTTGAGAAGACTATTTCTGTAAGGAAATGGTTACCACAGTGGATTCTCTGGCTTTGCAAAGGCTACTTGTTTTAGTAGCAATGGTATGTGTTTAATCAGGTGAATTGAGCAAGCACGCTAAACGTGATTATCAAGCCCTTGAGTGAGTGAAAGGCAAGGACCTCAGCATTTTTTTTGGCTTAGATTGACAAGGATGCAGTGTGTCGCTGAACTGTGACTTTGTTATGTCTAACTGAATGTGTGATTGACCCTCAGGGCTATTATTATATCTGGCGGTCCAAACTCTGTCTACGCTGAGGATGCTCCATGGTTCGATTCCGCCATATTCAAGATCGGCAAACCTGTCTTGGGAATCTGCTATGGCATGCAGGTGAGATAAGGGTGCAGATTTGTAACCACAACACTTTGTGGCTACTCTTAAAATGTCCTTGGTCTTCTTCGTCGTCATCTTCTTGCCCCTGCATGTCTTGAGAGAGATTACTCAATTAAGATAATCAACAGTTGTGTGCATTCGCTGAGCCGTGTGTGTTCATGTGTGTACCCCTAAACAGATGATGAATAAAGTGTTCGGCGGCACAGTGCACAGAAAGAGTGTGAGGGAGGATGGAGTGTTCCGCATCGGCATCGACAATTCCTGCTCTCTCTTCAGGTAGGCCTGAAGTCCTATAAGTCGCAGAATAATGTGCTGTGATTAGCTTTGTGTCATTGGCTCACCTGGATTAACTTGACGCTTTTTTTTTTTTTTTCCTTACCTGCTGTAGGGGTCTTCAAAAAGATGAGCTTGTTCTGCTAACTCACGGAGACAGCGTTGACAAAGTAGCAGATGGCTTCAAAGTTGTGGCCCAGTCCGGAAATATCGTGGCAGGTACAAAAGGAAGGGAAAAAAAAGGAAGCTTCTTAACCATAATGGCACAATTAGCCTTAATGCAGCATAATTTCAGATTGTCCACAGGGCAGTTATGCTGTCTGGTACTAGATTGACAGCCCCCCCCCCCCCCCCAACCTTTTTAGCTGGGCCGCATAATCAAGTTGACATTTAAATATGCTTTCATAAATTGTCAAGGGATCAATGTCCACACTTGTCAGTGTAATACTGCCTCATCAAGTGCCTCTGAGTGACTGTCAGTGACTGCTTGTGTGTCTTGGCTAGGCATTGCCAACGAACAGAAGAAATGTACGGCACGCAGTTTCACCCCGAAGTCGACCTGACAGAAAACGGGATGGACATGCTGAAGAACTTCCTGTTCGAGATCGCTGGCTGCAGCAGCAACTTCACAGTGCAGAACCGCGAGTTGGGTTGCATTCGGGAGATCCAGGAGAAGGTCGACAAGTCCAAAGTCCTGGTAGACTGTGTTTTGGCTTCAAGTGGTTTTTTTTATTGATATTTTACTCATTACTACTGAGAGGTTGTCTGAAGCTTCGTTTAGACTTTAGACCTGAGCTCCTGAATTTTCAAACTCTTTTTCTGGAGGGTTCTATATGTCAAGGGAAAAAAAGTTGTTTTCAATCTTTAGCTGTTTTAGCTAGTCAAAACTCATAAAAATTTGCTAGCAATCTCCTATTTGGGGGGGGGACTCCAATGAAAAATCATTGTTATCGGTGGCATATGTATATCATTACTACTGAGGGGGTTGTCTGAAGCTATGAACATTTAGACTTGGTCTGAGCTCCTCAATTTTAAACTCTTTTCTGGGTTAGGGTTAGGGTTCCGAGGGGTTTTATGTGCCACACCATCCCTTACCATGACAAATCTCTGAGGTGAACATGTCTCGCCTCAAAACATTCTGGCTCTGCCTCACAAGAGTGAGTGGTTAACTCTTGACAAAAAGTTTGGACCTTCCTTTTAAAAAAATATATATATATATATAAAATCTGGTGTCCTGGAAAGCCCATTGAGTCTGTTGGATTGAATGTGTAGCTGTCAGTCTGCAATCACCTCTAGAAATGATTTCATGTTTAATCAAACATTAGGCAGGCATGTAATCAGGATGGCATGGTGGCTGTGGCACACTGCGATGTAATGCACATTCAGACTGCACAGATTGTAGCATGAATATGGAAGCCTGGGGGAGGGGGGGGGTTATGGTCAGGGGGCCAGGTAATTAAAACCTCCCATTAAATCTGCACTCACTCACTCCCCTCGCTCACTCACTTATAAGGCAAGGTGATTGCCTGTCTCCCCTGAGCTTCTGTGAAGTGGGTTTGCCCTCCGGGGGCCTAAAATGGGTTATATTGGAAAATCATGTACTCAACCTCTTACTTAGCCCCACCCCCTTGGCATGCTACTGCGCCTTAAATTAGAGACATCCAGCACGCTTCACTTTACTCCAGCAGTGTCTGGCCTGGCTGCCCAGCGTTGTTGCCTATTGAATTAATTGGGAGCTTAGCCGACTTAACCGAAAAACATCTAATTAAGCTTGTAACATTTGGCAAACCGAATGAGCTGACTCCTTTTAGCTTGTTTGAGAATGAACTCGGTGTGTGTATACAAATGTGGCAATTTTATGAATTAAAAATATGTATTTTCATTAAATAGAAAAATAATGTTTAATTTAATGTCAGACATTTATGCAAAAATTAACTTTAAAGTAAACTTTAACACTATACTATCAGGTTAGCTTGCTATAGTTGGTGGTGACTGCCTTGTTGAGACCCATTGGGTTATTTTAGTTCGAAAAGATGGCATGCTCAATCCATAAAGTATTGAGATTTCTTTGGTTTGGGTGCTCGCTCTTTTTGCTACAGGTAACAATTGTAAAGGCCTTGTAAATAAAGATATTTTCCCTCAGGAGTGCCTCGTCTGAGAAACCCTTTTCTCCTTCTCTTGACCCATCGGGTTATGCTTTGGTGTTTTACTCTCAGGTGCTACTGAGTGGAGGGGTAGATTCTACAGTGTGCACAGCCCTCCTGAACAAGGCACTGAACCAGGACCAGGTGATCGCGGTGCACATTGACAACGGCTTTATGAGGAAGCGGGAGAGCCAGAGTGTGGAAGAGGCTCTAACGAAACTGGGAATCAATCTGAAAGGTGGGGGATCTCCTTGATTACCACAACACATTAACATTGTATAATTACATAGGGTAGGGACCCTGAACCAATTGCTCATATGCTCCTTGGCGTATTAAGGTAATGCATCTGGGTTAATGACTCCTCTTTGGCTAATGGCATTTACTGGTTACAGTATTACCGTAAATAACCCACTGTAAGAAATCTGTATATAGTCATTCCCACTCATTTCAACTGGGTTTTTGTTACATTACATTGCATTTGGCAGACGCTTTTATCCAAAGCGACTTACAAAAAGGAGGACATAAGCTGACAGAGGTAAAGGAACACAGAGTAAGCAGGCAACCTTTATACATACAGGGAGGTATAAAGGTTGCCTGCTTACTTTGTGTTTTTGTCTACTGCCTACTGTGATCTCAGTCTGCATTCGATACAGCAACAGACCAGCTTAAGTGATTGATACTGTAATTTGCCCTGGGGCCATTATAACTCTCATCATATATCGTGGCCTGTTCTGTTCTCTGTAGTGGTGAATGCAGCACATACCTTCTATAATGGCACAACGACCCTGCCCATCTCCGAGGAAGACCGCACCCCAAGGAAACGCATCAGCAAGACGCTCAACATGACCACAAATCCTGAGGAGAAGAGGAAGATCATAGGAGACACATTTGTCAAGGTGTGTGTGGGTGTGTGTGTGTGTGCTTGTGGGTGTGTGTGTGTGCTTGTGGGGGTGTGTGTGCGCGAGGGCACCTCGATCTCATCTGTTTGTCATCAGCACTGCATGTTTATGGTCCATAATACAGAGGGGGAAAAATCAAATTTTCTTCATTTTTAACCAAAGCCAATATTGACGAAGTGACACGTGCTGTTACTGGAGATGTCCTCATTGATACTTGATCATGAGGGATTTAGTGCTGGTCAATATTTCCATTTCTAACAGAAGAGAATGTAAATAAAGGGTCTTGTCTCCTTTTGTGTTAAGCAGTATGTGTGGTCAAAAGAGCTAAGTTGTAAGCAACTGGACTTCTTTTAGCAGCTTAAAGACTTCTTCAGTTCTGGCATGATGGTACAAAACCATCTCTGGATCACTGGGGGTAGAGCTGTGATGGATGAAAGGTAAAACGTCTTCAAGCTACTAAATGGAGTCCAATTGCTTACAACTTAGCTCCTTTGACTAACATGACCTGGATGAATGAGAATCTTCACAGACATACAGCAGTTTTGCCTTGCTTCAGGATTTAATTATACAGGAAGTACCAGTAAAGGTCAGAGGAAGGTGACAATGTGTGTGTATGTGTGGTCTTACTCCCATTCTGATTGGTTGCCTTCCAACAGGTAGCCAATGAGGTGATCGGTGAGATGAACCTGAAGCCAGAGGAGGTGTACCTGGCGCAGGGCACGCTGAGGCCCGACCTGATCGAGAGCGCCTCCATCATCGCCAGCGGCAAGGCCGAGGTCATCAAGACGCACCACAACGACACAGAGCTCATCCGCAAACTCCGTGATGAGGTAGGAACTTAATGTGTACATGGTAAAGCGACACTGAAGGTGATGATGATGGTGATGGTGATGATGAAGATGATTTTCACTGGGCAACTTCTCAGCAATGTTGCCGACAACGTTACTAACAGATGCTGTTCGGGGGACTTTATCATTGATCTTTGGCAACACATTTTTTATAAAGCAACCCTGCAGATGATGATGATTCACTGGGCAACTTCTTATTACATTACATTACATTACACTTAGACACTTTTCTCCAAAGCGACTTACAAAAAGGAGGACATAATAAGCTAACAGAGGTGTAGAGGAACACAGAGTAAGCAGACTACCTTTTTTATACATACAGGGAGATGCATGTGCCTAAGTAAGTTTCCCAGAGCAAGGACACTACAGACACACATACTTCCCACACAGACAGAGTAAGAGAGAGTTGGTTTAGTAATTGTTAGTTTTGTTAGTGAGGGAAGTTTGTTAGGAACGTCTGAGCAATGTTGCCAGCAATGTCACTAACAGATGCTGTTCGGGCACTTTATCAGTGGTATTTGGCAACACATTTTAATCAGGGGTGGATCAGCCACATTTTTGCGGAGAGAGTTAGGAGCCAGTTGTGTTGTTGCCTGGCAACATTGCCCAAATGTTGCCCCCCTTTATCTTCACCTTCACCACTCTCCAATTTAACCGTCAAACATACTGATTTGTGATCAGTCGTGCTGCATTTTGAAGTAAGAACCTGTTTAGCAGGCTTTAATAGGCTTTGTTCCTTAACGATTATTGCCCTCCTGTTGCCTTCAGGGGAAAGTAATAGAGCCCCTGAAGGACTTCCACAAAGATGAGGTGCGAGCCCTAGGTAGGGAGCTCGGGCTCCCAGAGGAGATCGTCTCTCGACATCCATTCCCAGGTAAGTGTGGCACACCTGCAGCAAATGACAGTATGACAGTAATTTATATGTCTGTGTAATGGGATTAAGTTGTATATTAATTTATATATTTATATATCTGTGTGTCGTGTGTTTCTGTGTGGCTTTGATGTTAAAATTATATTTATATATACATTGTATAAATTATGTGTATGTGTATATATAAATATAAATGTATTGTAACATGTATATCTCTGTCTTAACTGATACAGGTCCTGGTTTGGCCATTCGAGTTATTTGTGCAGATGAACCCTACATCTGCAAAGACTTCGCCGAGACCAACAACATCCTTAAAATCATCACAGACTTCTCTGCCAGTGTCAAAAAGGTACCAGTCTCCGCACGTTTGGATAAAAACCATTTCCGCGCTCTGCTGCAGCCAGCCGAAATGGTCAGCAATTATGTTTATGTGTATTTTCTTTTATTCTTTGATTGCCTTGGCAGCCTCACACACTCCTCCAGAGGGTAAAGTCGTGCATATCAGATGAAGAGGAGGAGAAGTTGATGCAGATCACCAGCCTTCATTCACTCAATGCCTTCCTTTTGCCCATTAAAACAGTGGGCGTCCAGGTAAAGTCCTTTTTTGTTTGTTTTTAACTGTGTGTCCATGTGTGTATGTGCACATGCATGTGCACTGTATTCTTTGAATCGTTTTTTTTTTTCTTGCTCGTAAAAAAATAATATAGACATAATTATAGTCTGAAAGTTATTTACCAAGTTTAATTAAGTCTTATTAACAGCTAAGGGGGTCTAATGGCTCTCTGCTCTGTGTCATGCTTAAACACCCCTTAGCTGTGATAAAACCAGCATTACCCCCAGCCTCTTATAGTTGATTACTTTCTTATAAACCTGGTAAGTAATGTTTATACTGTAGCACTTTCAGATTTGCTTCCAATGCAAAATGTGGTGTTTTTATTGACACAAATATTTATTCCAAGTGCCCTAATTTTGGACCTGTAATTGACAAACATCTTACCTCAGAGAATCTTAACTGTCTCATCAGTCTTTCCCTGGGGATGTTATTCAGCAACAGTGCTGTTGAGCACATAACTAGGAGGGGCAGCAATGACGGAACACTTGCCCTTGGGGCTTTAGAATGTTCTTACAAAGGACTTTTAGAATGTACATGTTATTAATTGTTACTATTGTGTATGTAGTATTCTCTTTACTTTTCTTTCTTTATTTCTTTTGCATTCTTTCTATTGTCAGTGTGTGTGTGCACTCTTTTAAACGCTTGCTTTGCCTGCACTGTGCAGTTCCTGAGAATGGCAAATCTACTTAATTGTTACTATTGTGAAGGTACTCGCAACCTTCAAAGCTTTCATCATAATGGACTACTATTATGTTCATTTATATTATATTACTGTTGTATTCAGGATGGATGTTGTGTTTCGGCTTTTTACTGGTACACTATGTGACATAAATTGCTGTTTTCAATGCTTAGTGTACATTGTGAAAAAGGCCAACACAGAAAAGCAGACATTTCAGCTTGTTTCATGTAGTAACTTCCCACTCGTGTCACAGAGGTAAATGTCACAAAGGGCTTTTTCTTGTGTAGAGCCCTGACTGACTATTTTTGGAACAGCCGTCTCGGTGAATGTGCATTTTCCTTCACCCTGTGGTTAACCATACTTGGATGAAAATTGTGTGTCTGTGTGTGTGTTTGGGTAGGGTGTGTACAGGCACTTTGAGTCAATTTTTGTGCCATCATCATCAGTGTAGCCATGGTCGTGTAATAAATTGTGTTGGCAGTGTCTGAAAATAGTGTCAGTATGTTGAGCTAATCTATTCTATATATGTTCCCTCCTGACCTGGTAAGCCTGGGGCGTCTTGGGCTTTAAATAGAGCTCTAATGTGAGGGACGTAAACACCGCGACAGAGTTAAAAGATTAATCTGCCGTAGAATAGCCGCATATCGGACGCTAAATAGAACCCTCGTTTCTCCCTCCACATGGATTCACACAATAACGAGAGTGTGTGTGGGAGAGACAGAGGTAGTTTATGTGTGTGACTAAGGCGAAGAGAGAGAGGCAGAGAGAGGGAGGGGGGGGAGAAAGACACTCCAGGATGTTTGTGTCTGGAGGCTTGTGTTGGCGTGTTTGCGGCTGGCTGCCTGGCTGGCTGGGGAGGGGTGGAAGGAGAGCGGAGGGGAGGGCAGGGGCGAGGTGAAATGGTCACACAGACCCAGTATGAAAACACCCAACCACTGTGCTGTGCCGTCGAAGCCCAGATGCAGCCCTGGCTGCCTGAGCCAGACACCCTGCTCCCTCACCACAGGCAGCTAAATATACCCTGGCAAGGCCAACGCCGCTGCTGCTTCTGCTTCTGCTATAGGACAGTCAGCCCAGCAGAGTGTTTGGGGTGGGAGGGGGCCCTCATCCTCCTCCTCCTCCCCTCCCCTCTTACAGAGAGTGTGGATCTCGCCTCCTAAATAAACATCATTAAATGTTAACAATACGAAATCTAATAACATTTATAATATTGTTAATATTTGTTTCTTGGGACATTTGGAACTGAAGCAAAAAATAGAAATGGAAATTTCACTTACTGCTTTTCCCACACTGGTGTTTACAAACGAGAAGTAAAAATAGTTCAACTGACTTGGTGAGTCATTTTGAGGTTTAAGACTGTTTATGTGTTTATGCGTTAAACAGAAAATCTGACTGGACCTTTGTGCTCTTGCCCACCACTCCTTCTCTGTCTCTCCGTCTCTCTCTCTCTCTCTCTCTCTCTCTCTGTCTCTCTGTCTCTCTCTCTCTTTCTCACTCTGTCCGTCCCTCTTTCTTTCTCTTTCCTTTCTTTCTGTCTTTCCTTACTTTCCTTCTCTCTCTCTCTCTCTCTCTCTCTGTCTGTCCCTCTCTCCCTCTTTCTCTCTCTCTGTCTGTCTGTCCCTCTCTCTCTCTCTCTCTCTCTCTGCCTCTGTCTCTCTTTCTTTTTTTTTTTCTTTTTCTTTCTTTCTTCCTTTCTCTCTCTCTCTCCCCCTCTCGCTCTCTCTCTCTCTCTCTCTCTCTCTCTCTGTCCCTCTCTGTCCCTCTCTCTCTCTGCCTCTGTCTCTTTCTTTCTTTTTTTTTTTCTTTCTTTCTTCCTTTCTCTCTCTCTCTCTGTCCCCCCCCCCCCCCCCCCCCCCCCCCCCCCCTCTGCAGGGTGACTCTCGGTCATATAGCTATGTGTGTGGAGTGTGCAGTAAAGACGCCCCTCACTGGGAGTCGCTGATGTTCCTCGCCAGGCTCATCCCACGCATCTGTCACACCATAAACAGGTAGTGCCACCACACTTTTCTCCTTCTCGCTCTCTTCCTCCACCATCAATGCTCTTTTCTCCACCATCAGAGCAGAGGGGAATGTTCCTTAAAGGAACACTCCACTTTTTGTGGGAAATATGGTTGTTTTCTCACACTCAGAGTTAAAACAGTTTAGTTTTACTAGTTTAGTTCAATCCATTCAGCTGATCTCCGGATCTGGCAGTAGCACTTTAATAATTAGCTTAGCATAAGTCATTGAATTGGATTGGACCAGTAGTATGCTAAAAGAATTTCAATCTTTTGACTGACAGTAAGGTATATATCATCATCATAATCCAGTGCAATGATTTCTGCTAAACTAGTAGCTAAAGTGCTACTGCCAGATCTGGAGATCGGCTAAATGGATTTAAAGAAAAACCGTAAAACCCAACTGTTTAACACTGAAGGTGTTGGAAAATGAGCACGTTTCCCAAGAAAGTGGAGTGTTCCTTTCAACAGAATTACTTTCAGTCCCAGTGGTTCCTCCGGTGTTTATTGTTCTAAGCCCTCCTCCTTCTTCTCCTGTGCAGAGTGGTGTACGTGTTCGGGCCCCCAGTGAAGGAGCCCCCCACAGACATCACCCCCACCTTCCTCACCACGGGCGTACTGAGCACGCTCAGACAGGCTGACTATGTGGCCCACTCCATCCTGAGGGAGTCTGGTAAGGACGCGCAGTCGTGCTCCACATCTTTAGCATTTAGCATCGTAAGGCCCACCAATATGGCTTGCATCGGTTCCAGTTTATGAAGCTGCAGTACTCAGTAGTTGTCCATGAATGCTGTTACTTTTCATGTATAGATCGTAGAAGAAAATTATCCTATTTTAAATCCCCAAATCACAACATATTCTGTTTTTCTGCATGAGAGCGATTGATTATTTTTGCGGGACAATTGATCAATCTTGTTTACATGTCACTTCATATTCCAGGTAGTAGGTTAAAAACACACAATATTAGCGTTCCTTTTCTTTGAGCAGTTGTGACGTTAACCTGTCTACATTTCACTGCGGGTTGTTGTACATGTTACAACTGTGTATGTGGCAAACAAATCTATCTTATCTCTACCCTATCTTATCTGTGTTTTGTACATATGTACTTTTGGCCTATGGCAAGCATGTTTACTCAGGCCAATGCCCTTAACCTCTAGCCATCCATCTCTCCATCCCTCTTTCCATCCATCTATCTCTCCCATTCCTCTCTCTATCCCTCCATCCCTCTATTCATCCATCCCTCCATCTCTCCATCAGGTTACTCTCGTAAGATCAGCCAGATGCCTGTGATCCTGACGCCGCTGCACTTTGACCGCGACCCGCTGCAGAAGCAGCCCTCGTGCCGGCGCTCCGTGGTCATCCGCACCTTCATCACCAGCGACTTCATGACCGGCATTGCGGCCACCCCCGACAACCACATCCCAGAGGAGGTGAGAGCGCGGAGTAGAGAGTAGAGTAGAGTACAGTAGAGTAAAGTAGAATACAGTTGTGCTCATAAGTTTACATAACCTGGTGGAATTGATGAGAATATGAATGATGACACACAAACTTTTCATTCACTTGTGGTTATTGTTTTCTGAAGCCATTTATTGTCAAACACCTGTGTTTACTTTATTTAAATCATAATGACAACAGAAATGACCCTCTGAAATATGGTTAAGAAATCAATTCTGCCAGGGTATGTAAACTTATAAGCACAACTGTACACATGTAGACATATTTCATGTCTCCTACACACATATAGGTGATATCGTAATCTCTGTCGTTTCATTCACATATATGTGTGTGATTAGCTATGACTGGAAAGATGGGGTACTGGTTTCCACAGACCACAGGGTCTGACCCCCCCCCCCATCCCAGTTCTGAGTAGCTCTTCAAAAAAGGGAAAAGATGTTCGTGATCTAGTAAGTCACTTGGTAAGGCTGTTAAAATCCCAAGCAAATCTAATTTATAGGCCTCCTGTCCCCTTCTGGTACAAAGTGACAGGCGATTTACTCCCTGAATTTTCGGTTGCATCACTACAGCAATGGAAGTGTAAACTGATGGTTTGTTTTGATATTTGCACAGAAAAGTTATTTCAAGCTGCTGTACAACTATGACACGATGTTGCAATTATTCCAAGTAATGGCCATCATTTATATCGGAGGCTTTGAGTTGGTGTGGATGTGTGGATTTGGGAATCTGTTCACACCCTCTGAGCCATTTAAACATTCCATGTGAAATTCCACATTCCTGCATGTAGAGCAGATTTGTTCCAGCATATTTTCTTGTATTTTCTATTAATTTTTATATTTTTACTTTTATTTTATGTTTTTCTATGGTTTACCTTGAACTGCTTTTTAAAAGAAACCATAAGTTAAAAGTTAAAACATTATCCAACATGCCCCTATATGTCTCCACAATCTTATCTTTCTCCCTCTGTCACAGGTTGTTATGAAAATGGTTAACGAGATCAAGAAGATCCCCGGCATCTCCAGGGTAATGTTTGACCTGACCTCCAAGCCCCCTGGAACCACGGAGTGGGAGTAGAGTAGAGCAGAGGTCCAGCTGTACCCCCACCCCATAACCCCCCCCATCACCTCTGCCTGCCCCCCAACACCTCTCCTCTCTCCCCTGTCCCGCACCTCTCCTCTCCTCTCCTCTCCTCTCCCCTGCCCCGCACCACCCCACCCCCACTCCCACCTCCACCTCCGACCCCACAACCCCCCCAACCACCCGCCCCTCCCTGACAAGTGACCCGCAGCGATCGGAACATTCCGTAACGATGGCAGGCTGTACTGTGATCAGCGCACACCAGAGGCCGCTACCCTTATGCACCCACCCCCTCCTCCTTTTCTGGGGGTGTGGGGAGAGGGGGGGGTGGTGGTGGTGGTGGTGGTTGAAATGTTGAATAAACAAAAGGTTACTTGTTTAATTATTGCTATTATAGTTATTGTCAATAATGATGATGATAACTTCTATTTTTATTAAGTTTCTCTCTCTGTCTCTCTCTCTACGTAAACGATGCATTTGTCCATTTTTACCTTTTTAATTTCTGCCAGTTGGTTGAAGGTGTTTATTTTTCGGTGGCTGGTAAGAGCTGAGATGCAGGAAGGAAGTTTGATTGCCTCCTTTTGTTGTTGTTGTTGTCGTGGGACTCCTGTCTGATGCATAAGACGAACGCAAGGCCAGGAATGTCACATGGTCTGTATATTTTTTCTTTTTCTTTTTTTTTTCTTTTTTTTTTTTTTTTAAGTATTACCTACCCATGGAGCTTTGCAGCATTATATTAGAGCGCCAAACAGAAAAGCGTCATGTTTTGTGTTTTTTCGTGTTTTTTGTTGTTTTTGCTTTCTGGCCAATGGCGGTGTTAGGTGATGAGATCTCCTCCAATGCCGTGGCTCTCATTCATGGCTCCGTGTGCCTGGCCCCTCCCCCTTTTCTCACCCGTGACCTCCCCTCAGACAGCAGAGGCCTGCTATGGTGACGTGACCAATCTTGTTTCATCTTCTTTTGTTTGTTTGTTTGTTTGTTTTGAAACAAAAAGAAAGGCCTGTCGGTCTTAAAGAAGCTTCAGTTAACCTGTTTTTGCCAAATGTTATTGACAATGTCGCATGTAGGGCAGAGGAAGCTCGTCCTCAGATAGTGAGTCTCTGATGCAGCAGGTGCGTGCGCGTGTGTGTGTATGGGTTGGCTGTGTCTGTCTGTGTGTGTGTGTGTGTAGGCGCGTGTGTGTCTGTGTGTGTGTGTGTGTGTGTGTGTACATGTATGTGAGTGAAGGAAGCCCCCCATTCTGAGGGTCATCCTAGAATTTCGTGCCTCTTCTTTTTTTTTTTTTGTTGTTCTTTTGTTTTCCCTTTTTTTTCCTCCTCGTTTGTGTGGGGACTGAAGCCACCCCCAGCGCTGTTAGTCACTAACATTTTCATGCTGCAATTTTTTCAAAGTTTAAAAAAAAAAAACGACAACAATGAAGCCGTGTAGATATTGAGCGAGAGAAGGGAGAAAGTAGCAACAGGCTCATCAGTGTGTGTCTTCGTTAAAAACATCATCATGGCCAGTGGTTACACCACCATGGCCACCTTTTGCACATTTTAAATCGCATCACCTGTGTACCCAAAAAAAGCCGATGTGCTTTTTTTTGGTCATCTGATAAATAAAAATAGCTTCTCCCATTTTCCCAAGAATGGATGATGTGCAACAGAACTGTATTCTTCTTCATAAAGGTCAGAAGGGGTTTGAATGACCCCTGACCTCTAACTTGTGGCCAGTCTGGACACCTAAGGGGGAGGGGGGTGGGCTTAAGGAGCCTGCCTGTGCACCCTCCCCCTCCCCATGGTCCTAGTGCTGGCCAACTTAATGGACAGTCACAGATTCACAGACCACCACCCCCCGACCCCCGACCCCCACCTCCCCCTCACCTGCTCCGCTGTAGATACATGTTGCAGTGTGATGGTGACGATGAATAACATGCTATAGATATTTATTGTCTGTTTATTTTTTCCTTTATTTTTCTTTCTGTTTTTATTCTAACATTTTTTTGGTCATGATTGCAAAAGAACCATGCAAGATCAGTTTTATTCATTGTCTTAATTGCAAACTATTGTTCTTAATGTTACCTGGTGTCGCCTTTTTACATGTATATTTTACAGGAAAAAAATAAACAATTAAGTAGTTGGGTTGAACTGCAATATGGAATACTATTCAGTTTAATTTATGCAATTCCTTGTTTTGGATTTATTTTTTAATGAACGATGCTTTTTTTCCCTTTAGTATTGTGCCTCAAACCAAGCCACCGCATGCAGTTTTCAAACTGAAATTTGTATAATGGAAAAACAAGCTTTAATAAAGAAGTTCATGTTGAAAGTCACACTCTGCTTATGTTTGTAATTTATGTAATTATTTCCTTCAAATTGTAGCTTCAAGTGCTGTGCGTAGGAGGCTGAAACAAATATATAGCTTTAAATACATACATATAAATATAAGCCTTACACAGCGTGTATTAAATAAAATGTAATTTCTGAAGCGTTATGGGCAGGGAGGCCAGAGCCTTTTACCAGCCCTGGCCCTCAATCTACACAGCCCTGCGTGAACTCCCTGGTCTTTGGCCTTGAAATTTCACTCGTGCGTAATGTGAAGAATCGCATAATGAGCTTGACATGCGGTCATGCGGGCAGCTCTATCAGTCACGTTCCTCCCGAGGTCTAATGTGACCGGAGTGATGTCCAATTAACAGCCGACGTTGTTATCCAACAGGGCCATGGCACACGAGAGTGTCCTTCCTGAGCGAAGAACAACTAGTAAAGAATCTTACAAAATACATTTTACAGATAATACGCATCAAAATGGTAATCAACTAGGTGCTATACTTCTGGTGATCCCTACTTGTTTTATAATGCAGTGCTTCCCCCTAGTGGATGTTAATTGTCATTACAATTTGTAGAAATGTAGAATGATGTAGAAGCTTTCAACGCTGTCAATGGCATTCTGTAAATATTGTATTACGTGATAGGCTAAATTGTGTGTACATGTAAGAGACTTTTCATTATTAATGTCAATAACTTGAGTTCACTCTGATACTTGAAACTGCCTTTATAACTCTTTTGTTATCTACAATAGTCAAGGTAGATGAAGGCCCCAAGCTGATTTTTGTCAGCCATGGTGCATGTCAGGGGGGTTCCTGTAAAGGCAAGCTGTTAACCAGACACACAGGCAGATGTCAAAGTAATTGGCACTCATTTCAAAAGCATCACTAGACCTAACCCTGGGAGAAAGGAATGCCATTTTTTTCTGATCTGTGAAAAAATGGATTGGATACATTTCAAATGCCAAAGATGATTACAAGATCGCTGCAGTGCTGGTTTGATCTGATATTGATTTTACGTTTCATTTTGTGTAGTAGGTACAAGGTCAGACCAATTACAACTTTAATGGAATGACAACAACACTCTGTTGGCCCACTTTGAGGCATTTTCCATAAGCTACACAGCAAATTCTGTAGCGTTAAATCAACTCTGAGAGAGCCAGTTTTAACACCATGCCAGTGTTTATTTTGTCCCAGTCTTTGTAGTGATAATTTAACACGCCTCCCTTACATATTTAACATCTTTACAGTTCAATCAACTTTTTGCAGTGCAATTTCAACTCTTAATTTTACACTTACACTCTAGAATTAACACTGTTGCTAAACACTGGGAAATTAACCCTGAGAATCTTGCTGTGTACCTTTGATATAATTTGGTCATTTAGAAGAAGGAAGGCAGTTATACACTGCTCCTTTCCAGGCCACACATGACAATACCAAGGCTGGATTATTAACAGTGATGCAGTATTTAGGACACAATGTAAATGAATGTGTAAAAAGAAATCAGGCCCAACACAAACCAACCACTCTGGCTATCATGTCATCTATTTAAATGGAGCTGTGATATCTATAAAGCTGAAGAGAGGGGCGATTAAGAATTATAAGTATACATGTACATTATATGTCTGCTTCATAAGTATATTTTGTTTTTTTGTTTTTTCCTAAATGTTTGTACCCTTAAAGGTGGTAAGGTAACATGGATTTTTTTCCCAACTTCAATGCTCAATAAACAACTGACAGCTGAACCCTGATTAGAGGGTGTTGGGAGCTCCCCCCCCCCCCGTCCCCCAACACACACACACACACACACACACACACACACACACACACACACAAACACACACTCCCCCAGGTACGCCAGGGCACAGGTGCGTGACTCGTCTCTCACCGAAGGACAAGCGGTGACAAGCGCCCTGTCTAAACAACCGCATCCCACAGGACGTCAGCGATACAGTATTGAGACAATTGCCATGCCAGCCACAGCAGGGGAGCGCATGGGTAATGAGGGGTGGGTGCTCAGGCAGGGCCTGCTAGCAAGTCCCTGCATGTACTCGGTAATTAATTTGGAGCCCCTAGCATTCGGAGTCCTGCCAGGTGCTCAAACAACATGTTTCCTAAATGTATTTTCTGAGCTGTCTGTTTTTGATGGGTCAGGTCCCCAGTGGCAGTCTGTTTCAGATCTGAAAATTAATGAAACTTGGTTGCAAGGGCCTCGAGGTCAGTGTGTGTTGGCAATCAAAAAAATCTACTTCCTACCTACAATTTACATAAGAATATATCATCATCATCACCATCATCATCATCATTATTATTATTGTTATTATTATTATTAGTTAGTTAGTTAGAGCTTTATTGATCCCCATGGGGCAATTGTATTTGCAGTACTGTCGTTGGCACAATATGTGAGACACAGACAGGCATACATATTATTATTAGTAGTAGTAGTAGTAGTAGTAGTAGTAGTAGTAGTAGTAGCCAAATAGTGATTCACAGAGCAAGATGTCCTGACTGTGTTTTAATGTTACAATAACTGGTTTCAACACTTTCTAAGTACAATTTCTTTCCTACTGTATGTCTTACACAAATTCAACATGAAGTTTGTAAGTAAAATATACAAGGCATTAATCTTTCCTGTGCGGAGCCTTACCGGTTTACATATGCAACAGTGTAGTCCCTTGGGAAATGGCGCCGCCGCTATCTGAGAAAACAATTATCAGTGCAGGCTCTATTGTGTCAGCAACCGGTTGGATTTACCACGTCCTGACATGGAGTTCAGACGATTTGGAACAAAATTCAGCTTATTGGTTTGCACTATAGTAGTTATATATTTTTGCACAACAGTTGACGCAGAGGCGAGTTGTAAATTGAAGGCCAAATTTAATTTGAATGGCTACAAAAGTGTGGAGAAGAAGACAGTGGTGGTTGGAGGTATGTTTTCTGTTCATAAGCGCCTTGCCTCAGCTGACAGCAACACGACATCGGAACCTGTTTCATCTGGGTGTGAAGGGTAAGCCATTAATTAATATCTTGTAACAATAACGGCTTAAGTATGGATGTAAACTACTAACAGGTGTTAAGTGTATGCCTAGACCTACTGGTATTTTCATATGGGCTAAGCTATATTTTGTCAGCTTCCCGGTGCTGACAGTTTAATTGTATTTTTCATTGACGTGCTCTTAGTAGGGTCATGGTGGCTCTGATAATATTTTCAGTCTGTTACAAACCATATTAAGGGATCATCAGTCTGTGGGGTACCATGGTAAGGTAACCGTGGTAACGCTTGATGGACCACCGCATCTGACGTAGAACCAATTATAATCCTCATTAGTCTCAGACTGGCTAATCAAATAGCAGCTAAGATTGATGCGCTGTCATCACCCAAACCATATTCTCACAAAAACCTTTCTTGAAAACTTTACTGAAACATATTTGGCGCCACCTGGTGGCTAATGCAAATACTACCCCTAACAAGGTAGCCCATTACAATGAGTTATAACCATTTGTTGACAAGAGATTAAATGATCAGGCTACATAAGGGTAATATATTATATTTCTTCTAAAATATTAATTATGCCAAGAGAATAATACTGTATTCAGGCATGCTGATAGGTGCCATTTTGCATCTTTACAGAGAAATCACGAATGTGTTTTGTTTGTCCAAATCATTAACTATATTGAAATATTTACATTTATATTAACTTCTTCTCCAAGATTTAACTTCCGCGCCTTCCGCTGGACACAGACCATGCTGTTTGCCATTAACGAGATAAATGCCAGGACAGACCTGCTGCCCAAGACCGATCTGGGATACGTCATCTACGACTCCTGCTTCACCATCTCTAAGGCCGTGGAGGGCACCCTAACCTACCTCACCGGCCAGGACGAGGCTGTGCCCAACTACCGCTGTGGGTCTGGAGCCCCACTGGCTGCTCTGGTGGGGGCAGGAGGGTCAGACCTGTCCATTGCCACGGCTCGCATCCTGGGCCTCTACTACTTCCCTCAGGTATGGTACAGGGCATGGCAGGCCGTCTGGCCTAGTCTTTGGCCGAGCTGACACAGCATTCTGTATTGCTATAGGTACTATGCAGGCCTGTCATAGTTTATATATATATATATATATATATATATATATATATATATATATATATATATATATATATATATACATATATATATATTCAGGTAAGTTTCACAGGCAAAAAAGTAAATGCCATAAAAGATTTTGTGTAATTAAAAATCTGGCCTAGTCTTCTGGCCTAGTCTTCGGCCTAGCAGACATTGCATTCTGTATTGCTATGGGTACTATGCAGGCCTGTCATTTACATTACATTACACTTAGCAGACACTTTTATCCAAAGCAACTTACAAAAGGAGGATATTAGCTAACAGAAGTGTAGAGGAACACAGAGTAAGCAGACTACACTACAGACACACATACTTCTTACACAGAGAAGTGCCTGTCAAAGTTTAAATATTATATATATTTTTTCAGGTAAGTTCCACAGGCGAAAAAGTAAATGCCATAAAAGATTTAATGTAGTCATTCATATCATACAGATGTCATGGCTGTGTGTGTGTGTGTGTGTGTGTGTGTGTGTGTGTGTGTGTGTGTGTGTGTGTGTGTGTGTGTGTGCGAGAGAGAGAGAGAGATGTTCTCCAGTGCCATCTCACACACACACACACACACACACACACACACACACACACACACACACATGCACACCCACCCACCCACACACACACACCTTCATAGTTTTGCTTGAAATGTAACACAGGAGGACTATTTCTTGTGTGTATTTAATCCCATAATCCCATGCTGTATTCTATCCTGACCGTTCACAGGTGAGCTACTCCTCGTCCTGCTCTGTGCTGGAGAGCCAGTTCCAATTCCCCACCTTCCTGCGCACCATCCCCAGCGACGTGCACCAGTCCACCGCCATGGCCCACCTGGTGCTGCACTTCGGCTGGACCTGGGTGGGTACCATCGCCTCGGATGACGACTACGGCAAGTACGGCATCAAGGAGTTCAAAGAGCAGGTGGAGGAGGCGGGCGTGTGCATCTCCTTCTCCGAGACGCTGCCCAAGACCGGCTCTCCCGAGGCCA
Source organism: Setipinna tenuifilis (assembly GCA_030347295.1). Lineage (NCBI taxonomy): Eukaryota > Metazoa > Chordata > Actinopteri > Clupeiformes > Engraulidae > Setipinna > Setipinna tenuifilis. Next base: position 5,250,988 of record CM059279.1, read on the forward strand.
TGCAGCGGATCGTGCAGACGGTGGTGGAGTCCACGGCCAAGATCATCATGGTCTTCTCCTCGGACGTGGACCTGAGCCCGCTGCTGGACGAGCTGCTGCGGCAGAACGTCACCAATCGCACCTGGATCGCCAGCGAGGCCTGGGTCACCTCGGCGGCCATCGCGCGCCACCCAGGTGTGCAGCAGGTGCTGGGCGGCACGCTGGGCTTCGGGCTGCGCCGCGCCGACATCCCCGGACTGCAGCGCCACCTGCTGGACATGGACCCCTACGACCACCCGCTGTCTGAGCAGTTCTGGGAGAGGGCCTTCAACTGCACGCTGGACTACGGGCGCGCACTGAGGAACGCCAAGGCCAGGGCGGCGCGGGTTGCCGCGCAGGAGGCCGGCAACAACAACAGTGCCACGGCGACAGCGACAGCAACCCGCGCCCTGGCCAGAGCCGTACCGGAGGGCCTGTGTTCCGGTCAGGAATCTCTGCTGCGGCTGAACAACACCTACACGGACGTGTCGCAGCTCCGGCTCACCTACAGTGTCTACAAGTCCGTCTACGCGGTGGCGCATGCGCTGCACAACCTGGAGGCCTGCGAGCCTGGCCACGGGCCCTTTGAGAACGGCACCTGTGCAGACATTAACAACTTCGAACCCTGGCAGGTAGGTGACTAGTCAAAGTCAAAGTCAAAGTCAGCTTTATTGTCAAAAACCATATGTAGAGGTTGCACACACAGAATTTGAAATTGCAGTGCTCCCTAGGCCCACAGTGAACATTAAACATCTTATAAACAAGCCAGGAAGACTACTGGAGCTACTATTGGTAACTATCGAGGTTAAGCAATAGAAGCACAGCCACTTTGCACCAGTTTGGTGGATCAGACTCTTTCACTTGGGTTCACATTGTACAAAGTGTCTAGATTCTCTCAATAGGCATACTGTATGTTTACTTTCTGGTGGGTGTGAACTTTTGTGTACACTTCAAAAACATTAAAAATCAGTTGTACAGCATGGTTTGTGGTACCACATGTGCTTCATACAAATCATCTCCTTTTCTCTCTAAAGTTGATGTACTACCTGAAAAATGTCCAATTCGTCGTCCCACACACTGGCGAGAAGTTTGAGTTCAAAGATGGCGGCGTGGACGGCTTGTACGAGATCATCAACTGGCAGCTGAATGCAGAGGGAGAAATCTCCTATGTGCCGGTCGGATTCTACAACAGCACAGCACCGGCCCAGTCCAAGATGGCCATAACCAACGCCTCCATCATCTGGAACAACGGCCTTCTTGACGTGAGTGAGGATGTAATGCATGTCCAGCATGCTTATTTGGATCACATTAAGCAGGTGGTGCCAGTAATGTATTTTTAAAGTATAATTTTATTACTGGCAGTTCACTCGGCAGTTTTCACTCTAGATTGCATTATTTCTAAGACCGTAGATTACATTATTGCTGATTGCCTTGGCTTGGCTGTGCAAACATTAATCTTCTTGAGTGTTGTTCATTTGTTCATTTGTGTTGTGGTGACCTCTGCTGGTGGATTGTAGGTACCGCGCTCTGTGTGCAGTGAGATCTGCCAGCCGGGCACCAGGAAAGGCATCAGACAGGGGGAGCCCGTCTGCTGCTTCGACTGCATCCCCTGTGCAGATGGAGAGATCAGTAACACCTCAGGTAACAGTCTCATAGGGCAATTACTGCAAAAAAGGGATTTTCCTTTTAATTAACAATTCACATGTCTGAGCCATATGCGATTTAGCTGAGTGACATTAATATGTTTGCGTGCAAGATAAGGTCAGGGTATCTTTAGTATCTATTAATTGATGTTTACATTTCACTTGTATTTTAGCATGCAAGTATTTCTGTGTATGTGTTGTGCATGTGTGCGTGTACGTGTGTGTGTGTGTGTGTGTGTGTATGTGTTTTTGTGTGTGTATATGTGTTTTTGTGTGTGTGCAGGCGTGTGTGTGTGTATGTGTGTGTGTGTGTGTGTGCGTGCATGCATGCGTGCATGTGTGTACTTGGCATACTTAAGCCTAGGTCTGCTGTCATGTTAATGGTCTTGCTCATGTCATACAGTATGTATGTTCCAGCGTGGGGTTGTGTACTGTGTGAAGTCATACCCCCAATACAGCACAGCAGCTGTGGCCCAGCACAAGTGGACTCACCCAAACATACCCCCCCCACACACACACACCCTATCATGTGTCCCCTACCTCATCAGACACCATAAGCACGTCCCACATCCCAACCTCAGTGCCTGACTGTCAACCCCCACATAACTGGTTTTGTAATGTTTGTAATTTTTTATTCCCTCTGCCGTCCCTTCACAGACGCCAGAGCGTGTATCCAGTGCAGTGAGGACTACTGGTCCAACGCCAACCGCGATGCCTGTGTGCCAAAGACTATAGAGTTCCTGGACTTTGGGGAACCTCTGGGCATCACGCTGATCGTGATCTCGGCGTTCGGGGCGCTGGTGACCCTCGTGATCGGCGGCGTGTTCCTGGTGCACCTGAGCACACCTATGGTCCAGGTGAACGACCCGCTGCTCAGCTTCTTCCTGCTCTTCGCCCTGGTGGTCACCTTCCTCTGCTCCATCGTCTTCCTCGGAGAGCCGCAGCACTGGTCCTGCATGACCAGCCAGGTGGCCCTGGCCCTGGGCTTCGCCCTCTGTCTCTCCTCCATCATGGGCAAGTCCGCCGTGCTCATGCTCCGAGCTCGTGCCGCAAAACAGGCCCGGTCTGCCGTCAAGGCGGCCGCCAAGGCAGCCAAAGCTGCCGCCGCCGCTGCTGCTGCTGCCGCCGGCTCCGAGCAGAGCCCAGACGTGGTGCAGACAGCCCCGGCCCCTCCGTCCCCCAAGGAGTACGTGGACGCTCTCCTTCCACTCCACCAGAGGGCGATAGCGGTGGTGTGCACCCTGATCCAGGCGGTGGCCTGCACCGTGTGGCTGTGCCTGCTGCCGCCGCACCCCAGCAAGAACACGGCCTCGCAGAACATCAAGATCATCCTGGAGTGCGACCCGGGCAACGTGGTGTTCATCAGCTGCATCTTCGCCTACGACATCCTCCTGGCCTTGCTGGCGTTCGCCTTCGCTTTCACCGCCCGCAAGATGGAAGACCACTTCAGCGAGGCCAAGTCCATCACCTTCGGCATGCTGGTGTTCTTCATCGTCTGGATCTCGTTCGTGCCGGCCTACCTGAGCACGCGCGGCAAGTTCATGGTGGCCGTGCAGATCTTCGCCATTCTGGCCTCAAGCTTCGGCCTGCTGGCCTGCATCTTCCTGCCCAAGTGCTACGTGCTGCTGGTCAAGCCCGAGAGGAACACCATGGACCAGATGAGGCCCCGGGCCAAGGGCAAGGACGCCTCCAACACGGGCACCTCCGCCTCGCTCACCACCACCACGGCCAGCACTGACCTCAACGCCACCACCATCTCCACCGTGTGTGATGACTGAGGCGGGGCACACCTGCCTGCTTACCTGCCTCTCCGCCTCTCTCCGCCTCGCTCAACACCACCACCAACACCACGGCCAGCACTGACCTCAACACCACCGTGTGTGACGACTGATGCGCCGCACACCTGGCTGCTTACCTGCCCCTCTCCGCCTCGCTCATCGCCACCACCACTACCACGGCCAGCACCGACCTCAATGCCACCACCGTCTCCATCATGTGTGATGACTGACACGCTACCCACCTGGCTGCTTACCTGCCTCCCTCCGCCTCGCTCACCACCACCACGCCCACCACCAACCTCAATGCCACCACCGTCTCCATCATGTGTGATGACTGACACGCCACCCACCTGTCTGCCCCTCGCCGCCTCGCTCACTGCCACCACCACGGTCAGCACTGACCTCAACGCCACCACCATATCTACCGTGTGCGATGACTGATGCGGCGCCCACCTACCTGCTTACCTGTCTCTCTCCGCCAAGCCCAGCCAGCCCCACCACCACCACCACGGCCAGCACTGACCTCGACGCCACCACCATCTCCACTGTGTGCAATGACTGACATGCCACCCACCTGCCTGCTTATCTGCCTCTCTCCGCCTCGCTCACTGCCACCACCACCACCATGGCCAGCACCGACCTCAATGCCACCACCATCTCCACCATGTGTGACGAATGACACCCACCTCGCCCACCTGCCTGCTTACCTGCCTCTCTCATCCGAGCTCAGCCAGCCATGCTGCGGCCCGTCACGCACTTTAGCCAAGTCACTTAGGGGGGGGGGGTCCTTCTCAATTTAACACCACATCAGACACCGGTTGCAGTTGGGTGAATCCAAAGCCTGATCAATGGCTTTGTCATTTTTTTTTACAGTCTCGCAGACAGAGGTGTAGATCCTGGCTTCAGAAAGAAAGTAGAAACGCTGCCACAAATTTGATCTGACCATTTTCTGAACCAGCTGACCCTGTGTGAGCACACACACATAATAAGACAGGTAGATCGGATCAGCTAATCTTTTACTTCCTGAAGCCGAAATCTCCACCTCTGCTAAACAACAAGTCTGTGAAGCACATGAGCAGGAGTATCCGATTAGAGAGATGCTAGATGCTTACTTGGTTTCAAATTAATTTTACACTTTATAATGCATAAGTCTGAACTGAGCCTGACACCCTCCTGATACCTGATTGGCTTCAACTCATCACAAGTTCACCTGATTAGATGGCCCAGAACGACTTGACTTGACTGTAATAAATTTCCACTTCAATTCCCTTATTGATTCATTATTTATTACCCCTCTGTTGCATTATTGATCCGTTGATAGTTGATGGCGAATGAAATTTCATGACCAGATTAAATTAACTCGCTGGTGCAGTTTACATAGTCATGTAACATGACTTCAACAGCAGTTGAAGTGCGAGAATGAATATGTAGTTTTAAGTGATGATGTGCTTCTTTGCAGTTTACGAAAATAAATTCTAGTTTATGTTCTTAGGTCTCCTCAGTGTTTTTCATTTATCCTGTGTGCATTACAGTAAATAAGATTAAATAGGTATCTTCCACCATGTTTCTTAATCATGCCATGTTAGTGGTGTTGTTCATGTCCGCCATGTCCACGCTGAATTTCTGTGACACACTGTGAGTCACCCTTTGACCCCTGATGGGTGCCAGTCCGTGGCTTTACCTTTGGTTTCCTGTTACCACATACACACTCCTGAGAAACCCAGTCACGCTGAGGAGGACTGACAGCTCACTGAGTGATGAAAAGCCAGTTTCAGCAATTCAGATACATTATGCCGAGTTACTGCCAACCCAAGCAAGTGCAGCACTTAAAATGAATAATATTGCCACAAGCGTGCGTCAGTTTAATAAATTAACGATTACATTTTCTCCTGAGGAGAGCACCCGTCTTCCCCATAAATCTGCCTGAACCTTTCTATTCTGCAGTTGGGCACATTAAATTCGTTTCATCAGTCAATTATTCAGAGATTTAGTGACAATGGTAAATGCATTCTCTGCTAGGAGCCGCTCTTTTGCCCCCTGGTGGTCAATATTATTTATTACACCAGTCTTACTGTCTGTCTATCAGAAATAAATAAGATCTTTCTGACGTCTGATATGTTTCTCCTAAAGCCCCCTTAGAAGAAAGAGAGCACTGTAATACTGTTTTAAGATTTTAGGTTAAACTCAGATTGTACCTCAGGCTTTATTTCGCACAGTTTCTTAAGAGTTTAATTCAAGAAGTTTGAGACAAAGGACAGATGTCACTGAATCCTGAACTGTTTTTCATAAAACCTCTTCAGGGAAAAAAAAAACAAAACAAAAATCAGCTAAAGACAACATCTTATTTGTCATTGAAATTCAATGTCAAGACATTTCTGAGCCATTTTTATTCTGAGGGGGAGCAGCATAAGGCACTATGGGGGAGCTTGCGTCTAAGCCTGAGTCCCTCTTCAGATGCCTTCTGGTGTGATGATATTGTTCTATAATTGGAAGTGTAACAACACTCTCCTGCGAGGGATGGCCCCGGCGTGCCGGAGGAGGACCTGTGTGTGTGTTTGTGTGTGTATGTGTGTGTGTGTGTGTGTGTGTGTGTGTGTGTGTGTTTGTGTGTGTGTCTGTGTGTATGTGTGTGTCTGTGTCTCTATGTGTCTATGTGTGTGTGTGTGTGTGTGTGTGTGTGTGTGTGTGTGTGTGTGTGTGTGTCTATGAGTATGTGTCTGTGCCTCTATGTGTGTGTGTGTGGTCTTGGTGTGTGGCTGTGGTGGAGTGTAAACAAGTTCAAGATCAGCCTGCCTGGAGGTAGGAGTGGAGGAAGAGCCAGAGTGGGGAACCCGAGGGGAAACGCACCAGAGGAGTACATTTGACGGTAAGGGCAGAGAGCCGAGGTGTGTCCAAAATGGTGGAAATGTGTGGAGGTCTTTAGGCCCCTGGAGATCTCCTGACCCGCCAAAGAAACGGTCCAAGATTCATGTTTACGTCAAAGTTAATTGGAGGTGGTAGCAGACAAGTGTGTGTATATGATTGCATCTTCCTAACTTGCCTCTCATACTATTTTGATCTGAAATTAAACAAACAGATTTACCACTCAACAGACAAAAGTTCAAGTCAAGTGGCAAAAGTTCAGCGCCGTGCCGTGTTTCTTTTGTGTGATATCTGTGGTGGCATGTGACTGTAGCAGGGCTATTAATACAGAGTGATTCATGTGTCCAGTGCGTGCTGTGTTTGTGATCCACAGGGGGCTCAGCTATCTCGGCCAATAATAAAAGTCTGTCCTGTCTGTCACCAAACTCCAGTTTATGTCATCACTTTGGCGTTTTTATTTGATTTTCCTAAATGATGGTTAATGATGTTTCAATGGCAAGTGAGATCCTCTACAAAAGTTGAGTTGTACCAGTTTACATTATGAGGTCCAATTTAGGCCAAACTATGTCCATATATATGTCCATATATGTCTTTGTAAAGATTACTTGGTGTGTCAGGCCTATTACAGTACATACTACGGTATAAACTATAGTTTACCCACTTTATATATTTCACAAACTGCAGTGATAAGACACATGTACACCTGGCGAATAAAACCACTCAGCCAGGAGGAACGAAGTGTATAAAACCACTCAGCTGAGTTAGGTGGTGTGAAATCACAACATGCTTTGACAGGAAAAGACAGGTAGATAATAGAATTACATTTACCATGATAAATAACTAGTGTGTTGCATGAACCAGAGTGAGACTCAGAATTTAAGTTACATGTAAAGATGAGAAATCATGCAGCCTGTGCTCTGGCTTTAGGTTTTAGGGCGTGCCAAACAGGTCAGGGGGGAGGGTGGTAGCAGGAGTGACACATTAGACTGCATGAAAACACACAGAAAAAAACAGTAAAAAGGGTGCCGTGTGATGCCTCCCAAATGCAGAGTTGTACGGTGACTCTGGGGCGAAGCAGCTCCAAGAGAGACTAACATGAGAGTGCTGCTTCATCTTGACTGGCTGATGCTGATGTTTGGTCAGCCTTATCAACAGGGATAAACCAGGGACTTTGTAGGCCTTGGGTGATGCTTTACACATAGAAGAGAGGAACACTGTTATGCTTGCCTGGGATTTTAATAGATTTCAGAGTGCACCAAATAACTGCATTTAACTGGGTATCTAAAAAATATGAAGGGTTTTAAAACATATGATATTAGGAAGAAACATCCTGTATTTTAACAATTTGTTTGAGCTATTCAAAGGACTTTTCATGCTGGCAATACTAACTTGGCTTAAGGTTTCAGCTTTGCCAAACCTGTCTTGCGAACTGTATTGCTTTTCCAATGTTAACAATGTTAAAAATTGTGCCAGTTCAGTAAAGCCACAGTATGTGAATGAACACACCAAAGCAAAATTATTGATGATATTAATATAATTAGCTTACTACTTTACTGCTATTTACCTTCATTTAGAAATGATTAGTTTATGTTTGCACTTTGAATACGTTTTATATTATTATTTCAACCGTCATTTAAGTGTTTTAGTGACACAATATGAAAATGTTTAATTCTGAGTCAAGGTAGGTGAAATGAGTGGCTTTGTTGATATGGATATGGTGTGCCTATTCCTGACAGCAACACTGAATATCATAGAACACAAATACACAAATACTTTTTTAAGAGTTGATGCTTCCTTAAAGAATTTTTAACAGAAAAGAGTGTTTTGATGACTGCTCACTATTGACCAGAACACACAGAGATACATAATCATTTGATAGTGTAGAGAGTCCCTTATTTCCATCACAGGGTCCAGGAATGGCAGTGTTTTGGATGTCAAATGTCAATTCATTATTTTGTCTGCATTATAACATATGTGCATTGGAGCTGTTTTCATCATTTATAAATTAACCTTTTACATCATCGTGTAAAAATTAATTGCACATCTCAGTGGGATGCAAACTGCTTCAAAACGGTGTGTGTTAATCACAGAGGTGTAACTCCCGGGTTGAGAAAGTAAAAACCCTGCCTGCCACAAATTTGATCCAACCAGCTCTGAATTAGCTGATTGTATTTGAGCATCCAAGACAGGTAGATCAGCTACTCAGTGAAGTCACCTGTGTCAGAAGGAAAACGTGGCAGGGTTTTTACTTTCTGAATCCGGGATTGACACCTCTGGTTAATCACAGAACTCTGCTGTTATTTCAGGGCACTGAGCCTGTACAGTTGCTGTGATGCCCAATGGAATGGCTCTCGACATGGCCGGTCTCACTGAAGGAAATGCCAGACATCCCAAGATGCTGTACAGGTGGGCACTGCCGCACTGCTGATGCTTGAGAAAGAATAATAAAATGTCAGTAATATTTGTGAACCACTGTGACAGCAGCTCAGATGACTGAGTGAGTGGCCGTAGAGATTCTGAAGGTGTCTGAAGGAGAGAGAGATGAGAGAGAGGTCTTTTTAATTGTTCAGGAAAGAATAATAAAAATGTCTGTAATATTTGTGAACCACTGTGACAGGAGCTCAGATGACTGTTTGAGTGAGTGGCGTTAGAGATTTCAGTGGGGCTTTGTAAATGGACACCTGCGCTTTCCTCTAGCTACAGCTCACAGTGCTGTGACAAGACTACCACAGCCGCCTGTCAGAGCTGTTAATGGAGCGTATGATGTGTGCACATGGGGGTATATGATGGCAAAGTGTGTGTGTGTGTGTGTGTGTGTGTGTGTGTGTGTGTGTGTGTGTGTGTGTGTGTGTGTGTGTGTGTGTGTTTTGGGGTGTAAAATAGGTCATTGACCTGTCCTGTTAGCTTTCAAAGTCAAAGTCAAAGTCAGCTTTATTGTCAAAAAGCATATGTACAGGTTGCACACAAGGAATTTAAAATTGCAGTGCTCCCTAGGTCCACAGTGAACATTAAACATCTTATAAACAAGACAGTAAAACATGATGACAACACATAACAATATAAATATAGCACCACTTTGATGAATATTGCAAGGTAAAATTAAAAAACCTACCTGCTTTTGGTAAGGCCACTAATGTCAGTGTTCATATTCCATTTAACAGCTGATCCATATATTGATTAATTTATTGATCAGTAAATCAAGATAAAGAAATGCTGCACAGCAGGCTTGATGTGATAGTTAACTGTTGACAGTCATTATCTGTGGGAAATGTTATGTAAAGATCAACGTATACAGGGAAATAATTATGCTTTGGGAAGATACTGATTTTAATTTGATTCACTTCATTCTCATTTTCATGGTTTGGTTACTAGTTACTAGTCCCTGTCCCACATGGTTCCTGTTACAGTGTCTCTACAATAACAGTGCAGCAAGGTGTGTAACAACATGTAACAATGTGTAATTACACTGTAGCTTACGGTCATGGTAAGAGTCAAGATTTACATACTGTACATACACGGTAAGTACATAATCTTACATATTGTTTCATGTTACTGTAACAGGGAACCATTAAAATAAAGTGTTAACTACTTGATTTCTTTTTTTCCATTCCATGACGCTATCAAAGGTGACACGCTATATCTTTATACTGTAAAACACACTCTCGCTAATAGAGAACTTAGTGGAAATGAGAAAGTAGATTCGTTGATGTGGAACACCGATTCTCTCAGCCCAGTCACTGTCTGTGTGTGTGTGTGTGCTTTCTGTGTGCGCGCAGCACTCGTTTAAACAATAGCCGGAGTAATAGTAGTAGTGTGTTTGCGAACAGGATATTGCGGGCCAAGTATAAGCTGGGGGAATCATGTTAACAAGCGGTGCTTTCCATGCCCAGCCGGGTAACCTCATCTACGGGCTGGCTGGGCTAGCAGTCGCTAGCACGTCACCGGTGAAGGATAGCACCTTGCTGACGGATGAGCTTCTGACATGCACAGGGCATTCTTGCTCTGATGCTTTATTTCTGTCTTTCTCTGCTTCTTTTTCTTTCTTTCTTTCTTTCTCTTTCTTTCTTTCTTTCTTTCTTTCTTTCTTTCTTTCTGTGCTTCTTTCTTTCTTTTCTTTTTTTCTGAACATTGAATAAGAACAACAGTACTACTGCAAAATAGTTTTAAGTTTTGAACCTTTATTGCACACACAAGAAAACAAAGAAACAGACAAATTACTCCAGTGGTTTCTGGATTGCAAATAGTTTTTCTTTCCTCTAAGTCAGTATGTGTACATGCATGTGTGTGATTTATAATACTGCTCAAAGCCTGCATGCTGCCATATTAGGACTGCACTGAGAAATTTCCTTTGTTCTGCTATTGCCATGCTGCCGGATATTGAAAACGGTCAAGGATCCCTCCCAGGGACAAAAAACCGTGTCACCAAATATCAGCACCATTTTGAGAAATAGATTATACTGAGATGGATGGTCGGATTACAATTTTTTGGGGGGAAACAAATTAGAGTGGGATTACATGTATTTTTTTCTTCTTTTTTTCCCAAATACAATAAGTGTTTTCAAGCTTTCATTTGTTTTGACCACTGTGAATGTGCATATTATATTTTAACAAACGCTATATTGTATGCTTTGTTTTTGGGGGAGAGGGAGGTAGCAATATTTTTCAGCCCTATTGTACTTAGTTTAGAAGCAGACATACTGTACTTGTCCAGGTCCCGGGGGGATTCATAAAATCTCCTATCACTGAACTCTTTATTGTCTGCCTTTACAAATGGCTTTGGAATGTGTCCAAACTTCCTGGGGAGCTTTGCTTTGCTTTATATTGTATTGTATTGCGCATACATTAAATATCGGAAAAGATATGAAATATAAGCACACATGCTAACGAGAATGTCAATGAGCAATCAGCAATTTAAACAAGAACCAACTCTAACCAGCTATTAGTGGGCCAGTGTTTGACATTTAAATTGACACAAATTTAATTAGCTTTGACTTGCTGATTGAATTGGCTGAATGGCTTTAACCAGTATTACTGTAAAGAGATTTGCAGCAGTGTGAGAGCACAGATGGGTTGACACTCCGAGGCCCTTTTGGTGATTGACAGGCGGGGAGGTTATGGGGACAGACAGGGAGGGGGGTGGAGTAGTGATATTATGTCTCTGTCTGTACGCCGTGTCCTCCGGCTGACTCCGCAAAAGCCGCAAACGGGTTAACGATCTCGTCCATCACGGCCGCTGGCTGCTGGCCAGATGTGGGCCAGACCCAAGCCGCAGCCGCCCCCGCCCCCGCCCCCGCCGTCCTGGCCGACCAGTGAGCGTGTCTGCACGAACCCCAGCAGCCCCTTCATCATCATCATCATCATCATCTGGGGCCCGCTGTATCACGTCACTCCCTGGGTCATTCCGGTGGCCCTGACTGGAGGGGACTAGAATGACAGGACCTGTGGTAGTGTGTCATCAGGGACTGAGACTGACCCTTTCAGGAGAGAGCCAAGACAGGCAGAGGCAGAGGTCTCGCGGCACAGCCCCAGCAGTGCGGTCAGTTTCTGGGTTAGGGTTAGTAGGCATCTGCCTCTCCGTTTCCCCCTCCTCTCCTCTCCTCTCCTCTCCTCTCCTCTCCAGTCTGAGTCTGACTCTTTCCATCACATAATGCCCCAGCAGGGCGGTCAGTTTCTGGTCTGCATCTGCCTCTCCATTTCCCCCTCCGCTCCCCTCCCCTCCGTCCTCTCCCCTCCTCTCCTCCCCCTCCTCTCCTCTCCCCTCCTCTCCTCCCCCTCCTCTCCTCTCCTCTCCTCTCCTCTCCTCTCCTCTCCTCTCCTCTCCGCTCCACTCTGAGTCTGACTGACTCTGAGTCTGACTCTTTCCATCACATAATGCCCCTGCACAGGGCGGTTAGTTTCTGGTAGGCCTCTGCCTCTCCGTTTCCCCCCTCCGCTCCTCTCCTCTCCTCTCCTCTCCTCTCCTCTCCTCTCCTCTCCGCTCCACCCTGTCTGGCTCTGGCTCTTTCCATCACATAATGCCCCTGTGCCAGGGCATAATGCTCCACTCCCCTCCTCTGCTCTCCTCTACTCTGAGTCTGAGTGTGACTCTTTCCATCACATAATGCCCCTATGCCTCTCCTCTCCTCTCCTCTCCTCTCCTCTCCGCTCCTCTCCGCTCCTCCGACTCTGACTCTTTCCATCACTTAATGCCCCAGTGCCAGGGCATAACACAGTCTCCCCCATATGCATTACAGGGGCTGCGCCCACATCACAGATCACAGATCACAGATCGGGTAGTCATTACTCAGCTCAATAATTTAGCGTTAGCGTAGCTGCTACTGTCACAGTGACCGGGATTTTGGACCTCACCCCGCACAGCAGGGTGAGGTAGTGCACATGGGATTTGGAATCATTGATAATTAAGTAGTAATTTAACCAAAGTGTGTGCTGTGTTGTGCAGGTATTCAAAATTAATGTCACTTTTTCATCCTATGAGAGGGCGGTTGGTTTCGTTGGCGTGTTGAGTGATGGGATGAGGGGAAGGTGACGCAGATGAATTCGGATGAGGCACCGGTGGCGTACTTTAAAAACCTGGACATGATCTTTCCTTAATCCTCTCTGTTCCTTTTTAATATGCACATCCACAAACTTACACAACCACACACATGTAAGTATAGACGTGCACACACATTTAGACACAGATACGGACACACAAACAGACACACAAACACGCACACACATACCCATATGCACACACACACACACATACACACATGCACACATGCACACACACACACACACACACACACACACACACACACAACCCAAACCCAGCCTTGCACACACAAAAACCCAACCTTGCACACCTTTCCTCTTCCACAGTGGCATTACACTGACAGTGCAGTGGCTCCCATCTCTGCATTAGCTGTTTCCTGCTTAAGGCAAGCAGCTCTGTCCAAACCTGGCCAGTGTTAGTGTGTGCGTGTGTGTGTGTGTGTGTGCTAAAGGACTGACAGTCATTTAAAGTTTGACTAGCAGCGATTAGGATTTATCTGCATACAGGCCAGCTGAAAGTAATGATGAAATAAATGTATGAAGAGCGGTGGTGACCTTCAAGCAAAAGTGTGTATGTGTGCGTGTGTGTGTGTGTGTGTGTGTGTGTGTTTGTGTGTGTGTGTGTGTGTGTGTGTGTGTGTGTGTTTAATTGTGTCTGAGCATGAGTGCGGGAACGGGGTGAAAATCTAGTTACAAACTTCTGCTGTGCATTGGAGCAGGAAATAAGCATCCCCAGAGCTCAAGGGGAGGAAGTTGCCAAGGAAAGTTTACGCCACACAAGATGAAGTTCTGGGACTTAACCTGCTCTTCTGCCTGACATATAAAGGTCCAGTATGTACAGTATGTCACAAAAGTGAGTACACCCCTAACATTTTTGTACTTTTTTAATTATATCTTTCCATGGGAGAAGTCTAAAGATATAACACTTTTACAATGTAAAGTAGGCAGTGTACAGCTTACACCTACTTTACATTGTATCAAAGTGTTATATCTTCAGACTTCTTACATGGAAAGATATATAAAAAATATATACAAAAATGTTATGGGTGTACTCACTTTTGTGACATACTGTAGCTAAGGAGGGACGGACATGACATCAAGGTCATTGGCAAAGCGCTAACCACACATTAGCATAATTAATGCCATGCAGACACTTAAAGGTGTGAATAATGTGATCAGTTATATTTGGCTGACGGGCTTAATGATTTCCAGACAGGTTGACCCTTCCTGGCTCAAGGGACTATGTTGTGAAACTGACTTAGTCATGTAAACACTGTTATTTTTTTCAAATAACAGGCTATATATATATATTTCATATATACATTTTATATACATCACATTACATTTCCTCTCTGTGAGTTCATATGTCAACAAGCTCTCCTGTCTGTGCTTCTTTTGTATGTGCGCATGCGTGTGTGTGTCTGTGTGTGTGTGCGTGTGTGTGTGTTGGTTGGTATTTGGAGAGTCTGCGTATGTACACAACACTCTCTAAGTGGTGTTATTAAAAGCTTAGTATGTTAAGGAGGCCAGGGCATTTCACTCACAGTAAACATAGCAGGTCTGTTGAGACAGGACGCAGCACTCCCCACAGTCTTGACCACACACAGCCCTTTATAATTAAGCTGACCGTATGCATACATACATACATTCATGAGAAAGAAGCGAATATCTGCAGAACGTTGTATGACTTTTTAAAATGTTTTTTGTTGTGTGTATTCTTTTATATTCAGCATCCGTTACGGTGATGCGCACGTGCACTGTGCAGTGTTACGCACACTAACACACACTGCTCTGTTCTCATATTCACTATAGAAACGTCTCTGTGTGTGTTTAAACTCTCAGCGCACGCTTGCATCCGCATGCATGCACCCTGCATATGGCCCCTCACACAAACAAGCCTCCGGCCCTCTGTGCTCTGTGCAGGAGGAGGCTTATATAGATCTCTCACCCCGACTTTCTCACACCAGGAGCACCTGCAGCAGGCACCTCCTGGGGTAAACTAATCCCTGCCTCAGAGCTCCCTGCTGGGTGTCGGCCTCTCAAAGGCATGGGTGGAACAGCCAGCAGCACCTCTATGTGTGTGTGTGTGTGCGTGTGCGTGTGCGTGTGCTTGTGCGTGTGTATGTGTCTGTGTGTGTGTGTATGTGTGTGTGTGTGTGTGTGTGTGTGTGTGTGTGTGTGTGTGTGTGTGTGTGTGCATGGGTGGAACAGCCAGCAGGCAGCAGCGCCTCTATCCTGCCCATCCATCTATCTAGGCCCTGCCCAGCACCACGGCAGGGCCAGCAGATAGGCAGAGGAGCGCTCGCTTGAGGATCTGGTTTCAGTGCCGAGGAGTGGACGAGGGGAAGGTTATAAGAGAGCCTCAAAGTGGAGGTGAAGAACAAGAGAGTTGTAGAACAAGAGGGCTGGACAAGAAAAAAAGACACGAGTACAAGAGTCAAGACAAGAGACAAGAGTAGATATCTATATCTTTGACCAGATTCAAAACCAGGGGGTGAGATCTGAATCAGGAAGCCTGTGTGTGTATGTGCATGTGAGTGTGTATGTGTGTGTGTACACACCCTGAAAAAACCCCAACGGTCAGAGCAAGAGAGGTGATGGTGGTCATGCCCGTGTGAGGAGGTGTGAGGTGGAGGAGTCGTCTGCGCGAGCATGTTGGCTGCCAGCAGAAGCGGGGCCGGGGGGCACGACCCCTCTCGCCACCGCAAGCACTCGGTAGCCTCCACCAGCGGCCTGCGGGCCCGACGCCCCTCGCAGGAGAACAGCCGGCACAACCTTCAGCTGCAGGCCGCAGTGCAGCGGGCACGCAAGGTCGCCGTGGTGCGCGAGATCGAGACCAACTGGTACCTGAAGCTGTACGGCCTGGCCAGGGAGGACACCGTAGCCCACCAGACCGGCATGCCTTACAGGTAAGAGGGGAGGAGAGGAGAGGAGAGGAGAGGATGAGAGGAGAGGATGAGAGGAAAGGAGAGGAGGAGAGGCGAGGAAAGGAGGAGAGATGAGGAGAGAAGAAAAGAGGAGAGGAGAGGAGAGAGGAAAGAGGAAAGGACGAGAGGACAGGATGTGGGGAGTCATGCCGTCGAAGAATATGCAATGCAATGATGCTGTGTGGGTCTACAGAGTGCAATTGGCTTAAACGAATTGATATTCATCGTTATGTTGGAGATGTGCAATAGTCAGTGTTGCTGGCTTTGCAATGCCAACATGGCCTGCACAATATTGTAAAAAACTGTTAAACTGTCTTTGTCTTCAGAGGTCAGAGAAGTCATGTGAACTATGCTCAGGTTTGTTGATTCAGGTGTGTTTTCTGCTTTCAGGACTCCGTAGTCTTACCGCTGAAAGAACTGATCCTGAAAAACAATAATTTCACTCTGACATTGTCCCAGGATAACTACAGACTTTCTGTTATATTTACCACCAAAGCCGTCGGATTAACCAGTGGCAGTCTTAATAGATTATAGATGTCTGAGCATCCAAGCCATGCATTCATGTATGAGAAGGGAGTGGAGGAAAGGATATCGCATTGCAGCTTATATTGCAAAAAGTCCTATAAATTGATGCGATGGCATTTTCCAATTACCGAGGCTTTAAGAATTAGGTTTGCCTTGGTCGTTGTTGGTGTTTTGTTTTTTTTGGTTGTCGTTGTTGTTGTGTGTTTGTTGTTCTTGGGTAAATATATCCTCTCATTGGACACAGCCATGCTGCTAACCTCTCCTATTAGTATCCAATTGCATGGCATGCATGTGTCCAGCTCCATAAGGGTGTGTTTTGACATTTCCCATCTCCCTGGTGACAAAAACAAATGGCGGAGGATTGAGTGGGCCAACTGCCAGGTTGGACACCATTAGGCCAGCTCATTTAGTGGGATTGAATGTCTTCACCTTAGAGACCAAGGTCTATTCACAATTTCTGCCTCTGCCTGCTTGCTTTTGTTTGTTTTCTTGGTAAGTGTCTTTTTTTCTGTGAATAAAGGGGATGATTGGATGTGTGAATCCCCAAAAGACTGAATGCGAGAAAAAAAAAGGCTGAATTCAAGGCTCTAGAGCAGGGGTGCTCACACTTTTTCAGTGTGCGAGCTACTTTTAAAATGACCAAGTCACAAAGATCTACCGACCCATAAAAGCGTATGTTATTTCAAAATGTATTGAAAATTCCAAGCCAATATTTCAACAAAATAAGCTCTGAACACGTTTTTGTAATTGCCATATAATAATAATAATAATAATAATAATAATAATAATAATAATAATAATAACAATAATAATAATAATGCAGTGACAATGTATAATAATAGTATTAATAATTAGTTCAGAGTTTAATTCGAGTAGAATAATGAGTAGTAGTAGTAGTAGTAGTTTTTAAGGACAGTAGTTGCGCACAGGCCTTCCCTTGCGTCTCCAACTCTGACTGCAGGTTCGGGAAATTTGCCAAGTCATGGCGCTGAAGCTTTGAGGACAGATGTTTCATTTTTCGTTTGAAGGCATTGACTGAGCTGATCATGTCGATCACCGTTTTGTCTTTTCCTTGCAGCTCTTGATTAAGGTCATTCAGCATGTTTGTCAGATCGGTTAAAAAGCCAAATCCAGCAGCCACTGCTCGTCATTCAGCTGTTTGTATTCTGCATGTCCACTTTCACGGAAAAAAACAGAATTTCCCGCGACTAAGCCACCTCACGTCAGTGTGTAGCAACAACTCAGAGTGGTCGCTGTCAGCCTTCTCCATATGTGCGCGGAATATGTGCCCGTCTTTGAAGTGCTCCAGTTTTAATTGAGCAGGCGATCTTCGTTGCCACGTCCATGATCTCTTTCATGTTCAGCATCTTCGCGCATAATGCTTGTTGGTGGATAATGCAGTGGTAATTCACGAAGTCTGGAAAAGCATCGTCCTGTCTGCACCTGGCAATGAACCCATTCACGCGACCAACCATTGCGGGCGCTTCATCCGTGGTGATGGACACTAACGTGTACAGTGGGAGCTGAGTTTTGTCGCTAAAGTTTTTAAACGACTGAAAAATGTCCTCTCCTCGCGCATGTTCTTTCAAGGGAATCACTGTCAATAGCTCGTCCTTTGCAGTCATATCACTGAACACCATACGAATGTAAATGCACACCTGTGCTGTGTCACTCACGTCCGTAGATTTCTCCAACTGCAGTGAGACCTGGCCCAGCAACTGGCTCCAGCGCAAAGGTTGATGGGTCCAAATGTTTGGAGATAGCCCGCTAAAGGCTGGGTGATCGCTGTCTGCCGGTGGATGCGTGAGGGGCCATCAGCTAACTAGCATGTGCAGGATAAACAGGGAAGTTTTTTTTTTTTTTTCAAAGTTGTATGCGATCTACCACTATTGGCCTCGCGATCGACTGGTAGATCGCGATCGACGTATTGAGCACCCCTGCTCTAGAGCTTGGTCTCCGACCTGTTCTCTTACAACCACCACAGTCTACACAACATTTGGTTACATACCACCCACCCCTATTCAGATTTCTCAAACTATCAGCCTACCTGTACAGCTGCTTCACTCTATCTCTTTCTTTCACTTTTTCTATTGGTTTGTCACATACCCACCATGACGACCTTTAAAAATGTCTTCTTATCTTCCTGCATTGAAGCGAACACCAGGGAGAGCTTGCATTTTATCCTCCAGTTTATCAGCGGAAGACACATTGATTTATGATAGCAGAGTGTAGTTACTTAGCTTTAAAGTTGGATAGAGTGTGTTCTCTTCCCCTTATCTTCTGAGCAAAGTGACAGCAAGGTGCCATTGAGTCCTCTCTCTCTCTCTCTCTCTCTCTCTCTCTCTCTCACACACACACCACACACACACACACACACATGCACACAATCCTCTCTCTCTCTCTCTCTGTGTGTGTCTCTCTCTCTCTCTCTCTCTCTCTCTCTCTCTCTCTCTCTCTCTCTCTCTCTCTCTCTGTCTCTCTGTCTCTCTCTCTCTCTCTCAGTTCAATTTAATTTACATTCAATAGTGCTTTATTGGCATCACAATACAAATACTGCGTTGTCAGCACTTTCACATGAACAGTGCAAAAGCAATAACAAATGATAAATAATACATTCACACACATACACATACTGTACATATAATTGCACATACACATATGCATGCAGTATACGCAGCAGACGTCTGCATGATAAACAGAAAAGATATGAAGTATGAATTATATTATATTGTGTCTCTGTGTGTATTTGTGTGTGTGTGAGCGTGTGTGTGTGCGTCCGTGTCCGTGTGTGTGTTTGTGTGTGTGTGTGTGTACGCGCACATGCTTGCACACACGTAGTATGTCTGTGTGCATTTTTTATGTAGTTTATGTGCATTTGGGTACATGTAATGTGCAGCTAGTATTTCACAATCTTTTCCTTCTCTTAACAAATATCATATTTTATGGAGGTCTTTGAGTTCATTACATTTTGTATGTATTGCCTTAAATTTTGAGTAGAAGTTGGAGCGAATGTCTGTGTAATGGGGGCAGCTGGTGAGGAAGTGCAAGTTCTGATTCTATTTCTTTATTGTCACAGTGCCCACACAGCCTGTTCTCCATAGGCGTGCAGGTCTGCCTGTCAACTAGTGACTCTGCCGTCTGTCCGACCGCTCCTTTTCCGTGATTGGGTTCAAGTGCCTCTATAATTATTTGGGTGTCGTTTATCTCCACTTTTGAAAATAGGTGTTAGGATTCCTTTGTTCCAGGTGTCAGGGGGATAGCCAACAATCAGGATGAAGTTGAAAAGTTTTAGTATGGTCAGTTTTAATTTGTGACCTGCATATTTTAGCATCTCATTTAGTATTCCATCTGCTCCGCTTGCTTTTATTTCTTTTTAAATTTTAGAACCTGCAGTCTGTCTGACAGCTCCTTTTCCATGATTGGGTTCAATTCAATCTTTCTTATAGACTCACAGCAGGTCTATAGCAAAAAATTAAATAAATGAAACCTCATTTATGACAGCACTAACGATAAACTGGGCTATAGGATGATAAAACAAAATAACTAACCAGCCGTCATACAAGAACCACACATTACAGCAGGTACAACAATTAAGTCACTGGTGTAAGTGCACACAGCTTCTCTTGCTTGTGTTTTCTAAGCCTGGATGAGTACCCTACACAGCTCCTTATAGTGCTGCTTAATACTACTATGATAGAGTTCACTGATTCGTCCAGGTGGCACATGAATTTATACATCAATATCCTAAGGAGGCCCTTGCATGTGGGCACACCAGCAACCATCTCTTTTAGGGCAACGATATCTCTGTGAGTACCTCTGTGAGTGTGAGTACCTCTGTTACTCTGTGACTGACATCAGCATGTGTGTGTGTGTGTGTTTGTGTGTGTGTGTGTGTGTGTGTGTGTGTGTGTGTGTGTGTGTCCTCTCTTTGTCTGCCTCTGCCAGTGATCTGATGGTGTTAAAATGGTCCTGGACAGAAATCAAATTCAACTTCAGCTCAGACGTTATTGTCCACAGAGAGCAGTTGGTTGTGCAAGAGGTCAGTAAGGACAGACACAGAAAGCATAACACCAAAGACAAGACAAAGACTCTAAAGTGCAGTGCGCACACACAAAGACATTACACTGCATTAGCCATAAAAAAGAGGGACCATTCAGGTGTCAAGTTGTAACTCTGAATTCAGCAGGGAAATTACACTAGGACCAAATGAATGTCTGAATCAGTTAGCTTTTACAAGAAGGAAACTGAAACATAAACCAGAGGGTAATAACTGGAACTCAGATTGAAGAGGGTGAACACTGACTCTAAAAATCAGGCATGCCTCACGGCCCTGAAACATTTCTGCCCCATTGTGGTAAAGATTTACAGTCACAAATGGATTATTGTGTCCCTCTTCTCTTATTTGGATTTGGCTTCCATTGCATATCTCTTGCTTTTCAGTGGACTTGTGTACAGATAGCTGTGTGCCATGCCTAACAGTAATTCGTGAGCAAGTTTGAGATGGTAAGCTTGCCTCTTATTTGAGCAAAATCTGCCATCAGAGTGTCCGGATTCTCCCTGAGAAGTTTGTGTTTGTATGCTTTTCTGTCCTTTATACTTTTAACAGTCTGTGGATAGACTATAGAGTGGGGGAGGGGCACCCCTGCAGCAGCCTCATACAATGTATCCATTTCTAACTGACACACACTCTCCACTCCTCACTCATCTCTCTCCCTTAGCAATTAGCACAGTTAGCTTGTTAGGCAATCAGTTGATCACCTTTGTTTTTTATTGTTGTTTTGCAGTATTTAGTTTATAAAACAGATGTAACCTCACCACCTGTGAGATGGTGGGGAGTGGTTCTGAAGTGGGTGTGTCCTCTTTTCATCAGTTTCCAGCCTGTTTGCTTGTTAGCTGTGTTGTTGTGGTTGTTGTTGTTGTTGTTTTGGTACTGCTCCGGTGTTAGTTTCCACTTAGTCTCTTGGTTTTCTCCCTCAAGTTGTTGGTAAATATGTTGGGAAAGATATTCATTTTCATTTCATATCCAGATTTTCATTCTTCTTTTAGTTGTTTTCACAATTTTGTAAGTTTTTTTGAGGTTTGGTTTATCTTGGAAGAGAAAAAATGATAAATATTCAGGAGCTCAAGGTGAGCATGACTTCACGGAATCTTCACTCCCTTTCTTTCTTTCTCTCTCTCTCTCTCTCTCTCTCTCTCTCTCTCTCTCTCTCTCTCTCTCTCTCTCTCTCTCTCCCTCCCTCTCTCCGCTCTCCTCTTCTGTTGTCTCGGCAGATTTCTCCTCCTCTACCTCGCTTGATTGCGCTCCACTGACTCTGTATTGTAAAACGTTTTTTCTCTTCGTTCTCTCTCTGTAGTGTTTGAAAAGCACAATAAGGGGCGAGGGAGAGGGACTGCGATAAGGTTAATTGAGGTTTAGAGGCTGGTAATGCCGCAGTGCTGGAACATTTACTGAAAAATTTAGCAGGCCGTCCTCCTCTTCCCTGGAGAAGGCTGCCAACAGCAAGAGAGCCAGTGATATGGTTACAAGCGCACGTCAGGGACCATCCATGCCGTCACTGTGAGGCAAAGGGACACAGTAGCCTCTGATCATCTCTCATCATATGGATCATCCCCACCTGCATCAAGTGCTGACTCATGGGTATGTGAAAGCCATACCTGACAGTGGGAAAACCAAAACCTGAAAACGTGCCGGGAATGATGATGCCTCGTCCAGCCGACGCTTGTGTGAAGCTGTGGAATTAGATTAGATGAAGAAGTTTCCAGTTGCTTCATGTTGGTTTTAGTCTAAGTTCACATGCAACCAATTAAAACTTTGGCTGTAGTATGATGCTAGAGGGCACACACAGATAATTTACCCTCTAAGATTACCTCTAATTCACCTGTAAGAAATGTAATGTAATTGCAGGTATTGCCTTCATTGTCATGTCTGGCCAATCCAAATGTTATGAAATTCCATTGCATGGGACTAGCTTTGATGTGACACTCTAAATCTGCAGTAAGGGGCGAATGTTGCTTTTGGCTGTGTTGACTTTGCACCTGAGAATGAAGAAGTTCATTAGCTGCACGATGTCAGATACACACCCAGTGTGTTTGAACTGGCAAAAAGATGTGCAGTGGTGCAGTGCATAGCGCACCCATACCACGAGTGGGCAAGTGCCCATGGGGACCCAGGCTTGAATCTGACCTGTGCCTTTTCCCAACCCTTCACCATCTTTCCCCCACTCCCTTACTGTCCTATCACAACAAAGACAAAAAAGCACTTAAAAAAAGATGCACAGTGTCCACTCTGATCCCTCAGTCATATTATCAATTTTAAATACAAATCCAATCTAAAGGAACATATGCGCATGAAAACATTTGAATAGGACCCGAGTCACTACAGCCTTGTAATGTGATCATTGCCTGTAAAACACTCATAAATATTACTGCAATTCCCTAACAGGCAGTTGGTTGGTTTTATGTCTTACTAATCTGAGTAGGAATTTAGTGTAGCTCAAGATAAAACCAGAAATGATTTTAAATGTTGATGAAAATGATATCATGACTAATCCAGCACATAGGGAACTTTAGGAAAGTTATGGGAAATCGGTGGGTAGTGCTGATTTACTTGTATTTCTTTTTTTGCATTCTGCTTTTCCTCACTTAACGACAGGAAAAAATGATTAGTTAAGTTGTGTGGGGCGATGACCCAATAGGCCAACATCAGTTGCTCTTAAAATAATAAATCCCCATGGGGGGTGTGGGGTCCCTCTGTTAAGTCAATTCCAGCTCCACAGCTTTCCAGTACATACTGTAAACCACGAAAACTTAGTTTGAGCTTGAGAAAAAAAAAAAACGAGTAGATCTGAGATTTCTCATCTGCAGAGGCAGGGGGAGTCCTAAACACGTGTGTCCCTCATGGACCACACCGTTCCCACAACATCCACCCGCCCGCCCGCCCACATGTATTCCCAGCCATGACTCAAGCCCACAAACTTGCTGTGGTATGAGG